>JACTOM010000023.1:329144-668180 GCA_015832385.1 Elymnias hypermnestra
CGGTTGATAAACTCTATGCCTAATCGTATGAGAGCTGTGGTAGAAGCCTATGGAGGCAACACGCGTCATTAAATTAAACCTTTATTAAATTGAACATGCTTTTTATTCAATAATCAAGTGCCTTCATCAAGGCGCATACCCGACTTGTTAGGCGTAGCTCCATGTCGTGTGGTATTCTGAATTCAAATTTAAAACATTACGATCGAAAAAGATGGTAAAAAGTACCATGTTTAAAACTGCATCAATAGTTTTTGTTCAATCTAGCAATAATATTTCGGTAGGGGTCATCGAAACCTAAACTCTAAGGTGGGCCAATAGATGTGTCCAGGAGAGTAATACATTTAGAATCTCCAACTCTAGTTTTGAATCTTTAGGCAAATAAAAAAAAAACTTTCAACGCAATCCGAAGAAATCACTCAAAATAATCTTTTATTTAATGTAAAAACGTCAAAGCTTGTCAAAAGTTAAAAGTCAAAATATCTTTATTCAAGTTGGCCTTTACAGCACTTTTAAATGGTCAAATACCGTTTTTTCATATATTATTTATATGTACGATTGATGATGACACAAAAGAACGAGTTACAATCTACAGTTACGAGGGTTCCTTCGCGCTCTGATCGGAGAAGATAAAATGCTTTATTAATGAATCTTATGCTAACATTTATAATAATAAACTATTAATCTATGTGCAAGGGAGGCCTTATTGCTTTAAGCAATCTCTGCCAGGCAACATATATATATATAATAAACGTATTACTGTGTTGATAAGTAATGATTTTTAGGCGAGTTTTGAATACAGCTAATGATTCCTAATGTCGTTCATTATAGAGAAGTGCGTTCCACAGCTCGACTCCTTTGATAGTGTAGGAGTTTCGGTAGTATTTTGAAGAAGAGCCCAGAACAAACAAATACCTATACCAAACTACAGAATGAACATGATTTTAATACCTAATTATTTCCTTCGGTGCGATCACGCATTTAATTTCGTTACTGAATACATACACAAACAAAATGTAGTACACAATAAATTATTTGACTATTAGAACAATGGTAATTAGCGGGTCAATGTGTTACCAATCCCCGTTCCCTTTAAATTAATGTATACATGTGTTACTTAATATCAGTCTATTGTTTTAAACATATAAAAGCCAAATGCAGCCTGTAATCTAGTATTTCTATTAGAATCACAGGTAAGATAAACACATCCTTTACAATAATTTTATTTTCTAATGCGCCAATTGCCTTCCATTTTATATTATTGCTGATAGATTAGAGCTTGATTGCGATCACACCTGATGAAAACGCGCTAATCACATCTTATGGTTTCTACACGACATCGTATTGGAACACAAATCTCTTTGCTTGGCGGTACGTCTTTGCTGTTAGGGTGGCAACTAGCCACTGCCGAAGCCTCCCAACAGTCTAGACTCAGACAAATTAGAAAATGCAATTCCCTAAATTCACCCTACCGGGGATCGAACCCAACGGGGCCTCTGCTAGCAAAGCGAGCACTCGCAATTTAGATAGTCTGGACCGTTGTAAGGCTTCGGCCGTGGCTAGTTACCACCCTACCAGCAAAGACTGTGCTGTGTAGAATAGGAGGTATATTACCTCTTACCAGGTTAACTTGCTTATCTTAGACGGTATGTTAGTAGGTGAGATTACAGTCAACGTTGACCTGTCAGCAATAAAAAAAATACAACTGTATAATAAATACTTTTGACGTATAGTAGAGCTCTTTAATGTTTACTTGAGCTTTTGTTTTGCTGTGTTTTTAATACTAACCATGCCGCGCGATACCGCATACCGATCTCGTGGCAGTGGACCGTCTACTAAGTCGGATTATAGATTATTTTCGTTAACATGATACTTTTATTTCACTTGCTTTTTTAAACAGACTTACATTCATAATTTAATAAATATACAGGTTTTACTGTACAATGAATGTATATCTAACTAATACATTTTAAAACTTATAACATCATTTACGTGGAATATCGAATTGAATCGACGTATTGAAAAATTAATGATAAAATGAAAAATAAATCGCTCCAGTAAATGTTAGCTTGATAAAAATAAAAACAATATCGCTTTCGCAATAGTCACTAAAATTTTCTTTAGATTAACATTTTTCAATTCGTTATTTCTGTTGAATGAAATGTCCGATTTAACTAATTTTAATATTAATAAGAGTATTTTAAAGATATTGAAACGGTCTTTAATAGGATATCACTTAATATACAGAGTTATTAATGATATGGTTTAATTATTGGCGACACTTGTATTAAAATATGTAAAAGTAGTTATAGTGGCTTAACTACAGTAGTTCAGCATATGATATCACGAACTTTTTTGTAGATATTAATACGTTCTATAATATTGTAGACATTTTTTTCTTCTATCATCAATAGTTTCCGCAGTGCACGCGATGACAGATTTTTTGGTTCACGTCTTGGGTTACATTAATGCATTTTTATTAGGGATCCCTATTTTTATTGAGAAAATAGTATAACCTATATCGCTCAGTGAAAACGCAGCTTTCTTATTGTGAAAAAAATGTTAAAATCGCTTCAGTATTATTTGTGTGAAACAGTTACAAATATACATACATACAAACAAAAACAAATCCTTTTTCTTTATAATATTAATTTAGACACACGTATGCTTAGCATAGCAAACGAGTTCTAAACTTTAGCCTAAAAACAGTGTTAAAAATTAAAAATTTATATTTGTTCTAAACTTTAATACTTTGTGCCTTTAGTTTTCTGCCATAAAATTCATCAGACTTTAGAAAATGTATAAAAATTTTTCTATCAGTATTTGTATAACTCAACTAAGGTTTTATACATTTTTTAGTTGATATTTATTTTCAATGCTGCTTGTTATGCTTTTCCAAAATTCCTTCTCTTTTATGAGTGAGGGGCTTTTGTTATTTAACTTTATTAGACTTCGATTTTTGATATCATTCTATTTATTTCAGAAAATGCCTCCCCTTGTAGACCCAACGCCTAGTGGTGTGGTCTTCGAGACAGACACTCAAACACCCGACTTGGGACTTGCGAAAGATGTATCAACTCTAAAGAAAGCGTCACCCAGAAAATACGAATATGTGTGGTTTAATATTTTCTGGTTTTTACTTTTGCATATCGGCTCACTTTATGGTATTTATTTGTCTATGACATCAGCTAAATGGCAGACGAATTTATTCGGTAATTATGTCCTTCTTTTAAAACATATTTTTCGCATATAATCATACCAAGTAGTTCCAGGGAAATCTTTACTTTGTGTAACTAAACGAGTCACTTCTAAATTTCAAATTAATCGCAAATAATTTTGAAGAACATTATTGCCTGTATAACGAAACCTATTAAAGGGGCATCAGCTGAATAATTTCATAGTATATAACGAACACACAAGTATACTTAGAAGTGTTATATATAGGTAATACCTCTACTACTGTGAACACGAGGATTATTGTATATAAATACATTAGAAATTACCATCGTCGTACCAGAGTTCCAAATTACGATAAAAAATTTGCGAAGACACTAAATCTTAAATTAATTTAAAAGTCTCAATTAATCATTTGTTTAAAGCTTTCGCCATACATTTAATGTGTGCAATCGGAATTGGCGCTGGATCGCACAGGCTATGGACACACCGAAGTTACAAAGCAAAAGCACCTCTTCGTGCTATCCTTATGATTTGGCAGACTATGGGTTTCCAGGTATTTGAATTAAATACTCGAATAAGATAATAATCAGACCCAAGATTTACTTCTACCGTTTCGTAAATTGCATCTGTACTATACATGCACGCAAATAGTTATCTGCAATTATTCAGAGTTAATTGATAGTTTTTAACTGAGTAGTTTTCCGGAAGTTATAGTTTATAGTTAGCACTAATAGATACCAGTCGAAAAGATACGAGGTGGCAAAGTTGAAATTTGGAAAAAACTTACCGATTGATATACATTTTCCAAATATCAGTACGTCATGAATTTTTTTACTAAACTAATGCTCAAAGTGGAATGCGCCATTAAAACATATATAGCCTAAGAATGACATAGGAAAAGGTCATAATATAAGATTATTCTCAGACTACTCTTCTACAATTATATCCTCTCTACTCCTACAACCAAGTAACCAAATTTGTAGGTGGTTGTGAGAGGCTCTTAAGTTTATATCCTTTATATATATCCTAATATATCCTATTATATATATCCTATAAGTTTATATCCTTTATATTTCCCACTATTAGGCCCAGATCTCACTTCTTGTGCAAAAATTTAAGCTCCTATATTACAGATTAAATATCTAAGAATAGCTTCTGACATATGCATAAGATCAATATTTAAACAAATAGTACGATAATGTGAAACATTATATTTTACATCAGGATTGTATCTTCGAATGGGCGCGTGATCATCGAACACACCACAAATACGCTGATACCGATGCAGATCCACACAATGCAGAACGAGGTCTATTCTACTCTCATATGGGATGGTTGTGTGTTAAAAAATTGCCAGAAGTAGTAGAAGGTGGACGCCGAATTGATTTAAGCGACCTGTACCGAGATCCTATTGTAATGTTCCAGAAAAAGTAAGACTTTTTGTTATTTATTTATTTAACAGATATCGTTATGCAAATTAACATCAAGATGAAATAATGGTTAATAAACGTTGATCTCCTCCGTGCCTTTTTCAATTCACATGACACTGGCGAAGTTGTGCCATGTCACACCTGAAAGCCAATTATTAAAAGAAGAAGATAGTACGTAGATACTATTGTAGTATTTTTGAAGAGTAGCTGTTCGGTTATCTTCTTATTAGGTTTAACACTGGTTTCTAAATTGGATATAAAGTTATAAAAATTATAAAGTTATAAGACATAAAATAATATAGTCCAGTTATTTGGAAAATACCCCAATAGCAAAAAAAATGTGAATCATATACGCTTACTCATATACTCGTACATATTAATAGCTGAACCAGCGACATCGTCTGCGTGGAATGATTTTTTGGTAGCATTTTCATTAATTTAGGAAAATTGTTTGACAAATAAGACACATACCCGCACTGCCCTAACAGAGTTAAACTTTTTATATATTCCATTATGTCAAAAAAACTATTTCTGACCAAGTTTAACATACCATAAAAGATATAGTTTGTAACTGTGAAGTTTGAATTCTTTTTTAATGTGAAAATTTGATTTTTTTTGAATTAACACCCTCGAACCCCCCTTGCGGGTGCAATTTTGTGAATTCCGTTCTTAGCTGACCTCTACTCGGCACATGGAATATTTCTAGCGAATTTCAAGTCTCAACGCCTTATGTGATGAGTCAATAAAATGTTACCTGGATATCTCTTATATATATATATATATATATATACATATATATATATATATATATATATATATATAGATAGATAGATAACGCTAAACTTATTCCTGTGAGTTTCTTACTATATATACACACTGGCATATTTAGCGGAACATAAAAAAATATTTGATATCAGTATCATATAAGGTTATAATACTGAAATCAAACCTTTATTTTAATTTCTTTATGTTCCGCTAAATGTGCCGGTGTGTATATTTTTCCTCGTCGAAACAACAAATGTTAAATAATGAAAACAGCATTTGTACTACGTTGATGCCTAAAAATAGTTTAAGTAACTATAGCCATTATTATTCGGTTTTACCTTATATCTATTATGATTATTATAAATATTAAGTACTATTTCGACGACCCTGTCAACGTAAATGTGTCTTCTTGTAAAATTATGATATGATTTTCGGTAAAGAAGTTTAAAAATTACATCAATGAATCCTATTCAAGANCGTATATATATATTACTAGCTGAACCCGCGACATCGTCTGCGTGAAATGACTTTTTGGTAGCATTTTCATTAATTTAGGCAAATTGTTTTGCAAATAAGAAACATACCCGCACTGCCCTTAGAGGGTGGAATTTCCTAAAATTTACTTTTTATAGATTCCATTACGTCAAAAAAAATTTGACCAAGTTTTACATACCATAAAAGATATAGTACGGAACTGTGAAGTTTGAATTGTTTTTTTAATGTGAAAATTTGATTTTTTTTTAAATTAACACCGCCGGGTAAAATTTCGCAAATTCGGTTCTTAGCTGAGCTCTTATCGGCAAAAGGGATATTCCCACTAAACTTCAAGTCTCTACGCATTATGGTTCCAGAGATATCGTGATGAGTCAATAGGTACCTGGATATCTATTATATATATATAGATAACGCTAACCTATTCCGTGAGTATGTTAATATATATTTTTTCTAGTCGAAACAACAAATGTTAAATAATGAAAACAGCATTTATAGTACGTTGTTGTCTAAAAATAGTTGTATTAAATATAGCCATTATCATTAGGTTTTACCATATGTCTATTATCATTATTATAAATATTAAGATAGATTTCGACGACCTTGTCAACGTAAATGTGTCTTCTTTTAAAATTATTTGATTCGCAGTAATGAAGTTTAAAAATTAGACCATTGAATCCTAATCAAGAATTAAGGAGGTAAATAAAACCTTGCTTAAAAGTACAAATTTAATATAAAATGTGTATTACATAACGTTTGTAGAATACGCTATACGCTGTTCAATATTTTAAATCGGATATCCAATACCATATAAAATTCATCTGCATTCGTTCAATTTATATATCCGTACCGTTTATTTTCGTATCATTCATGTATGATAAATTCCTACAAAAGCGTAAAATATTTCTTAAATAAATCTTTAATAAAACTCAATGAAAACAATGACTACACAATGTTATATTAACAAATATCAATTGAGGTTACGAATGTAAGGTTGGCCTATCTTGATAACTCACTAGAAACAAACCGGCTTAAGTCAAATTTTTTGATTTACCCTCAAATGATGTAAAATACTTTTTCTTGGATTAACATTTATAAGTTTACAGATAGCCCGTTTTTTCTTTTTTGGTGACAGATTATTGATTGACTGTATTCTCACCCGATGGTAAGTGATGATGGCAATGCAATAGCCGGGAAAGAGTTTACTTACCTCTTAAAGGTATCTACACAACATCGTATCGAAGGGTAATCTGTTTACTTAGTATTTTACGTCTTAACAAATTAAATAATGCAATTTCTCAGATTGTGAAGTGTCAAAAGTGAAACTTCTATCGCTAACAAATTTTTAAGTCTTGTTTATATTTATTCAAATCTAAAGTTTTAGATTGCCGAGATTTTGAGGAAGGGAAAAAAGATATGTTGGCAATTTAATGTATGTAATTTTGAATAAAAATGCCAGAAATTATTATTTAAATGTTGTTTTTGAATTTGAAATTTAGAAAAAAGAAATATTTTTATTTTATTAATAAATTATTAAATGTCGAGTGGCAAATTGGAATACCACAAGTTATTTGTAAATATTAAAACTACCTAATCACGGGTTTCATCAGTAAAATTTTTAAACATTTATTTCTTCCCAGACATTACATGAAGATGATGCCTATCTTGTGTTTCGTATTACCAACCGTGATCCCCGTTTACTATTGGAATGAGACGTGGCTCAATGCATTTTTGATTCCTACAATTCTACGATATACGTTTGGTATCAACGTTGTATGGAGCGTTAACAGCTTCGCCCACGTCTTCGGATACAGACCGTATGACAAGTAAGAATTTTCATTATAAAACTTCGTATATATAAGCTATTTCACTTTTGAAATGAAAACTTCTTTAGCATGTTTGAAACTCGATGAAACGATAAAACTAATAAGCGACAGTAAACAGAGACAGACACAAAAATTCATAAGAATTAACGTGGGATGATAAGTGATGATACAGTCTAAGGTGTTAAAGCGGCAAAAACGTTTGTAGGCTTAGTTTTTAGCAGGTGTGAATTTGAATAGGCATATTGCACATTTTGCTTTAAACAAATTATGCTGATCTATTAATTAAGCAAGTATTCACACCATCTATAGCGATAATATTTTCTAAACAATAATCTGGTTAATTTTTAGCTGAGTTCTATCATTACATACAATCAGTATTAGTAAAAGCGCAGTGCCTATTTTTAACCGACTTCAAAAAAAGGAGGAGGTTATCAAGTGGTCTATATTTTTTTTTATATTTCATCAATATACGTACAGTATTTTTCTGACTAAATTTCATGAAAATTTTAATTTAGAGAATGATACGTTACAATCGATTATCTAAATCCTGATATCGTACAGATGATTGTGTTAAAGGGCCATATACTAAATACGAAACAATGAGGTTTTCTGTATTCTGCCATTAATGAACATATTTTTTATTAATTTTTTATTAATCACTCAATCGAAAAAAAGTGAGAAAGTTTCGTCAATAGAAAAACCGGGTTGCAATGAAGAGACACTATTCAAGTTTTAATATCGTGTGTTTATTGACAATAACATCCAGGACAGCAATTATGCCGCCTATTTCGTTCAAGAAGTATGTAATAATCCAGTCGGCTTAGTGGATGACATCATTTGGCTTCTTATAATCCCCTCGTCACCTATTAAAGCGGGTGGAAAAATACGAGCACTTGCCAGTGTAGGAAACTAATATTAGGACGATTTAACAACACAAATTTGTATAATTTAACATAGGATACTGACCATATATACAATACGATAAGAAGGGAGTTGCGTAAGTGAATCCTGGACAAATGACAACTAAGTCTGTCTTTATAAAGGAGTTATGCTTACGCCGTTTAGCACGAACTTTTTAAATTTATGACATAGTAAGAATCCTTTAAACCTTTTATGAGCCCTCAATAATTGCCACTGTGCAATTTTTATCAAATTTAATTTGATTAGTGATTACAAGTTTTAAAAAGTATATATGCTCTCAAGTGGAACAGTTAAAATAATGACGAAAAACACGTACGAGTAAATGAAGTGGCAGCCTATTAACATCCCGTTGCTGGGCACAAGCTTGCTCACTCGTATGATCGTCCTGGGTTCTTCTCAACTTTAGTTGAGGGTTTCGGGCCTCAAGGCAGTGCCTCCTTACCCAGGCTTCTTCCTCAGACATCAATTTGATGCCTGGTATTTTGTTTTGCCCGCAGTCATACGGGCTGGTTCCCGCTGGCTACGCTAGCGGGTCCATCCAGGTCAATTAATTCAATGGTCAAGTCCGGGTTTTGCCTCTGATATTGCGTCATCTTCGCCGTCATCATCGCCTACATCAGGAGGCGGTGACAGCAGAAGCTCACGAGGCTCACTCGTATGAGAGAGAGTTTTTAGAGCATAGACCCACCACGCTGCTCCACTGCGGATTGGCAGGCATAGTATACAAGTGCACTGCCCATTCTTTCACTCTCATAGTTCGATGTGACGGGAATCCGACACGTCCGAAGAGAGATCAGGCGCAGGACCGACGGCTTAACGTGCTCTCCGAGGCATGGAGGTAGAGCACACTGCCAACTTCCCAACTTCGGGCAATCAATATACCCTCGTAACTTTAGATTTTAGGTCGTTTATTAATCATCACCAGTTGCACATTGAAAAAATTATATTTGACCATTCGAAAGTATATAATATAATACTATAATAGCCTACTTCAAGGAATAATTTTTGTCTTTGAATTTGCATAAAAAAGTGCTTCATTAACAAGATGGCAGGGATTAAAAAACCAATTTCATATCGACCACGTTGATTTTGCACACTAAAATTCCGTATGAAATAATGTTATTTAAGTAAAAAAAGAATAATATACATGTTGAAATGATTAATACAATATATAAACTTTATTTGTAGGTCATTGAACCCCCGGGAGAATATCGCAGTGTGGATGTTTTGCGTGGAAGGCTTCCACAACTACCACCACACGTTCCCGTGGGACTACCGTGCGGCTGAACACCCCATTCTCAATATGCTCACACCCACTATTGTGTTCATCGAAGCTATGGCGAAGGTTAAAAGTACATTTTTATATGAAACCTAGCTGTTCCCGACGACGTCACCCGTGAATATTCATATATAACAAGCCCATTTTTAATCATATTTTCTTAGGTTTTCACTATTTTCATTGGTAATATAACAATGTGCTTTACAAGCTTACATCGCGTTTACTATTTATTCGATAATAACTTTTCTATATTTAATAACTTACTTGCTGTTTCTGGCGTAGTCCCCCGCGTAGTTCAAGATCCCGTGGAATTCGTTATTTAACGGATCAAATTGTCCGTTCTCGAATCCACCTGAAGATACGAAATAAAATTTAACAACATTGGTCCAGCCGTTTGGGAGGAGTTCAGTGAGTCGTTTAAATATGGTAAAACCCATGACAAAACAAATTCAGTTTTGTCATTTCGGACGAGTCAAATCATAGTCTTATGTACAGACTTTTTTAACAGGCAGTTTAGCTCTTGACTATAAAGCCTAATTGGGAAACGAAATTTACGAACTTCCTGCTATTTCCATTTGTTTTTCCTTAGCAATATGTGTTTGCTGGTAGGATGGTAACTATCAACGGCCGCAACCTCCCAACAATCCAGACTCAGACGAATTAGAAAATGCAATATCCTAAATTTAGCCTATTGAGAATAAGACCTAACACCTCTGTATAGATACAAAAACAAAATACGCATGTATATAAGACGTTATATACCCTAATGAGCATAACACAAGATTATACAATACATTAAGACAAATTAGAAAATACAATTTCTCAAATTGAACCCATCATCAGATAACAAAACGAGTTTTCTCTTTATTATGCCAACGAAGTCGTTCAACTCTTTGAACCATACAATCTTTTTTGAACTAAAACTTCTTTACGCATGCATGATTTGGGGAGTAAGCTGGTAAATGCATGACAAGAGTGTTACGATAAGAATAATCGGGCGAGGCGAAAGGAACTTAAGAGGAAAATATGAGTTAGTGAAGATATAAAGAGAGAGTTACGTTTCGTATTTATTATTGATTTGGTATCGTGTTACAGTATTATTCAGGTATTTTATTCGGCAATATTTAACATTGTTTCAAAATATTTTTTATTAAGTTTTACTTCAGTCTAAAGCACATTTGTTTTTTTTAGATTGGACAAGCATATGACTTGAAGGCAGTCACTCCTGATATTATAAAGCAAAGATCACAGCGTACTGGTGATGGCACCCATCATCTTTGGGGATGGGATGACCCAGAATTTACTGAAAAATTGAAGGCGCGATTAAGTGTCGTCAGCCACGCAGAGAATAAAGATGCTTAGATATGACTAATATATATATTCGTGATCGTCGCAGTGCTTTCTTTTTCGAAATTATCAACATTATTAAAAATCTGCGTGTGCATATGTGAACAAAAAATTCTGCTATCATCTCGTAGTACATTGAGTTAACACTGTTGCGCTAGTTTTTATCTATTAAAATAGGTTCGAAAAGTTCTCAAACAAAAAGACTTTTAACCATAAAATATTGGTTAAAGAATATAATTATATGCAAGTTATGAGTACATGTAGACTCCTTATAATATAAGATGTAATTTTTTTTCTTAATTCGTTATTTTATTTATCCCTTTATGTCCGTTACTGTTAATGCAATTTGCAAGATATCCTTCGGAAGTAATTGATTTGTATATTAATATGAGGATATTTATAGTGAGAAATTCTCACACTTTTTAACATTTGTGNGCTTAGATATGACTAATATATATAATCGTAATCGTCGCAGTGCTTTTTTTTTTCGAAATTATCAACATTATTAAAAATCTACGTGTGCATATGTCAAAAAAAAATTCTGCTATCATCTCGTAGTACATTGAATAAACATTGTTGCGCTAGTTTTTATCTATTAAAATAGGTTCGAAAAGTTCTCAAACAAAAAGACTTTTAACCATAAAATATTGGTTAAAGTATATAATTATATGCAAGTTATGAGTACATGTAGACTCCTTATAATATACGATGTCATTTTTTTCTTAATCTTATAATAAAAATTAAATACATCTGATTCGTTATTTTATTTACCTCTTTATGTCCGTAACTGTTAATGCAATTTGCAAGATATCCTTCGGAAGTAATTGATTTGTATAAGGATATTTATAGTGAGAAAATATTACACTTTTTAAAATTTGTGTGGGTATAAATAAGCAAATAGCAGCCCATTAACCTCCCACTGCTGGCCAGGCCTCCTCGCTCCGAATAGCGAGGTGTTTTAGAGCATAGACCCACCACGCTACTCTACTGCGGATTGGCAGGCATAGTACACAAGCGCACTCTCTATTCCATCACGCTTATAGTCCGATGTGACGAGAATCTGACACGACCGGAGAGAGATCGGGCGCAGGACCGACGGCTTAAAGTGCTCTCCGAGGCACGGGGGTGGATCACACCGCCAAGTATTGAGAACATCTTAATAGAAAACTCAATATTGATTTTTGAATTGGCCCGACCCGGGATTCGAACCCAGGACCTCACGTCTGTAGTCGAACATGCTAACCACTAGACCAATAAGGCAGTTTGCTAACCACTAGACCAATGAGGTAGTTGACCAATGTGTGGGTATAAGAAGTATAAAAAGCAAACGTAGAAAACGTAGGTAATCCACGTTTACATATAACTTTAGGATACACTGGTTATGCCCCACGATTTTGCCCGCCTTAATTCCGGATGCCATGTTTTGTTTTAAATAAAGGCAGCCTTAGTTATTCCTAAAACATCGGCTACCTCCCAATTAAAATTCCGACAAAATCGTTTCAGCCGTTTCAGACTTCAACCGGAATAAACAAATAGACGTACATAAATATAAAACGTGATATAAGTACCGTATGTCCTTCCATATGAATTTAGTGAAAGGCTGATAATTTAAATTACAAAACAGACATTCCATTTTAATTTATTTTTGTAGATATTATAGATGACTCGTTAACACCCATAGCATTACTAACAGCAGAAAAAAGTTTAATAATAATGAAAATAAATACCGTAGGAGCTTGTAAAGGGTAAACTTAAAATAAAGAAACATTCATTTCCACGTATGAAGATTATACAGAAGTTGTATTTAACTCGTGGAAAATAAACCAACGTAAAAGTCCTTTGAAACATATCACATTCTATTTTAAAAGGAAACAAACTCTGTAAACCTTTGCCCTTTTAAAAATAAGCGAACTGGAACAAGGTTCAAATCTTTTTCGATGTCGCAGCTGGCATCGTAATAAACGATAAGCGAAAATCAATACCATCCTCTTCCATTAGTGGAGTATAATTAATGCAATGCAATCATGTACTTACAGGCGGCACTTTGCGCTTAATATTCGTACATGAAATCAAAATTGGGACGATTTGTATTTCAATGCAATCATAAATTCATCGAATATGAAAGCTGTTATGAGTGTAATTTCACTCAGTCTCATTACGATGTATAATATAATAACTACGATATATAATAACTACGCAACGTAGCTTCTTTCAAAACGTATTTCGTTATTGGTTAACTATTTATTTATATATTAAATTTAGTTATACACATTGCAGTAGTCTGTGGAAGCCTGGCTCCATCTACCTATCGGCGTGGAACAGAGTCAATTGTGACTACCCGGCGTGCGTCTCTTTAGTCTTGAAGTGACCGCCCGCCGGTGTGGTCGACTATTGAAACTGTCGCGTTCCTGGCTATTATTGTTTGTATTTGTGTAAATTGTTGTCGGGAATATAAAGTGATTGGACATTATAATCTGAGTTAATTAATAAAGTGTTTGATTACACCAACATTACCCACCAACGCCCACCGCATGGAAATTGAATTATGGATGCCATTAATGACTGTGTTGGCTAAGATCCCTACACTTCTATGATTTATGCTTCGTTCTTTCTTATTCTCCGACATATTAATATACATATTCTATAAATGTCATCAAATGATATAATTAATATTTCACAAAGCAATGAACATTATCCTTCAGTTGTCGACTCTGACTCATCTGACAATAGTTATCGCAGCGCCAACATTTCTCTTCACTCATCTCTAAATTATGCTTTTTCTTCTTTTCCTAAGAACATATATTACATTAAATGTCAATATTATGCGGTGTATTATGTCAATTTACGTTATATCTTTTGTATATTTCATAAACAAATATCTTATATAGTAATAAACTAAAATTTATTTTTATTTATTGTATTTAAGTTTCTGGCGCTCGTCTGCCCTATTATTTATTTTAGTCAGCTTCTAAACGTAAAACGGTTGTCTGGAAAAGATTGCTTGTAGCAATAAGATCACCTTTGAACACTATGATTATAGTAATAAGTATCTTAGTGTATATGTCTTATTATGTTTATCTTGTGTGCAATAAAGTGTTTTCTCTCTCTCTCTCTCTAAATATTGACAAAACATAATGCATTAAAAAAAAATTAAAAAGTAAAATAATACATACATACGATAGACGATATTATATTTCATAGTATAGAAATCCAAAATCCTTCTTTATTTTTAAGTAAGCTCAAAAACGTCATTTTGAATCGTCAGTAGCCTGTCCGTTGGTAATACGAGTACTTCTTCCACCGGCTCGAAAAGTTGATACCGCTGAGAAGAAACCAAGAAACTTTGCCTCCTAAATAATCTTCAACATTATAATACGCCTTCTGTAATTAGGACGTTTTTAACATATTTTTTAACATTATGTAGAGGCAAACCCAAAAAAGAGTCTGATAAGGTAAGGTAAGTTGCAGCCTATTAACGTCCCACTGCTGGGCACAGGCCGCCTCACTCATAGGAGAGAGTGTTTTAGAGCATAGACCCACTGGAGGTTGGTAGGAATAGTACACAAATGCACTCTCTATTCCTTCACTCTCATAGTCCGATGTGACGGGAATCCGACACGACCGGAGAGAGATCAGGCGCAGGAGCGACGGCTTAACGTGCTTTCCGGGGCACGGGGGTGGAGTATACCGTCAACTTACCAGCTTCGGGTAAATGTTGAGAAAATCTTAATAGGAAACTCAATATAGATTTTTAAATTCACCCGACTCACAAGACCTCATGTCTGTAGCCAAACAAGCTAATCACTAGATAAAGATTCGTATGCTCTACCCGAAAAATTATTCCTGAACCTTCCCCACTATTATTGAGTTAAAACTGTCTAGTTTGCTCGTTTTGCCGTATAAATGAATATATTAGGGATGCTATTCGACTCCAAATATAAGAATACGAAAAACTAAAAAAACTATACGAAGTTATTTTTTACTTTTTAGAGCATATTAATATATTTGGAATAGTTTGTTTTGAAGGCGGTTCTTTTATTGTTAAAATGTTTATTTATTTTTTGGTTTTTAGTGAATCTGAAGTACTCGTACACTAACAAATTTGTCTAAATATGTTTACACCTAAAAAGCGTCTAATGATACAGTATCGTTTAAATGAAACAACTTTACAAAGTGAAATTTACATTGGTGCATGCTTATGCATTACTTGCTATGTAGAAACAAAAGTTGTACAAAACTGTAACTCATTCTTAAATTTTGTTTAATAAATAAAATATGAAGTGAACCAGATCGTGATTCTTGACTTAAGTTTATCACCAGCCAGATTTTTTTCGATTTGAAATAATTTTATTCCAGATAATACTATTGATTTAACTGAAAACAAAAGTAAAATCCTTAACTTTAAATATGGTATAACAGATGTAGGTATTTAAATTGAAATCCACGCGTAACAAATTGCGGTAGTATCGAGGTTCAACCGTGATATGTTCTAGCAGATTATACGGAAATTATGCGCAGCTGGCTCCACTACGATCCATACGTTCGCTTTTGCTACGCCATTTAATAAATTATTCCTAGAAACCACTAGAATAATTAAGGTTAAATTAAGTTTCGTAACAAGTATATTTTTGATAATCACCATGAAGTTTATATACACAACTGAAGATTATTCAGGGTTGGGGTCGAGGTACATAAACGAAAATCGATCACTAATTGAGCGATCTCCAAAACCATTCACCCTACTGACTTCAATTTCGGCAGACATACTCCTTTCGCGACGGAAATTCTTACTGTATTATCTATATTACTATCATATTTCCATGGTGGTATAAATTATAACATAAACTAAACAAAATGCATCACACATCATACTGTAAATATTCAAACTGATTTTTATTGTAAAACATCCAATGACAATTTAGAAGTATCATCGAAAAAGATATCAAAGGAAATATTCTATGTTAAACGTCCTTTACCTTAGCTTTATACATCGAATGTTCGAGTAAACATATGCGATTGGAATGAATGGCAAATCTTCCGGTTGAGTTACTGGAGCATGGAACGGAGATTTTATTTAAAAGTGCTTCTCTTGGAACGCTTTGATTTTCTCAGTTCGTTGAATATCCCTATTTCTCCTGGAAAACCCTTAATGTACAAGCTTTCTGTTCATAATATATTTAAAATTGCTATTGTATCCAGATTACTTTATAAGTTAAAATAAATTTGACACTTCTATTTTCCAGAAACGTTGTTCGTCGAAAAATCGGACTCAACCTGCTAAAAAGCCTTGAATGATGTGTTTCAAGTCGGTATATGCAATTTACTCATTTTTTGTCAATGCTTATAGAGTATGTCCTGGAATAAGCACAGACAGGCTCAATATTTTGATTATAAAATTTTAAAAAAACTAATCGAAAGACGCACACATCTCGGGACTACCCGAGAGAAATGTTAAGTATCACTTCTACTCTCATCGTCGTTGTCGCTTATACCGATGGACGTCCATTGCTGGACATAGGTCTCACGTAATGATGTCCACAAGGCCCGATCTTGCCCCACCTGGCTCCAGGCAGCACTTCTAGTCTACACTAATGTAACTTGAACTATTTAATATTGTACTTCTTAACTTGTTCTTAACTTCTATTTACTGAGTAGAGAGAGGGAGAAAGTCTGTCCGAAATACAGCTGGCGCTGTTAACGCTGGGTTAGAGTGAAAGAGGAGGAGCCTGCCTACCACTGCCGTATGCAAAAGAAAAAGGGAAGTCAGACAGACTTGCACCGTAACGCGTTACTCAACGAAGTGGCTTACCCTCCCATAAGAAGTGATCAATGAAAAAATTGTATTGATAGAAAATGTAATTGTTAACACTTGAGAAACATAAAATGAAGTGAATCCTCATGAAAACGGAATAATACTGAGATCTCAAAAAAAAAAACCACTTCCAAAAATCCTTTTAAAAATTTTCCCGCGCTTGCTGAAATGACCGAGGAGTGAATCCGATTACAGCAATAACGATTCGAAAAGCTCATGGCTGTGAAAAACCATTCTGGGACAATTCTCGAAAGCGGCTTAAATCCTTTGAATAGTATATAAAGGTACAATGTCGATGAAGGTTGGTTTTCTGTACCTATTTTAATCTGATACAAATTCCTACTTTAGCACCTAACTTAACGTATTTATAACTTTATAAACATCAACAGATAGCATTATATTTAACTAGTTCGTGACCGTGACTTCATCTTTAAAGAATAACTATTCGAGTCTATGTAAGTATATTAGATAGATTAAATTTAATAATGGCTATATTAGTAAAACACTAAATATACATATAATATCAACCTTTAAAACAATATTAAAGATTATAACAATCCTTATTTTTCCGCAAAAGTAACACCTTAAAATGGCGGTAATGGAGCGAATCTGCTGGACCCATTAATAATTTCAAAACGCTCATTCTGCTGAAGCTTCACTAGTACTATAGAACTAGCTAAAGTATTTTCAATTACGACTTTCAATTTGAATTAAATAATTCTGATTCGTTACTTACAAATGAAGCTATAGTCTTTTACTCGTACGAGTGTAGTTATTGTTGTGCATATACTCCAGAAAAATTGAAATTCAGACACTGGGAAATTACTTTCTATAGACATATTTTTGCGTTTCACAAAATAATAAAGTTCGATAAATAACGATGATGATAAATAATTTGATTAACATAGAAATATGTGTTGCATATCGTTTGCAAATATAGAGTAAAAGTGAGAGGGCAGACTCAAAACCGGATCAGAGTTGAGCGAACTGCACGTAATTTCCGCCAAATCGTGTAGACGCCATCATGAACTAAGCCCCAATCCCACCTCAATTTGTTACATGTGACGAGGCAGATTTGCTGGATTTACAATAATAACCTGTCTAGACACTTTGTAATATATTTTTTGAAATTACATACAGAATCAAGAAATTAATATTACTCAGACAAATTTTGTAAAACTGCGGGATGTATGCGTATTAATTAGTCAAGCGTAATATACTTTTCAATACGTAAGTTCCCATAGCCCTTACACAGAATAAAAAATCTTATAAGTTTTTTATATAATAAAAAATTTTGTCGCAGAAATACTAATGTAATACGCCAAAATGGGGAATGTTTAGTTGATATATTTCCTCTGGAGAAGGAGGGGTACAAGGTAGCGCCTGTTTGCGTAAATCTTCCCGCCACCATGAATCCTCAGTCGGACTCTACCGGGATACCAGAGTTGAATTCGAAAATGTAACCCCTACTGCCTCATTCATAGATGAAGATGGTAACGCTGAGTTTTAGTGGGAATTGCGAGGCTTTGGTAAGGCCCAGCATGGAGCACGGTCGGGGTTTGCGCATAAAAGCATTTTCCACTGAGAAAAAAAGTGTGGTTGATATGCGTAAATTTACCGTTTTTAAATACCTGCAGAATATTCGATTAGATATAGTCTTAATTTTTACCACGCAAGGATGTAAAAATATAAAAGAACCATCTCCTTTCAATCAATCGAAGTAGTAAACATATGGTTACATAAATTGTATTATTGAATGATGTTTTAATTAATGCATATATTATATGATATTGCCACTGGCGGTTCCATAAACTTCGTCTTCGGCTGTACCGCTACTGTAGTTCCAATTTTTTTTACATTGCTTATAGAGTTGTAATATTATCTTACGACAGATGATTTTTCTGTTTTTACAATCTACGGGTGGCAAAGATAAAAAAGTAAAGGTAAACTGCATAAACGTCCACACATGATGCATGTGTGATATCCAAAACAAAGGAATCTAGTTAGGAGTCCAAATTCACTCACTTGACGTATAGCTAAATAACTACTTTGTTTTCTAGATTCTAAGCAATTTACATGCAGTTCTAAATGCTAAAAAAATAATTTTTCTAGCTTCTGAAGAATTTAACAAATCCCTAAAACCGTTAGAGATATTGAAACGTATTTTGCGCTTCTATAATACAAATATCGTGAAAACTGTTATAAGGGTCTATGTTAACAATTTGCAAAATAGATTCTAAGCTTTTGCCTTTCCCATTTAAAAGATTCATTTAAAAAAATCTTAAATGTCACTTTTGTCAAATATGTGAAATGTCAAGTCGATGTGTTCGTGTTATACTTATTACGACGTCAAATGTCAATATGTGTTTGTTATTATCGCATTAGTTGTAATTAACAAATTTTTAAATATATCTATGGTATTAGCAACTAATTAACGTTTGTCTGTGTACATTATTTTCATATGTTTCCAAGCAAGGCAAACACGAGCTTCAAGCACTAATTTGACAATAACAATCTATTGCGTAAAAAAATAATTATCTATTTAAGAATAGTTTGAGTTCACTTCACTTCTCATCTTCGAAATGCTGTCTTCGTTAATTAAAGAACATCAAACAAAACAAGCGGCAAAAAGAGTCGTCCAAGGTAAAATCTAGTTCTTAGATACATCTTTTCATAAAAAAAAAACAAACTTAACAATTGTGCAAAAATCTGTAGATTAATTTATAAATAAACTTATGTGGATGTATAGTGAAATCTTCTCTTATGTACAAATGAATTTTATACCAAGGCAAATCATTTATCCTATTAAAATTGCTAACATTTGCACAGAGGTACTACGCAGTATAGCATCTACATTAGGTGACATATAAATGTTGGTCTTATAATATAGATTGGTGCTGCATGTCTGAACTCTGCTATATAGAATCCCAATAATTTTCATTAGTAAATAATATGATATATAACATTGTAATGAAAGGCATTAAAACTAAAATATGTTTAGTATTCTAACACCCTCCTTAAAATTTGTTTGCAACATTTGAAGTATATTAAAAAATCTTTTTAAATTATTGATGATCTTGTGTAATGCTTACAATAATCAAGGTAAAAATGCTTTCTTTCTAGAACAAAAACGGAAGGAATGCATTACTGCTGCAAATGACTTGACACAAGCCCTTGTTGATCATTTAAATGTTGGGTAAGGTATTTAAATTTTGTTTTAATGCTCTCATAGATCACCACTTGATATTCAAATACAATTCTATCAATATAATTTTGAATTGAATCTTAAATGTATGTAGTTTAAATTAGACTTAAGTTATTGTTAATTTGATAAGACAACACAATTGGGAAATAATAATAATAAATATTCTTTTGATATCAAAATTAGTAGCAACTGTATCTGTAAATAAGCAGACATGACTTGAATTTGTTAGTCTAATTATCGTAGATTTCTTTGTAGTTATCAATGAGTCTCTTATGTAAGGTTAGTCTATTGTTTTATTCTAGTTTACACTTTCAAAACAAGCATTTACGTAAAATTTATTTTTGAATTACAGAGTAGCCCAAGCTTATTTAAATCAGAAGAAATTAGATGCGGAAGCAAAATTATTACATCAAGGAGCTATAAATTTTGCTAAGCAAACACAGCAGTGGCTGACACTAGTGGAAAATTTTAGTAGTGCTCTTAAAGAAATTGGTGATGTTGAAAATTGGGCCAGGAGCATCGAAAATGATATGAAAATTATAACTGACACTTTAGAGAGAGCCTATGAAACTACCCAAGAAAGCCCTAGTATTAGTCAATAACATAGTTTATGGTATTTATATATTGTAGCAAAAATATTACTAATATTATTGTTTGTTTTTTTTTAATCATTTTATCTTTAATTGAGTCATTTTAATGTTAAAAATCATATGTACCTCTATCTGATTCTTAAAAAACCTCTGTAGTTCACTACTAAAAGATTGCCCTTTTTTTCACCAATAAAGCTATTAAAACTTAATTTTTGAAGACCTTTTATATTTAAATCAATGTATTTTCATTTAGTATTTTGAATGTTATAAGATGCAATAAAACAGTTTACCAAAATTTTTAATATTTTAATGCACAAAAAGGTAAGTAGCAGCCCATTAACGTCCCACTGCTGGGCACAGGCTTAGAGCATAGACCCACCACGCTGCTCCACTGCGGATTGGCAGGCATAGTATACAAGTGTACTCTCTATTCCTTCACTCTCATAGCCCGATGTGACGGTAATCCGACACAACCGGAGAGAGATAATGCACAATGCTTCATGCTATATGCAATACACAATGCTATATTTTAATATACAAACAATAATCATGGGATTTCGTTTACTTCCATTATAAGAGTGTTTAGCTGTTTGAATAAATAAAAATTTACAGAGAACAAAGTGAAGAGTCGTCACGGGACTCCTAGTATATGAAAAACATCGAAATTATTTTCGAGTTCAGATGACAGGGGGGTCCCCGAATCACTACGTCACGCAATTGTCTCAATATGAAACATCGGTTTTTTATGTCCTATAGGTAAGGGCGGTGAGACAAATAGCTAAACGCTGAACCGGATAAGTAGTAAATTGCCTTTTCGCCATAGCATGCGTCGGTCTCACGCGCCGCTATAGAACCTACCTATGAAAACTTTACAGTAATCCCAGTACAATACGGTACTTATATTACGACGCAATTACATGTCGGTCTATTAACACGTATATTCCTGCAAATAATACGGAGCATTTCATACATTTGTGTACCTCCTTGTACCAGAATATTCCTATATCGCGAATTCAATTTATTGTATTACATTAACATGACTTCTTGTTTTTTTATTTAAGGGCTTTGTATTCGTTTGTAATAATAAGGTCCATTTTACTTTGCCAATATCACGTAGCGTGGCCAAAGCACGCATTAGTTTCATAAGTAATCTTGAGGATGATCTTTGGGCAGATTTTATCACAATAGTGAGTACATTTGTTAAAAGTTCAAGTACCATCTATAAAAAGTGACTTAAACGTAACAATCATACGATGGTTAATCTAGAACACCACAAAACAAATTATAGTAAATGAAATTATAAAATATATTGTTAGAATGTGACTATTAATTTTAATAAACTCACAGTACGGGGAGAACACAAGCATTAAACAACGCTCAACGTTAAAGGCGCGGGGAATTTTTACGGGCAGGAAATGATATAATTTAACGGAGGTTTTAGAGCTAACAGTGATTTTGGATTCTCAGTTTAGTGAGGTGGACTGGTAATAACCCATCGAGTAGCATTTTTGCAAGAGAAAAATCAGAGTCGACGGGGTATGTCTGGTTGAAGGGCAACATAATACGTCCCTTTAGGGACTTTTGTCTTAGACCATTCTGCATTCCAATTCCTGTCCAAGTGTAATTTCGCCATTAAACGCAAATCTCGCCCATAGTTTTAAAATGCGATAAAGTACCTATGTCAGTTGCAATTTTTGCACGTGCGTCGGCAGTTTCACTACCGCATATGTCGGCATGACTAGGAATCCAAGCTAAAACGACTGATAAACCCTTTTGCTGGCACGAAAATAATATTTGTCTAATTTTAATTAGGACTGGTAGCTTATGCTTACTGCGGAACGGACTTTCCCTATGGGCTTGCAGATAATATAAAGAGTCTGTTAGTAATTAGTATAATGGCTTGTTTGATCAACTTTAACATGACATTGACATGTCGAACTGTATGTTCTGTAATCTTTGCCATCTCCATTAATGCCATAAACAAAAAATGACATTGATAAGTCACAAGTGACGTTCAAACTTCAGAAGTAAGACTTCACTTTTAATAGTTCAGTTTTGTCTTAACCACCTGAATGTTGATGTGTTTTTGAAACGCTAATAAAATAAAATTGCATTTAATGCAAACTTTTAACTGCACGTAGCATATATTGGCGTTATTAAAAAGTTTCATTGCTTATGAAGCAACATAAATAAATATATATTTAAATTCTAATTAAAATTGTTTGGATTAAGATGTCTTCAGACTCCACGCCTAAAGTACTTTCGATTCAAAGCCATGTTGTCCATGGATATGTTGGTAATAAAAGCGCTGTATTTCCACTGCAAGTAAGTATTTCTGTTTTATATAACATTAGTTGTTGCCCTCGATGTCATTCTCGGAATTTCTGATCCCCTGGGAATATTTTGTTATTATTGACAGTTTAGCTCTTCACTGTGATCACAGCTGATGGTAAGTGATGATACAGTCAAACATGGAAGAGTGCTTTTCTGGTAAGAGGAAATTTGCCTGGTTGCTCGGCGATATATCTTTGTTGGTAGTGTGGTAACTAGTCATGGCCAAAGCCTCCCACCAGTCCAGGCCCCAAATTAGAAAATAAAATTTCCTAAATTAGCCCCACTGGGGATTCAATCTGTCCTCTGCTAGCAAAACAAGTATTCACATCACTGAATCTGAAACACTGTCAAAGGAATGAAAAACAATGAATGTGGGAATATCATACTTAATGACAATCTGCATTGCAAAAGGAGTCTCATTACTATATTTAAATTGAACTGTAAATAATTTTTAAAATAATGAAAAGAATGACTGGGTTTAGTGGTTATTAACCTTCCTCGCATTTGCCTTTCCCATGAAACCAATTTGAGGCACATTTGATATATGATATCAAAGTCTGTCAAACGTAGCTAGAAACATTTTTTGTTGTTTATATATGGATATATTATACAAGATCTCCATTAAGGTTTGAAATTTAAGGAAACTTTGCAAACTAACAGAGCTCAAGCAAATAAGTGTATAACCTCATCCTTATTACTGATAAAATTATGATATTACATATATAGTAATAGTCTACAATAAACACTTGTGTTATCAAGTCACTAGTGTTAACTGTAATATGATACTAATATTTGTAAAACAACCTATATTGTACTCTGAGGCTATAATTTAAGGCCATAATAAAGATAACATTTTATGTTAAAATGTAGATATTTTAAACTCATAGAAGGTTGTCTGTAAAAAAGTAGATAGCATTGAGATGTCTCTTGTTAACCATACACATACTATATCAATTACATTGGAGATAGTAATTTTTTTGCATAATTGCATCTTTATGAAGGATGTTTCTATATATCTAACCAGTACTCTATATAACGTGTAACATTTTTGTCTGTAGTTATATAACACTATATATGTAATATCAATACTAACCACAGCAATTTATTACTGTGTTTTTACTAGTTTTGATGAAGAAAATATGCTGACACATTTTCGAATGGCAAATGTTAATCATATTTCGACTTTAATGTCGCATTATTTTAAGTTAATTACAAATATATTAGCTGTTCAAGGTTGTAGCATTTAATAATTGCCTAAAATTGGAACTAAAAAGAATTAGCCAACCTTTCATATATGAAGAAAATGTGTTCTTTTCAACTTTTTTGGAGAACTATATAAGTATCTATTATTGTGGATTCTGCTATTTATGAAAATCTTGAATATTTTATTTACCCTAATTTTTATTTTACTTCATAAACTAGGTTTTAGGTTTTGAAGTAGATGCAATAAACACAGTGCAGTTTTCAACACATACAGCATATAAGCATATAAAAGGGACAGTCCTTAAAAATGAAGAGATGGCAGACCTCATTGAAGGTTTGCGGATAAATGAGGTTGATTATTATACCCACTTTTTAACTGGATATTCAAGATCACCAGATTCACTAAAACAAATCGCACAAATTATCAAAAAGTTGAGACAGAAAAATCCTAATTTGATATATGGTAAGTTTGTTCAATATAATAAAAGTCAAATTATTTTGTACAAATGTAATAGATGTGTTTGTAGAACTAAAAATTAATGTCAATTCCTACACAGTCTAGCAACAACTTCTTTAAGTTATTACATAGACAGAAACCTTACAAGTGAGCATTCAATAGATGAAACTTACAAATTTTTCAGAAAATAAAACTAATTAAGGAATCAATATATGTATATAAGAAATTGTGTTAATTTCATGTGCCAACATATGTTTAGAGAAATTTAATTGAAGTTTTGTGAAAAATAAAAAGGGATATTATCAATAGTTCAAAATTTGAACATGACATATATATATATATAGGAATAGAGTAAACTAATAGTAACACTTAATATTTAATATACATGCTATTTATATGTTATTTGTATATTAACAATTTTGGCCAGATGTTGCATTAATTTTGCAATAACAGAAATGGTTGAATTTAATTCAAGTTCCAATTATTTATGGTTACAATCAAATTATATATAAAATATTATTGTTAAAAGAATAACTACTGCGTTTCTTGTTGATGTCTAACTGATTGTGTCAAGATTCGAAACTAGTAGACTAGTAGACTTATAATAATGCCAATTTATTGGCTTGACAAAATGCTGTGAGCATTTGATGTCCATAACTTTAAAATAATTGTACTTGAAGCTTCATGCTTACACTATTATCTAATAACCGAAAGGTGAATCGTGTATTGATAAAAGTTCAATGACATTGAGTGACCTAATTTCATAGGACAAATACATTATAGTAGTGAGACATTTATCATGGAACCATTATGATAATTGTAATTAAGTTGTGAATAGCATGGCTATTTTTCAATTCCTAATATTAGCTCACATTCTCTATGTATAAATCCAAATTATTAAATGTCTATTATTAATAATAATTTTCTTATTAACTCAAGTTAAAAATTGTTTTACTTAACTTCTAGTGGGTGACAAATTATCTTAATACATTATTAATATAAATTACTTTCATTTTATGAAAAATTGGGCAGCGTTATCTGTTGAAAGCACATATATTAGTTTTAAAAGGTTTATTGGAGGTGATGAATTTGATGCTAGATGTTGTTGGAAGAATTGGCTTTCATTTTTTTATACAATTGTACATATTTAATACAGTTTATATTTAATTAGTTTTATTTTCTTGTACTGAGAAACTTATCAGGATCATAAATGCACAGTAATATAAGTGTTATCAGTAAGGATATATAGTATTTAATCATTGTAAAGACTTAAGTTAAGTAAATATTTTTATCATTGTTTTAGTATTATTTAGATAAATAAATATTTCTACAGTTGCAGAAGAAATAAATTCTTAAATTACTGTAACTGATTGTTACTGTTATTTTATTTTTAAATATAACAAATATTATAAAGAGAAATCATTTGTGTTTTTGTATGTATCGTAACGTTTTCACACATAAACTACTGGACCGATTTCAAAAATTTGTTATCCATTAGAAAGCTGCATTTTTACTAAAAGACATAAGCTATATTACTTTTCAAAAAAATAGGGAGAAATGCATTATTGTAACCAAGTTGTGAAACAAAAACAATTTGTTATGGCATGCGCTGTGGAAACTATTGAACAATTATTTTACAATCCTATAGAACATACTGTCCAACTATGCTCTAAAAACCCTCGCTCCTTGGAGTGAGGAGGCCTGTGCCCAGCTGTGGGGCGTTAATGGGCTGGTACTTTTTACTTACTGTCCAACTACTGTGGTTATGCCACTATAGCTACTTTTTGCATTTTAAAAGTTAATAAAAGTGCCGACAATAATCAATCTATTTTATACATACGTCTGCATTAGTCCTTATCCTATTAAATATTTTTAAAGACCGTTTCAACACCTATAAAATACTGTAAAAATTATTAAAATCGGACATTGTATTGAAAAGATATACCGAATAGCATTTACTAAAGAAAATAATAGTTCTCGTGTCAGAGTATTACAAATAATTTTATTCTGTAATATACACAATGGCAAATGTAGCGGAACATAAAAAAAAATATTTGATATCAGTATCATATGAGGTTATGATATTTTTATTATCTTATTTTTTTTTTATGTTCCGTTAAATATGCCGGTGTGTATATTATAGAAGAAAGTTTTGCATTTAGAATTTTTATTTTTAACAATTTATAATAGTTAAGTTAAAAATTACTGGACCGATTTAAAAAATTCTTTCACACATACACAGCATAATGCAGAATATTTTTATGTGTTAAACACCCATTTTGCAAAAGTGATGCTATGGCAATACAAATTGTCATTATTTCAACGGTTTCAGTTTTATTTTTTAATTCTAAAAATTAGCATTTTCAAATTATGTCACTATTCTTACAAAGCAGCTGTGTGTAGTCTATCAGTCTACAAACCTATCTTTCTATCGATGGTTTAGTCGGAATTTTGACACACATACACACACATTAGCTTGTAGTTTTTATTGTTAAAAGGTTAATGCTTGATTTGTTTTCTGACCTAATAGGTAGTAAGGGATGATAAAATTTGAAACGGTAGCGTCTTAACCTATTAAGATATAGTTTTAAAGTGCATTGGAGTAGTTTTCTTGCTTAGCTGCACCTTTTCTAGAAAAAAAAAACTAGCCACCGCCGAAGCTTTCCAGGACCAAAAGACCTTACAGAAACAAATTAGAAAATACAATGCCAATTTATACCCAGCCCCCTATTTGCAGAATGCTCTGCTATCGATGCAAGTAATAGCATTTACGGAACTTTGAATAGTCATGTATTTCCACAATTCATTTTACACTGGTGCGAGTGATATTGATGATTATGATATGATTTACAAATACAATTTTACGTTGGATTCTTTACAGTGTGTGATCCAGTTATGGGCGATAACGGTAAAATGTATGTACCGGAAGCCATATTACCGGTATACAGGGATATTGTTGTACCCTTAGCGGATGTATTGACACCAAATCAATTTGAAGCTGAACTAATCACTGGGCTCAAGATGAAGGACCTTGACGGAGCTTTGAAGGTTATAGATGCATTGCACAATAAAGGCGTAAAGACAGTGGTTATTTCTAGTACAGATTTGGGAGATGGAGAAAATATAATCGGTATTGCCAGTAATAAAGGTAATTTCACACGAATTTTACTTATAAAATGACATAATTGAGAAATGTAATATTTTTTAAATTAAGATTTAGTCACATTACTGAAAATTTTTCTTTCTTATCATCATGGTGCCATACCGTGAAGAAACCTATATATCCCGGGAAATATTTCAGAGGTTTGTGTAGCCTTCCAATCCCCAGGGAAGCAGAGTGGTCGGTATTTTATTGAAATAAAAATATAATTGATGTAGACTGTACAGTCTAAGATAGAAGTGGACTAACTTAGTAAGAAGTGATTTTCATCTTCTGGTTCCGATATATTACCGTCCCACAACGCATTTTGCCTATGGCTCGATTCCTCTCTCTAAACCATATTCTAATTTGTCTGCAACTAATAGGAAACTGTCTTTCCTATTAGACAGAAGACCTCTGCTTAGAAGTAGGACGTTAATAGGCTGCTACTTACTTTACTGTCAAGTGCTAAATTGACGGCAATAAAAAATAATTTAAAATGCGTGCGTATAAAGTACACATGTCAGAATTAAATGTATTTGTATGTTTGGTATATGAGTTTGGTACATCAATGTTTATTTTCTCATTAATATCTGAACAATAAAAATAAAAACTGCGTGCGCGTTTCACTGCTGACACGTGTACTTTACACAGTTACAAACTTCTTTGACAAAGTAATTTTTATGTCTGGTTTATATTTATACAAATCTAAAACTTTAGATTTCCGAGACTTAGAAGGAGGGAAAATATTGATACAAATAATTTATTGGAATCTCAAATGGCGAATTGTAAATAAAAATGCCACGTGTTTTTTGTCAAATATTAGAAATCATTAATAAAATTTTTATTTTTGAATTTAAAATTTAGAAATGAGATTTTATGAAATATTTTTATTTTACACTTTATAAAAAATAGTAAGTTAAATTATTAAATGACGAGTGGAAAATTAAAATACCACATGTGATTTGTAAATATTAAAACTACCTAACCTTCAAACGAATTAGCCTAAAAACGCAGTACATCTTCGTGACCCTAATCACCTGTTTCATCCGTCAAAATATTAATATTTAATTTTTTTTTTTTTTATGAGGCTAAAGAAATTTTACTTCATAAAATAAATGATCCATTATCAATTTTCAGAGTCATGTTATAAGATTGAAATGGCAAAACTGAATGCAAATTTCACTGGAACTGGGGATTTATTCGCGGCTTTGTTCTTGGCGTGGTTTCACAAGACCAATAACGACCTAAAATTGACACTGGACAAAACTATAGCAACACTACAACACATTGTAAAGGACACGTATGATAAAGCTAGAGGTGAGAACATTAAATATTTATTATTGTGAAATGAAACATTTAGACTTCGTTAGGACAATGGTGCGAGTACTCGCTTCGATAGCAAAGCTTTGTATATCTGTACATTGTGCTTTCGGTAAAGGAAAACACCGTGAGGAAACCTGCATATTCTGGGATATGTGTACTCTATCAACTCGTGGAGCAGCATGGTGGATATATGCTCTAACAACACTTTCTCCTATAAATGAGGAGAGTGGGGCAGTAGCTCGTTAATAAGTTCTTCAACTTTTTCTAATAATATAGATTTTTGTAATAATGCAGATTGTCTTTTTTTGATGAAATGAACTGGGGTACCAAAAGACCCTAGGTCATTTGTATGGAAATATGAAACAGTCACCGGAACCTCACGTGCATCCCGTTTAGTTTTCTATAAAACTATTCCTTATTCCAGCTATTAATTCCACTGGCAAGATTCCACCATCGCTTATAGAGTTAAGACTAATACAAAACAAATCAACCATTGAGGACCCAAAAATCATTGTTGAGTCTACAAAGATAAAGGGCTAAAAATTAGTTATAGATTTAAGTTATTTGGATGCACACAAACAGACAGAGATGTCTTTTATTAACTTTTTTTCTAAATTAATAGGAGGACTATTTACAGTATATACATATACAATGTTAATGAAAATCCGATTTTGCCTTTGTGTTACTTGAAAAATATATTTTAATTAATTAATTGAATTTAACCTATATTTCGTTATAGAACGAACAAGGTTATAAGACTTAAATAAACTACTTATTTCCTATTACAATTGACGTTAATGGGCCTCATGACATTTGTAGGACTCATATTCTATCAGAAAAAGGTTTAGGGGCCACTTAATATGGTTAGAATTTATTTTGTATTTGAATTTTTTTGTTGCAATATTAATGAAAATCTGATTTGTGTTACTTGAAAAATATATTTAAATTAAATTTAATAATTGACTTAGGTAGTCCAAAGTGTTACCTACACTTCGATATAGCAGATCAACGTTATAGACCGTACATAAACTACTTATTTTCTAATACAAATGACATTTATGGACCTATGTTTAGAATTTTCTTTGTGTTACATTATTAATGAAATAGTGATTGTGCTCTGATGTTACTTGAAAAATACATTTTAATTAAACTTAATAACTGAATTTGGTAGTTTAAAGTGTTATCTTTATAGACGAACAAAACGTTTAATGACCTTAAATAAACTGCTTATTTTCTATTACTCATAAGGTTTATGGACTTTATGACATTTTTGGAACTCATATTATATCAGAAAAGACATTTGAGGGCCTTATGCCTGTTATAACATAATAAATGGCTTAGTGACTTAAAACTTATTATCTATTAAAAAAAAGATTCAGTGGTCTTATATCTTTTCTGTTTTAAAAACCTCAGAGGTTTTTACCTTGTGCCACATGAATACTTTCGCGCCTCTACGTAAGAAGAATCCAGGAGAATCAAATTTCACTAGAATTTTGTAATCTTTCATCAAATTTCTGCCTTTGGGTGTGTGTGTCCAAATTTAATCTTTATGTAGTTGAACTACAAATATATTTAGTTAAGAGGCAATACTGTTTTATATGAAGTGAAACTTTCTAAACTCTCATAGGACAATATAATTCAAATAGAAAGTGACCTTAACCCAGTCAAGCTTGATCCAATATTTCGGAAAATAACAGTTGTGTATTTGTTAACTATGAAATAATTATATTGAGCAATTTTTATTAAACAGAGGGTGCAATGGTACGCTTACTTATTTCGTTTGGTTTGATTCCCTGCAAGGTAAATCTAGAAAGTTGCTTTTTCTAATTATACCTGAGTCTGGATTGGTGGGAGGCTCTGGACGTGGCTGGTTACCACCCCACCAGCAAAGACGTTTCGCCGAGATTTGAAAATTGCCTCTTACCAGATTCCAGCCGCTTTTATCTTAGACTGCATCATTACTTACTTACAGTCAAGCGCCAACAATGAAAAATAAAATCCCAATGACGCGTCATGTTTACCCACATTTCTTACACGAGTGAGAAGATGTACTTCTATTAGAAAGTTTCACTTCTATAATATGTATGGTGCACGCGAACATTCTTTTGTTGTTAACTCGTTATTGTTTTATGTAAAATTCTATTTAAATATAAGAAATCATGTTTATAAACGTTAAATATTTCGTTACAAATATAAATAAATCTATATTTAGTTAAATATGTTTATTACACGTAAATTAATTGTGACAATAATCGTATTGCAATAATAGTGTTGGAGCCCAATATTGTAATGGCAATAATTTTTGCAATGTTACATCAATGTAGTCATTGACTGAAACTGGTATCAAAAAATGTAATTTTAAAGAGAAGCCGTTATTATTTAAAAAAAAAAGAAAACAGTAAGTCAACTAATGATGCAAAAAAAATTACCTATTCTGGTTTCTTTGAAAGCATAGTGGCACAATTGAAATATGTAATTTTACAGAAGAAGCATTTGAAATTTGGATATACTATTTCAATTCACTAATGACACAAAATATAGACTATTGTGGTTTCTTTTTAGTAGTGACACCATTCAAAAATGTAGTCATTGAATGAAACTTGAATTAAAAATCTAATTATAAAGAAAACCCGTTTATATAGTAAGTAGTTTTACAGGATAAGCATTGGAGATTTGAATAATCAGTTTTAATCTACCAATGTTACAAAAATAAAAAACTATTCAAATTTCTTTGAAGGAATAGTGACACAATTTAAAAAAACCTTAGGTTTATTACGTAAGTGTTACGTCAAAAAATGTGATATAATAATGACTCATATGTGTCATATAAATTACGATATAATACAATATCATTTTGACTTCACTTTTTCGTAAAAGTAACCTTGACGTAATCAAATGTCAGACAAAGATTTTGTGATCATTTATGTTAATGATATTCCAGTATACAAAAATATAATTAAGATTAATTTATCTTTAGGCAATCGTATATTTGTTTAAATGCAAAAGACCAACTCAAGTCTTCCATTAACAGAATAAGAACAGTCTGTGATATTTAAAAAAAATAACATTATGCTTATTATATTTGTCTATTTGTTAATTTATTTAGTTTTTATTCAGACACCAAATAAATGTAGTTAATTCACAAACAATAAACGTTTTAAATAGTTATATGGAGTTTTATTTAATTACAATGAAACATCAAATGGTGAAATGTTTTCATTAGATTTTTAAGAGATATATTACCTTTTATCGCGTTACCGCGCTACCATATTAGGCTGTATCATCACTTTTGTGATATCACTGTGAAATGCTAAACAAAAATAGGTAGGTATAAATATTTTTTATTGAACTGAAAGTTTAGGCGCATGAAGGTGAAATTTTCACGGATAAAACGCGTCACGAAGACGCGTAGCGTTTTTATGCGAACTGCTTTGAAGGTTAGGTAGTTTTTATATTTACAAATAACATGTGGCATGTAAATTTGCTACACGTCATTTAATAATTAAATATACTATTTTTCATAAAATATAAAATAAAAGTAAATAGTAAAAACTAGGAAGACACTGAAAAAGAAATAAATAAATAATAGTATTGAAATAAAGTTGTGTTTCTGTTGGTTACAATAGTTTAGTGAAGAAGAATAGCAGGAAATTAAATTTAAAGTAGTACAAAATACAATTTTAAGGCAAACTTACATTTTGACAAATGTAAGACTTCATTTATATCTTACTCAACGCTAGTGAAATAGTAATTACAGTTTGATGCATTAATTCAAATCATAGTCCAATCTAATCTTTGTATATTAAAACTATCGTAAGAAATTACTTATGTATATTTACGAACATCTGTATTAAACACATCAAATAACTAAATGCATTTGAACTTGATTGGATGAAAAAAAAAAAATTTTATTAACGACTAGCGGCCCATCCCGGCTTCGCGCGGGTAGACATAAATAGGTACAGATATTAAAGTTATGAGCATGATAATTAAAACGACCATGAATTGACAAATATTATGAAAAAGTATGATTCCTAATACCAAAACTAAGTAGCTCTGAAAAGAACCTATTAAGTGAAGCTTAAAAATGTGTAAAAAAAACTCGAAATATTCAATGTCGCTTAAGTCCACTGCGTAAGGTAACCTAGTTCATAATGGTGCACCCCCTTCTCCGGCACTGCCCCTCTCTCGTCGAGATAGTATTTTTAATTTCATGATATCTTTTGAATGGAACATCCGATTTCAATAATTCAAAAGCTAATCATCAGGTATTGAGACCGTATTGAATATTAAATTATTTATTTGGATAAAAATTTATAAATCGTATGGATAACACTGTCTGATTTTGATCGGCGTTTATATCAATATGTTAAATGTAAAAAAGTAGTTATAGTGACGTAACTACAATTATTAGAGATATGGTCTCGCTAAGTTTTTTGATATATTCTATAATATTGTCGAACATTTTTTTGTCCTATCATTAATACGTTTCACAGCGTATGCGATGAAAGAAACTTTATGGCTAATTTTTTTACACCTTCGGTTGGTTTTAATAGGAATTTCTAAAGGTTTCTATAGTAATCTGGTACTAAATATATAGCCTATGTTACTCAGTCATAATGTAGCTTTCTAATGAAAAAGAAATTATTAAAATCGGTGCAGTACTTTTTGAGTTTATTCGTTACATACAAAAATACAAATCTTTTCTCTTCATAATATTAGTGTAAATAGAAAATTTCAATAAAAACGTAAGAACTGCACTCAGTAGTTTTATTTATAATAACAAAATACAATTTCAACATTACTCAGTGCTAACAGTCACAACTCTATTTTTGTAAACGTAAATTGAAAAAGACATCAGAATAAATAGTATTATGTGAAACACCCAGAATATCGAATTGTAATATCGGAATACAACACTAGTATTTTGTAAAACGAAACAGGGGGTCAGATAAAGTAAGCAGAATATTCGCATTATTGAAAACCCGATGTCCCATGGCAACTTCATCTGAAATAATAATTTGTAGAGTTGTTAAACGAATATGAGCATCAAAAAAGGTTATGGACACGACCGTGAATTCGTTTCGTTACAGGTAATAGCTTCAAAATGGTTGGACTTCCCACTCCGCCGCGCGCGATGGGTTACAGTCCTTACTTAGCGTAATGAATTCTTTGATCTTTTAGCTAGCCAGTGCTGTAATTAAATTTCGGATACTGTACCCCCGATATTGTTATCCTTCGTTTTTTTTTTCAATTGCCATATGGATGTGAATTCACAGACGTATTCACGTCCAAATTGGTGATGAAATCAGCAACAGGTGAATAAACAAAAGCATCCTCGGTGGGGTTTAAGCTAAATTAGACCATCATAAGTCTATCTACGATTAACTAGCCATTTATAAAGGTTAACCTTTTTCTTATATGAACCTTATAAATAATTATTTCATTATAAAATTTAAATTTTAAATGGCTAGCTGACCCGCGCAACTTGTTTTGTGTTACATAAAGGAGAATAGATAGATAGATGAATAATATGCTTTATTGAACACTAAGCTAAAAATACATGTACAATTACTCAGTCTTAGGTACTTTTAGTGTGCAATTAGGCGGTCTTATCTCATTAGCGATCGCTTCCAGACAACCCTGGCGTTAGGGAACCCATCAGAGAAAAGAGGGAGAAGGTAAGTGGTGTGTATAAATGCCTATGCATACAATTACTACACATAATATATACATACACCTGTCATTCCATTTATTCATCCCGATGTTATTCTTATATGTTACTATCACTTCGGTAGTGACAAATAATATTCCACTACACACTTCTCTAAATTGGAGATACTCTCTGGCATTGACGAATTTTCACAAGAAGCGCGTTCTATAAGTTGATTGCAGTACTCGTGAATGATTTGTAAAAAAAAATTGTTTTGCAGTGTTTCAACTTAAGTGATAGGCTCCTCAACACGACGAACGTTGGGAGCATCGTCGTCGTCGTCATCGCTTGAACCGATGGACATCCACTGCTGGACATAGGTCTCACGTAATGACGTCCACAAGGCCCGATCTTGCGCCGCCTGGCTCCAGCGGCTACCGGCGACCCTCTTTATATCATCGGTCCACCTTGTTTGCACTCCAGCACCTTCGGCGCAACGTCCGTCGGTCCTTCGGACTATGTGCCCCGCCCATTGCCAATTCAGGTTCGCGATTCGTAGGACTATGTTGGTAAATCTGATTCTACTACGGATCTCTTTATTTCTGATTCAATCACGTAGAGAAACTCCGAGCATAGCCCTCTCCATCGCACGCTGAGTGACTCTGAGCTTCCGCATGAGGCCCATAGTCAGCGACCACGTGTCAGAACCGTAGGTCAACACGCACTGTTCGGAGAGTGTTGGAAGCATCAATCCGACGGAATCGTTTATTGTTCTTTCCTTGAGTTTTACTATACCGTGTCCATGGTAGGGCCCTTCAATTAAGCATGTATATGCTCGTGACAGAAGAACCCGCTCCACCTTATCATTTACATTTTAAGAGTAGCTAAAGAAAAATTCAACTTACAAATCTTAACTTTAACAACACTAGTTTAATTATTCTAAGATGGTACGTGTACTCCTATATGGAATGGTGCGTGCCTGTGTGTCTGAGTTTTGCGTGACTGAGTACCTGTGTATGAGTGCGTGTGTGACATATTTGGGCAAGCCAAATATGAACAGAATGGCAGTATTTTGAAGTCGCTCATGTTTGTTTAACTAATCCTCAGTGAGATCGGGGAAGCTTGCGTCAGCATAGTCGAAAATACTGAGAAGGAGGGACTGTGCTAACATAATTTTGATGGGAATTGGAAGGAAACCTTATAATCGTCGCATAGATTTCATAGCTCCAAAAAACTTTCTACTCGTAGAGAGAATATGTGAATACCATAAAAGTGTTATAATTAGTGAACCTTGAAAGATATATGCAGTCTAACAAATCATTCTTTGTCTTAATTATTAAATTTAGGGATCAAAGGGAATATTTAATGGAGTTATTGTGTGTGAAATACTCACCGCGCCAGATGTATCGTATAAAACGGCGTACTCTGCCTCTAAGTGCACGTACACCCATAACGTGCAACCAATAATGAATCGGGGTAACGTAGGACCTGACCATATCGTCCACGCTAGTAGAGAAAATGCACTTCTGCAAATCGATAATCTATTTGCATAAAATATATTTATCATAGGTCATAATCAATTTCATACAGACATAAATATTTATTAGGCGCCAACTTAAAAAAATTTCATACGTTTACAGATTACACACAGAATTTTTTTGTCTAAAAATTATTTTTTTAAGTTTAAAATTACAGAAAAACATGTAAGATTTAAGACTATACATAAAATAAAAATCAATTCATATTTTAATGAGCGGGCGTTATCTAAAGGGATATGGTACAAGACAATGCAGTCTGAGCCTCCCCTTATACCGTGGTTTGTACATTCAAAAACTAATAGAAATAAGTTAGTAATAGCATATAGAATAAGGTCTGGACACGAGCCTTTGGGTAAGTCCAAGTATCTTATGAGGAAGAGTTCATTCCTTAATTGTGCAGTTTGTGGAGTAACTGAAGATTTTTAACACTTGCTAATGGCATGTGTTCGGAATCAAAGTTTGAGAGAAACAACGCATGAATTAAATTTAAATTTTAGAAATATTGGTGTTTTCAATTCAATCAAAGTGAAACTTTGAGTTATTTGGCTTTTAAGTTATATATTTGTTAATGATTCTCTCAACGAATTTTAGTCTTTCTTTTTTTGTAATTATATGTATATTTCATTTTATTGGTAAATTTTTGTGTCTAGTTTATAACTTTACGATGGGGCTGACGTGTGTTATTAAAAATACAAAAGCTCCTTAAAAAAGAATTTAAAAAAATTCAATTTGGACCATTTAGTCAACAGAGTAATAACACTTATCGATAAACCAGAATAGGTAGTTCCTCCTTGATTGAAGATGGCAATTTGTTTAAGATTTGCACCATCATATAATAGTAACCGTGAGAGTAAAAGGCGGTTTTGCAGTAAGGATAGCAGAGTCTATTGCGTGTAAAATGAACATTTATATATTTATTTATAAATAAAACGGACATTTCAAAAAATCTAGAGTGATGATGTTATACGACTGTATTTATTTCTTTTTACAGATTGCCCAGAAACACTTTTTCTGTAGATATTCGAAATACCGCCTGTACTTCAGTAACGTGACCCCACATAATAACGCCATATCGGATATATATACAGAGTACAGAAAAGTCGTTTTCAGCACTAGATAGAGTGATTTAAGAACAATATTTATATGTATAATACATACATGTTATAACACAGAAAAATCGAAGAATTCCAAAATTTGTAATGTGATGTCTAATTTCTAATTAAACTTTAACGAGATAGAACAAATTAATGTGCTACGGTATTTTATATCTTAAAAATACCGATAACAAGTCCGCGATGATATAGATTTATCTCTAATGTAAAGTCACAGTAACCAATTTTATCTTTTACATATGACAAAAATGTGTTATTTACCAGCTGTTATATACAATACGGTATTATTATCCAATTAAATACATTACAAACTTTGTGTATATGATGTAGATAAATACTGCACAATTCGTTGAAATGGATATCTTAGGTAGATACGACAAGCTTGCATTTTAAAATATTTTGAAGTTTTTGTAACTTCCTTATATATATTTGATAATAGTAAAGTAAGGTATCGGATTGAGTTTTAGTTTTATAGTCGTTCTTTAAAATCATAATCAGTCATAATGTGTAGAAAAACCTACACTTGATTCAAAAGCGCTGTAAAAACTTAGTAAATAATATTGGAATTGTAATATATTACCTAACTTCTTTATTGGATTTCAAACAAGCTTTCTGCACGTAAGCCCAGAACCAGTATCGGGTGGGCATATCCCAGCCACGCATCGTGTCTCTCATCTTCGGTCCCATTAGCACAGCTTCGTTGTTGAAACATTTAATCATTGAGAAGTTATATTCCTCCTCTAACGCCACGTCGGGTGTATTAGCACTATTATTTAGAACAAGTAATATAGAAAAAGATTGCCTCATTGGTCTAGTGGTTGGCATGTTCGACTACAAACATGAGGTCCTGGGTTCGAGACCCGGGTCGCGGCCAATTCGAAACCGATATTGAGTTTTCTATTAAGATTTTCTCAATATTTGCCCGAAGTTGGGAAGTTAGCGGTGTGATCCACCCCCGTGCCTCGGAGAGCACGTTAAGCCGTCGGTCCTGTGCATTTCTCTCTCCGGTTATGTCGGATTCCCGTCACATCTGACTATGAGAGTGAAGGAATAGAGAGTGCACTTGTATACTATGCCTGCCAAACCGCACTGTGCCCAGCAGTGGGCGTTAATGGGCTGCTACTTACTTTTACTTTAATATAGAAAAATTCAATCCTTCAGATTGTAAATTTCAAAATTTTCGCCAAATATATTTACGGTTTAATTTCCTTCTTTTTCTTTTCCAAGTATATAACACCGCATACACGTACACATTCTTTCAAATAAACATAATTAATAGTCATAATGTAAGTTATCTTTATTTTATTTTACTATATGTAACGGAAAGGGATCAGTCCCTTTCCGTTACATATTATTTCCGTTACGTCCCCTAAGGCATGGGTCCATTGGGAGACTAAGTTAATTAAGAAATCTATGCAATTATGGAATAAATAAATAAAGCAAGTTTCAAGAACTTTACAACTATTTGTATTAAAATATGAACTATTATGTATCTATGAACTTAATAGTTAGGCTATGATTAGGAGGGTAATAGTTGTACGCTATTGATTTTACTATTTGTATTAAATTAAATATTATGGTTCTTTGAACTTTATAGTTAGTCTAAGATTAAATCGTAGGGTGGAGGTTAATAGAGGGCAGGACATTACATTAACGTTGCCCTCTTTACCTTCGAATGCATTAAGTTAAAAACCTGTTCATTCTAAATTATTAACAGTTATGTTACACTCCTGTAATGTCCTTGTTTGGCTATAAAATTGCTTTCAGGTATTTCAATTAATCCTTATTTATATTATTGTAACTCGTATACCACGCCATCGTTAGCGTCCGTCCCCTCTCCCCTCCTTGCACCTAAGCTAAGATTAGGCATAGATTGTTTCTATTACAGACTATTTAATCATACTTACCACAAATTTCACAGATACATAACAACTCCAATGTTATTTATTTGTAAATATTCTTAAATTAGAAAGTAAAGCTCACTTACGCTAGAGTAAGAAAACTAAATCTAGCCGATGGTCCAAACCCTGGAATAGGCTGACACTTTGCCGGGTACACCCCAAAACCTGTCTCAGTAAAAACACTCGTACATAACATCATTATCGCCTGACGAAAGAGGAAATATGTCGTCAAATGCGGTACATTGTACAAATAACGCAGATCTGCTCCATAAGTGTTATAGAAGATGTCTTCGTAGTAAAGCTGCAAGATAATCACTTATTTATTCCTACTATTGGTTAACAATGTCCTCATATATCAACATTGGAAAACAAACGTATAGTAACGCGCAAATCCTATATTTTTCATCAGAACAGAAACAAAAAATATAACTTCTGTATTTATCGAATAGTTATTATATTTGGCGACTTAACAAATTGATTTTAGCGGCATTATTCCAGAGTTTTGTTTAGATATTACTTTCAGGGTTACATGTTTTCTTTCCAGCAATCGATATACAGCTTGTTAAAAATTTCAAACTTAATAAATCACTTTCTTATTCAACCACTTAGTGGATAAAACTTCTTTTCTGTACAGTTTTCAGTAGGAACTGACTAATTTACTTTCACCAAGTAGGTTTAACAAACTCTTTTGAATCATCATTCGATTGCTGCGCATCAATAAATAGTATATTTAGAAACGTCTAGGCATCTCGCAATATAATGAGTTTCAGTCGCATACTGTAGTCCTAAAAATATTCGGTTCGGGAGGACAAATTCAAAAATATACTTTCCTACATATGCCCTATTAAGAATCAACCATAGATCATAGATCAGTACAATATTAAAGATAAAATAAAATTAAGGTGTTTGTTTGTGAAACTGTGTAAAACGACATATTACCTAAAGCATCGAGAAAACAAATTTAAATATCGCACGCAGATTTTACTGTTAAGTTAAAAGTGTGTAAGTAAAGTAGAACAATACCTCCTGTGAATATTTTAAACTTATCAACCAATAGCCAAGTCCACATATCAGCGCCTTCTTAAGTTTCTGTTCCGTAATGATTCTACAATCACCAAGAACTCCAAAGGGTGCATTGAAATGATCGTCAAATATTTTCCATCTATAATAAGGACCTGACAAATTATAGTATAAGAGATAAGACAAAATCTAAAAATCAACTCTCACTTATTTGAAAATTTCCGGTAACAGACGTATTCAAATCAAATGACGATACCTTTTAATTATCAATCACAGAGGTTTCTCAAATACCTACGACTCACTTATCTAGGTTGCACAGTATATTTATTTTATTTTATTTGGTTATATATATATAAACAAACAGTTATATTATACACATTTATAAATAAAACAGTAAAAATATAAGCCCTAAATAAAGTTTCCACAAAAAAAAACAACAAACACGAAGCAGAAGGAGAAAAAAAAGAACATTGAATTGGATATTATCTAAAATATAAAACTACTTGTTATCAGCAAAAATGTCTCCGATTTACTTTTTAAATAAAAGGTTTGCAAATGCAGTTTGCATTTAAAAAAAAACAGTGTGTGTGTAAATCTTTTCAAAAAACTAAAATGTTGACAAGAGCTAACTTCAGGGTATCGGTTTTTTGTAACGGTGTGCGCGCATCGTAAAAAATTACTCTGGTCATTTNCTTATAAAGATTTGAAAATTTCCGGTAACAGACGTATTCAAATCAAATGACGATACCTTTTAATTATCAATCACAGAGGTTTCTCAAATACCTAGGACCCACTTATCTAGGTTGCACAGTATATTTATTTTATTTTATTTGGTTATATATATAAACAAACAGTTATATTATACACATTTATAAATAAAACAGTAAAAATATAAGCCCTAAATAAAGTTTCCACAAAAAAAAAACAAACACGGAGCAGAAGGAGAAAAAAAAAGAACATTGAAATGGATATTATCTAAAATAAAAACCACCTGTTTTCAGCAAAAATGTCTCAGATTTGCTTCTTAAATAAAAAGTTTGCAAATGCAGTTTGCATTTAAAAAAAATAGTGTGTGTGTACTTCTGTACACGCGTTAGAAGTTACACTTGGCGTAACAAAATAAAAATCTTTTCAAAAACTAAAATGTTGACTAGAGCTAACTTCAGGGTATCGGTTTTTTGTGACGGTGTGCGCGCGCATCGTTAAAATTTACTCTCGTCATTTTTCCCTAACGCACCAAAAGAAGTATAACTTCAAAAATCTATGCTAGTAAAGACCGTATTGTAATTGTTGCAAGAACGCAACACGCTCTTGAAAATGGTAATAAATTAAAGATTGATGTTGGATATGGAGATTCAACTATTTAAAAGGTGTGTGTAATAAGGTAATAGAAGTCAGTAATATTCCTAATGATCTGAACTGATCCCTCTCCATTCGACGTGATTGTAATGGTAATTTAAGACAACTGTGTAAAACATAGCTGATTTTACCTTTATGGAGTCCAATAAAAAAGTACGCATAAGAAATAATCTCTGTTGCAGTTGGCTCCACTAATCCATTATCATTTTCGCCCATATTTGATTTAGAAACTGTGATTCCTTTTCCGTCAGCTTTAACGTTAACAGCACTCATTTCGAAAGCCAACCCCACTAATTTCAGGGCCAATGTTTGATGCAGCCATATAATGTATATGTTAGTTACATTTAAATGTAAATACCACAGATACATCCACGTAAATACTAAGCTCATTTGATTCATATACCTGAAAGTTAAGATATACACTATTGTGGTATTTACGCATAAACGCACCCGCCGTTTTTTTATCTTTTCGTCGCTAAATAAATGCCACCGCAATAAATAAATACTAATCAAACCTAAATTCACGTTTCAAATCGTCATTTTTTAAGGTTAGGTTAGTATTTTCTAGCCTTTTTTGTTGCTGGGGAATGCCACAGCATAAAAAAAACCTAACCTAACCAGTCTTAAAAATTTACATTTTTAAAGATAGGTTAGTTCAGTTTTATTTAACATTTTTGTTGCTGGGAAGGCCAACGCGGCATAAACAAACAAATTTAACCTTAAAATTCGTTATTTTTAAAGATGAGATTATATTTTTTACCCTTTTTTGTTGCTGAGAAACGCCATTTCTGCATAAAAAAACCTGACGTAATCTTACCTTAAAAATTGTCATCTTTTAAGGTTCGATTAGGTTTGATCTTTTTATTGGTGTTATGTATCGGCGAACTCTGTAGTTAGTCTATGATTAGATCTGTGATAGAGACGATCCATTCCTAATCTCAAGCTTCAGCACAGGGGGGAGAGAACTGACGCTAAAAATGGCGATGTGAGAGAACAACCAATCAGATATGTAAAGATTAATTGATATACATGGAAGACAACTCTGATCCTAAATAAAAGAAAGTTACATGTGGGAAGTGACATTGCGGCCTAAAAAATACTAACCTAATCTAATCTTAAAAATCGTGCCCACTCGATATCTTAACGGGTCTTGTTTCAAGTAACTATCACCGATATTAGTTTAATATTTTAAAAATGTTTAGGTCGTTTATTATCATTTAACAGACTTTAATGACTAACCGTCGATCACAGCATTTAATGATGATGATATTAACCCAAACCATAAGAGCGGAGTGAAATACATAGGTGCCACAAATTAAACAAGCCAATAATAATCCGAGACCCGTCCCATAATTACGCTTCAGATCTATGTCGTTTATCTTCTTATAATAACTGCCCAGTGAGATGCACAACATCAATGAACTATAGTAAATTACGCCAGACACAACGGACATTTGGATTTTGATTTAAAAATTTATCATCACCAAAGCTACATTAACAAGGGTACAGAAACCATACTTTAAATTTGTTGTTTGTAAATAAACTATTTCTCAAAATACAAAAGCCTACCAGTTTGTCGGTTTGAAATTTTAAACGTCAAGATAACAGTCAAATTGACTTCGTATTTTTTTAATGGCGGCAAGCGATTACTATCTGTGGAATGCGTCGTACTTGGCTTATTGTTAAATATTATTTCTCACAAATTTTGTTGTCTTTAGTTTCAATTATTAGTTGTTTTTTGTACGTTTATTTTACGCTGCATTTCCTACTTAACTACCTGTAAATAAATCCCAATAGCTTAAAAAAACCGATTGATTAACAAAACAAATAACACTGGTTTGCAAAAAAAAAGTTTTTTCTCCTTGTTTTCAAGCATGAATTCTTCATATTTTGTGCTTCAAACACGGAAACTGACATACAATTAAGTACCACACGTAGATTTCCAATATAATATTTATTTAATTAACAAACAATGTTATTATAAAGAAATAAATAAATATTACAGCCTAAGTTTTACATTGAAAAATTCTAAATTATAGTCACAAAATGAACAAATTATATCGGTCAGCTATCTCATTATACGGTGAGAAAATTTGTATTATGTAGTTTTTTCCTTTTCATTGTTTCTATTGGAGTTTCTCGGCGAATTGACCAACAGACATCAGCGAGCATTGCTGCTGATCACTTCCCATTGTAGCGTTTATCAATCTGCATTATATCCTGATGAAACCTCTCACCGTGCTCATCTGATATGGCTCACTTTTTGTATTCCCAAGAAAATTATGACAAACTTCCACAAGAGCCACCCAAACGCTTTTTTCTGCTTTGCTCAACTTCGAATCAAAAGCTTCATCTTTCATTAGCTCACGTATCTGCGGACCTACAAAAATTCCTTCCTTCAGTTTTGCGTCACTGATTTTTCACCTTCGGCACTTTCCTTCTTTTGTCTTACAACTCGCTAAAACTTATTGTGTACATACACTGTTTGTATATACACTATTTGTAACATTGACACGCAGAAATTTAAAAAAAAACCCAAATTTTTGAAATTAGAAAAAAAATCATAGAAATAAACCTATACGGGATGGAAAAAATCGGCCAACGATTAGATAGATAGATTCAGAACATTTGACTCGTCATATTTAAGTCAAAAAATTTTAAAGGAGGATTTCATTGCAGACCAGTATAATCATCAAGGATTCAAATTATCTGACATGCATGAATATTTACAATTAGATGTTATTTGTAGTATTATTATGAGGTGTTTAAATCGAAAATTGTAAAATGCAATGTAGAAACCAGTGGATAATAAAATATATACATATACTAGTCACCTGGTCTCGGTAACCTTTCTATTGGAAATTAATAATAAATATAATTGTTTATAATTCTGCAATTGTTACATTCAAAGATAAAAATATTTTTCTGGATATTATCGTTTTACAACAGTAATAAAAAGACTACCCTTTAACTTGTTCTAAAACATATATTAAAGAAAATATATTGAAAACCATTTATTTTTTTATATAATAGATTTAAAGGAAGGTGTATAGGGATTTATATTGCAAATTAATAGGCATCATAAAAAAATATAAGCCAAGTTCTAAGGTCTGTAACTAGGAAACATACAGAGGAACCCTTAAACCTATGTCGCTATAAACCCAGGTGGCCCGAATAGGGGGATTTGAAATGCCCCACATATGAGTTTTAATTAAATAATCTTAGTATTAGAAGTTACATAAAAACATTATAAAAAAACCCTTTTCCCATTTATTATTTGTAAATGTCTTAAGCGTAAGTCGTTAAAAAATATTATTGATAACAAAAACTTAAATACTCGACACATGTTGTTTATCTCACTCAAACAGATGCGGTATCATATATCATAAAGAGCCGGACAAATGTAAGACAGTTTAGTTCGTCAAGGCTATGTCATTCAATCACCTAATCGAGGTACAATGGTATACACGGAATGCTACGATGTTTGTTTCTGATGTCCATACAAATAAATATGGGTTTTAGTTACCCTCGTTTGGATTACGCATATTTTTTTGATAATTAGGGCTGCAAAGGGTAACTTTAAATATAATCCAGTACAACTAAAAAAAATTGAACAAATTGAAAAAATTAAAACGTGACGCTGTGATAAAAGGATTAGACGGAGGGTAGACAAATTCTGCCCCTGACAGGTTGATTTATGGAAAGATTTATGGTAGAAATATCGACAAAAACTAAGTTTTTAAAACTACAAAAAAGCATTTAAACTTGAGTAGTTTTGTATGCTAATTCGTTAGTTTTAATATTTACAATTAACATGTGGCATTTTAATTTGCCATTCGTCATTTAATAATTTAATACATTTTTTCATAGAATATTAAAATCATAAATTCTGTTTTATAAATTTTAAATTCAAAACAAAACTTAATTAATATCTAATATTGTCAAAAAAACGTGGCATTTTCATTCACAATTCGTCATTTGAGATTTCAATGAATTATTTGTATTAATTTTTGACACTTAATACTTTAATAACAATTAAATTCATTACATTTGTATAAATATTATCAAGACTTAAAAATTAGTTTGCCATATAAGTTTCTGACATGTGTACTTTGTACGCAAGCACTTTTTCAATGTATAAGGATAGTTTATATATACATATGTAATGCTAATTCTCTAAATTTATAATGGTTTATTAAATGAAAGACATTATGATTAAATAAACAATTTACTACACATAATGTAGGTTCACAATAAAAATATTTTCTAAAAGAGGTATGTATGTACGATAACACACTGTCTGATACAGATCTAGCTGATTATTGTTCTATGACCGGCTACTTCACAATAATTTCAATAGGAAATATCATTAGATGCAATGCGTACGCATGTGCAAAGCGAGTTACGTAGACAAAATTAAACAAAACTGATATCTTAAATGCATTATTACATCATTTAATACTAATTTGGCATATTGGAATGTTTCCAACTCCACTTTTGGCCTATTAGATGAAAATGTACTATTGGTGAGTTGCTTCCAAATTCTTTATAAATATAGATTTACAAACTAATTATAGAAGGTGCCACTTATTCATGTTGTAATTTGTCGGATCCAGCCCGACTACTTTCGAACACGCACAGGGCTCTTGTGTCTGAGTAGTTATGTAGCATATAAAAGATTTACTATACAAAGCCCAACTACATATAGCATCCCACAAGAAATAATGATCAACAAAAAACAACTAAATTCATCATACTTACAGTGAAATTAATATTAAAAAAATCCATAATAGACATCATTCATTAACAAACAACACTATTACCAGTTTACTTTGTACAAGTTAAACAAAACATATTACATTTAAATGAAAAAAGAAGTCTGAAAACTCAATTTGGGAAGCAAACAACCTATCTATACTAATATCATAAAGCTGAGGAGTTCGTATGTTAACATAGTGAAAGGTAATCGAGAATCACAGGTTCCAATTGAAAAATTCTTACAAGTGTCGGACAACCTATATATCTAGGAAAGATATATATAGGCTATCCTGATATGACCAGGAGCAGAGCATCAAATAAAAATGCTGCAAAACGGGGGAAAACTGCTGTAATGTTACTTGACAATCATATATGTTAAGTTCTAAAAAAGTCTGCAATAGCATATGTCTATAATTTAAAGTCGCCTCATAACCTTTTTTATGCTATTAAATAGTATGTAAATTAGTTCACTCTCTAATCACGCAGACGAAGTTGAGTGGCTCAATTAGTAAATCTATAAAAACACTACACACTAATAAGAGCATAAAAATATTTGATTTCACATTTTTTTTGTCTTATGTCGTTTGTTAACAGATGATATATCGGGAATTGTGTTATATAAAGTACGCAGTAAAGTTGTTTATACATGACACACAACTTGCTACTTTGGATGAATAAAGACAGAAAATCCAAAATTTTAGTTAAGGACACGTCACGTTACGGACAATTCTGCAAAAATGACGACTCAAAATGTCATGTCATTGGTTAACTTAAACGCCTTGTTTAATTATTATCAAAGACCTTTCCCATAAAACTAGTTTGTTTTATTATTGCGTCAATATTCTTCTAAAGTAACAAATTCTCTGTCAAATCTATTGTTTTAAAATCTTGAATATGAGTAACATAGTTAGCTACATAAAATGATTCATTTTGAATATTCTGATTAGTAGTTAATTTGTAGCCAAAATGACAGTTAAAATTAACAAGCATAAAACATGAAAGCAACAAAATTCACTTTTACGAAAAAAAAAACAGCCTCTTAAATGTGAATATGCATTATAAAACAATTTCTATTTTATCACATAAAGACAGAATGATTTCATCAAACAACCTAACCTATAATACTGTTCAAGCTGAAATAATTTATTATATATTTTTTTATAATACATTCATTCGATCGCCCAGTTGTGTAAATTCAATTGACTAGCATCTAATTCATATACTATTAAGAATAATCATAATTAAAATGTAAAGTGAAAAATGTATATAAAAAAATTATAAATTCATATTTATAAGTAATTCCAGTACTGAGTGGTTATTATAAGTTATTATAATAAAAACAATTTAATAATAAAATAAATTTCATATAATATACATCCTGTGTGATGGCAAAAATAATATGACATTAAAAAAATATTAAAATAAACTCTTTTTTAATTACCCAGAGAACTATATAATGTATTGGTGGATATGTAATTGATAACATTCTTTCATAATAAAACAATATTTAATGGATTTTTCTTGTTGTTGAATATTGTCTACTTTTTTATTTTACAAACTTTATATTGTTTCTATATGTAAAATGTTAAAAATATTGAAATCCATTAAACCTTGCTATCAATAGTTAACATATACATGTTTGCGTTATAATTGAAATAAATTATATATATCGTATTTATGTAATATTAAGGTTTTGTTTGTGATTAATTAATTAATTTTTTTAAACATTAAACTATATGATAATAAATTGAGAAAATTAATAAAAACCAGGAATGAAGATTCACAAATGTTGGAAGTATAATAAATGCACAGGTGTATCAATAAATCGTTTTAAATAACATTGATAAAAAGACTAGGTTTATTAGACAAATTGTGGTCATCACCCTTATCATTCTATGGGTTGCCAACTCCTGCTTTAGATCATATACGAAAAAAAATATATGGCATGAAAGTTTCCTTTTGTATCTAGATACAACGTTTGAATGGCTATAATTATTATATATATTATATCATTAGTACAAAAAGTAGAACAGAAACAAACAATTTATCTTTAAAACACTGTCTTACAAAATTATGATTATAAACTCAACTCTTTATATGTAAGATGAAAAAAATATGTCATATCATAAATTAGTAATTTATACAAAGTAAACAATGTTTGATGTAGTTTTATTTTAACCAAAATCTGTAAAAATATTACACATGTCGCAAATTAAGTAAATTAGTATAACTTTATTTTGCTGAATCCTCAATTTGATACATTGTTAAGCTTAAGTAAACAAATATATTCTGAGAATTGTTTAAAAAGTGATTATCTTTGCTAGAAATTTAGCTGGTTTAGTTTTGTTTCCAATTATGTTGACAGAATCATCAGTGTGATGCACTGATTCGCTTTCTGAATATAACATAGAACGATTTTTTTAAGTATAACGTATAACGATAAAAATTCGATTGATTTAAAAAAAACTCGTGAATAAAAACGCGCAACGAAAGGTAGCCCTGTTTGTGACGTAGTCATTTTATGTGGATTATAAATACAAAAATTAATTACGGTGATATTGCGAAAAGGCAATCATTTGATACACCTGTATAAAGAATATACCGAATTATAAAATAATAGCACTAAATTGTTAGATAGTGTTGATTGTGATGCACGTAATATACTAAGATTATATTAAAACTATACCTAAATTTAAAAATAATTTGTTCAGAATAATTATAGAAACGCTAACATAGATTGACGACTTGATACTATGAAACAAAATCTCTATGAATAAACCTACTGATTATTACTTACAATTAATAATATAGGCAAAACAAAATATCTGTTGGCATTACAATACATACCTACTTTACTAGCTAATAGGATGTTTACATTTCCTTATGATACACATTTTATAATATATTTACAGTTGTTTTATTGCATCAATTTATGCTACACTATTATAAATTATTATTAATTAATTGAAACTCACAGGCTTTCAATTCATAGTAAATAACTTTGTAAAATACAAAATTATGTTACAGTCACAATATTTCATTAAAGTTGCATTATTGAAATTTTGTTAATGAATGTAACCTCATTGAAATAAATAATATAACATCAATGAAATATTGGGAATTATAGAAAATAATTTTATACAATACAATGATGTTAATTTAATGAAAAAGAAGCAATTGCATGGTTATGTCTCATGTAACATTATTTAAATTATATTAACAATTGTAACATGATTAAAGTAAATAATATGACATTAGTCAAATATTGTAAATAATATTACAGTAATGAAACATTGTGTATAATAAAACATTATTAATTTTTTTGTGCAACATTGATTAATGTTACAACAAAAAAAATGATTTTCATTTAAGCGATAATCACATTCATCTGTATTTACAGGAATCTACACTAATGCTTTTATTATCTTGCCGAAATTATCATAGAAAACTGTAGTTTATAAATAGCTATTTTAGTTTCTTTACTAAATATTGTGTGATTTAGGGATTAATGTTATAAATTTGTGCCTATATATAACGTACATATAGCAATGTCTAATAGACTTTAAATTCATTTTGACTATATCAAACAATTCATAATTAAGAAATCTTTACATTGTCAATGTAATAACAACTAGCAATAAAATATAGTAAACTAAATCTGCATCAGACACCTTTGAAATTGCATTGTTATAAAACATACAAATGTCCACAAAAGTTGTAGTCATTAGATGAGAATATAGTTACAATAAAATTTATAGACATAGTATATAGATTTCGCACTGTTTATAGAAAAAAGACAATAAGTGAAAAACATTAACAATTCATATACTAAATGAAATTTCATGTATACATTATCATATATATTATAATGTGTGTGTTTTCAAAGTAATTTAAAGAAGGTTCTTACAAAATGAATCCTGACAATAGTAAAAGATTTTGATAAATAAATGAAATAACCAAGGTGTTTTTACAGTATTTAACATAAACAGAATTTTTAATTGTATTTATATAGGATAACTTTGTGTGTTTAATTGAGTAAACAGTGACAATTGCTAAATGTATTGGGCGAACAAATATCTGATTGGATATGACAGAATCTTGGAAATTTTGGTACATTGTTGGACCTTACCTATAAACGGTCAAGTCACACTCCATTTATCAACCTAGTTTTCATTATTTTTAAATCATATAGCTATTGAAATATGATTATTAAAAAATATCATTGATACAGTCAGTACGCAGCAATAAATAATTTATCTTGGAAAATTAGTTACAAAATTAATTTTTTGCATTGACCATAGCAAATAAATTAATTTGAATTTGACTCCTTATACATGGGGGATCTCGATTTACCATAAACAAAGTATGTAATATTCTCATAAATTATTATTTACTCTTACGGATAACATGTTTTTGTAGGCAATAATTTAGTAAAATAAATTAAATCAATTTTGTGAAATTTTGTCTGAACCTCCTTTATGCAAAAGTTAAATAATGCGGATGTAGTTGTCACTTTCTTTAAAGAATAGTGCGATATCTTTATATTAATTCCATTCATACTATTGTTATTACCACACCTACATATAGAAAAGTATTGCCTCTATGTATCTTAGGAAAGGAGATATCATTTAGTAATCCTACTTACATTTCCTTTACTATTAGAATAAATAACAAACATATATTGCATATGCAACAGAATGAAAACGAAGTTTCAACTTTTAAGTACCTTGTAATAAATAACAGAATAGGGATAGTCAATTAACTACAAATTATGCAAGATAAACTAAACTTTGCACAAGAGAGCGGAAGATTCAACATAAATATATCATTATTATACATATTGTGCAATAGATTGAGATATAACTGACGTGCTTGAAATCTCTAATTACAATACAGATATAAATTTTTTCAAGCATCTATATCTATACAAGGTAATTCAATTTTATATTTCATGACATCCTAAGGTTTATCATTATCCAATGACAATTAATCGCAACAAGTTTTTATTACTTTCATCTATTGCACATACACAGGCATAAGTAATCTCTATATCAACTAATTTTATATGTTATTCATTATATTTTACATAGTTAATTTAATACAACATCCAGAATATTACATTTATAATTACAAAATTTAAATTGGTGCAAACAATTACAAAAGTTATCCATATTAAAGTCACTGTAAAGGAATTTCTTTTTATTTATACAATTTATTTAATTTGATTTTTTTCATAACTCCCCATCTCATTAATTCGTACAACAATAAAAATGCGAACAATATTTATTTATTAATAATTGGCAGTCCTAATAGTCGCTATAGTCCAACTAACGAGCGACAGCATCGGGTACGATTAGTCATATATTGCCTTAAGCAATATAATTAAAACAGGTAGAAAAATTCATTCTTAACCCTCTGCTCGTTTATCTAAGGAGCATATATTTATTAAATGTGATTATCTGAACAACTCACCAGCAATTACTTGGAGACTACACTAAAGGGCACATCACTAGCAATTCACAACACAGTATTTTCTGTATGAAAGGAACTCATCCCACTATTCATGTTCACTTTCAAATTTTTGGAGTGTACACCCCACAGATGAAGTTTGAACTTGTCCTGGATCATTTTCAAATGTTACACTGCACTATCAGGTGTGTACACCCTCAGTTGCTAGGTTCCGTCACAAAGCACTGGCACCATCACTTCACTTGATGAGCTGCGCAGCGCTCTTAGAGCGGCGGAACATCTTCGCGCCCTTATTGGGCGCGGGAAGCTCGTGCTAGTTGCTCCCATTAGGAGCTCTTGTGAGGGCAGGGGAGGCAGCTGGCTGAGGGCGCACCATACCAAGCCCTTCCTTTGAGCCATCTGTACCGTAAATCTTTCCAGCTTTCTTAGCCATCGACGCCAGCAACTCCTGAGAGCATTTGTGAGCAGATCGCAGTGATATTGCCCATTCCTTCAATCCGATTTCATCCTGAAAATAATATTTTGGTTATCTAATATAATGTAAGTTAAGAATATTGCGCTTTCCACTGTTACGATGAAAACAGTCCTTAGCTCCAGCTCTAACAATAAACTCCAGCATCCAGTATATAAAACTAGATATTAAAAGAATTCACTTACTGGCCAAGTTACTGTAAAGCGCTACCTGATAATATCAGTCTCTCCGAGTCATATGCCCTTTTCAAAATTTGTTTGAAAGAATACTATCTAGCTGTAAATTGGTGTGAATAACACTATATTTGTATGTTATTTCTTTTCTTTCTTTTTAATTTTACCATATGTATATTTATTCTATTTTGTTTGCAGCAATAAAACCAACTTTCCCTGCTCTTAGATAATATTTAATTTGAAGTTTAAGATTTCCTGTGTACATTTGTGTGCAGTAGTGTAACTATCTATAGTAAGTTTTTTATTGCTGACAGGTTAGCGCTTGACTTTAGTCTTACCTGATGGTTAGTGATAGTCTTAAGATGGAAATGCGCGAAACTGGTAAGAGGTAATTTACCTCATAGTGATGAAGTGAACTAACCGGGTAATTTGCCTCTTATCATACATCTATGGCCTGGCGCCACGCCTTTACTAGTAGGGTGGTAACTAGCGACGGCCGAAGCCTCCTAACAGTCCAGACGCAGACAAATTAGAAAATGCCACTTCCTGAATTTGTCCTACCGGGAATCAGAAAACCCGATAAATTCTAATATTTATAATGTGATGTCGTAACAAACATATTTTTGTTAAACCTTACGAGATAGGTTAAAATAATGTGCTAAGGAAATTTATAACAAATCCGTGACGGTATATATATACATACACACCGGCATATTTAACGGATCATAAAAAAAATAATAAAGGTTTGATATTAGTATCATAACCTTATATGATACTGATATTTTTTTTATGTTCCGCTAAATATGCCGGTGTGTATATTTATGTCCTAAAGATGACCGGTTTCATATGGTACGTAATTAAAAAAAATAAGTTATTTACCATGCTATTTGATACAATACAGTATTATTAGTTTTTAAATATAATACATATATACAATAGTATTACATATGTAATGTACATTTCACGTACATCAAAATGGCCCTTAATAGTATTTCATTAAAATGGATATTTTAGCAGATATCAGAAGTATAAAAAATGGAGGCTCAGCGGCTGGCGGGCCGTATGTTGCAACCGCAACTACATAAAACATGTAAGTATATAGTATATATGTTTAATCAAATTTATAAAAGCTAATACTGCAATACTTACTGTGTTTGTAAGTACGATCTTCGTATCATTCCTAGTCCGGAGCACAATACACTGCTCGCTCTTGATCGGGACCAGGTCGGAGGAAACTTCTTCCACTGTGTCCAACAGGATCATCTCAGGCTTGGCGCTGTTCTCGAGATGCAGTTCCAAACGGTTGGGATACAGCTTCGCGTAACGCGTCTGCCAAGCACTAGCAAATGGCCCACCAAGCTTCTTTATATATCCATGCAGTATACAGTCCGACTCTGAAATGGTAATACAAACATAAGAACAAATATCATTTCCTTTTCCTTAAATTTACAATTTAACTCGTCTAACTTCACCCGGGAAGATATGGGCATATTCCTGGGAATTACTAGTTGTAAAAAAAATGAAAGTAACAAAATTTTACGCGACAGAAAAACTTAAATTACAAAATTCGACCGTAAATAATATGACTTTTAAAAAAAATATAAGGAATATAAATGGTTTTTGAAAAGTATATTTTTCCGTAATAATGAAAAGAAAATAAGATATACAAGATTTACAACAAAACTATTTTTTATTTCGCTATAGTTATAAAGTTATATGAAATTAAAATTAGTTTCTGAACCGAACACCGAAAACATGCGGATAGTATCCGAACAAACTCGAGTGCGATTGACGTAACAATGTTAATTTCGCCTTACTATATTCGTAAACAACATTATGACGTCTCAAACATGGCGACCAATCGTTGCATGTTATGTTAGTTTTAATAGTGTTCATAGATTAACTTTAATTGTTTATAATGTATAAAAATATTATTTTAAAATTTTTCATATTAAGTATAACAAATAATAAAATATTAAAACGCATTAAAAAGTCAACAATCTTTTTCTTTTTTCAACATAACAGAATTAATCAGATACATAGGCAACTCCCCAATGCCGGCGATAGAGGGCGCTATTCAAAGTAGATAGATAGGCATTCAAAGTAATAAATTAACATGTACAACCCTTACACACTAGCCAATAACCGATTCTAAATTCTAGCATTAAAACAAGAAAAAAGTTATCTCAGCGGTTAATAATCACATTTTACCTGGAACGCGCTCTTATAAGGTGGACTTAAAATTTATCATTAAGAACATAAAATGTATGATAGGTAGATAAAGAAACACCTTACCTTTTTCATCTGCGTCGAATTTCTGTTTCTGCTTCGCTTTCTTTTTGAGTTCCATTTTATCAGCTTCTTGGTTGATAGTTTCAAATACTGTCTCGGCTACTTCGCCCTGCCAACGCTCGGAGATCACAAGCGGGAAATCCTTGTACTGAGCTTGATCAGCCTCAGTTAGCTAGTAAAAAGGAATATAATGAATTTCATTTAATTGTCATAATTTATTCGTTAAAATGAGCCTGTTGGAAGTGAAGGAAAATGCGGTCATATTGAGCTATTCGAAAGACATTTTAAATTTTTATATTTGACTTAATTTTTTAAAATTTAAATGTAGCTTTTATTAGATTTTAATTTTACTACCACTATGGATCGTTGTCGTCAGAATGAAATGAATTATTATTATATTATATTACTATTAATCAACTATAGCTCTATTTCTATTCCATTACGAACGAAGGTCCTTATTTATTTATTTATACAGTGTATTGCACCTTAAAAGTAATACATTATAATAAACTTAACTAAATAGAGTAAGAAAGTACAACAGGAGGACTTAACGCTTAATAGCTATTTCTTCCAGCCAACCTTCAGTTAAAAAAGCTGTATGTAGCGATGAAGGTATGTAGGCAATAACATACACACAAATGACTACATCCTAATACAAACACAATAATAAATATACATATCAACATATTAATATATTTCATATACATAAACTTATATAATGCGTGAATATATACATATAATGTCGTCAACACTTTACTGCAAAAGATAGAGCTTTTTCTTCCTTATAAAAATGTACGGGCGTTTTTCAGACATTTGTTGCGTTTGTGACTTTAAAGAAGGCTGGCTGTACGAATTTTCGCAAAATACATGTTAAAAATGTATTTGAACATATGTTATGTTTATAATATTATTGGAGACTTGAATTATTTGAGACAATCACGTTATTGTTAATATTGTTGAAGTGTTACATTGTATATAGACCTTATATAGTGTTAGGTTGTATATTATGGAGGTATCTGTTTAATGCTTGATAAAATTCACGTCACGAAGTACATGTCAGTATGGCCGTGATAGTGTATATAAAATAAAATAATGTATAATATATTTCAAATAAAATAATATTTTAAATAAAGGATACGGTTCCTCATTTGACTAAAACATATTCTTAGAAACAAAGGCGTTCCCATTGATGGTTTTCTATACATTGTAATGAATGCCAATCTGCTATAGAATAGTTATAAATGATTAGAATTAATTATATTATATTAATTGTAATTATTAAAAAGTAATAACAATGGTAGTTTCTAAATAAATAAGATAATTAATTAGGCGGCAAACACTCTCTTAGGTGTTTAGACATAATTGCCTAATTTGTGAAAAGTTATAAAAGGTTGTTTTAAGTTAATAGTGTCAGTAAATTGGGCTTCTCTGTGATACAAAGCTAAGTGTATTTCTCTAATTTAAAAACTTTGTCTTATTAATGGATGATGATAAGCAATTGTTAATAATGAATGAATAGAAAAGAGTAACTATTAAGTTTCTTGCCAGATTCTTCTCAATAGTGAATACATTCCGAACCGTTGGTAGAGTCGTTAATGAATATTGGAAGAGAATAAAGCTCTTGGATATTGTTCATTATATTATTTCTTGGCCATCTCGTCACATATAAAACTCAAATGCCTTTTAATATTGAAAATTAAAAAGGCCAGTTAAAAGGTACACCTTAATCCCTTTAGTGTCCTCTTCATCGAAGCTACCGATGTCAAAGGCGTCGGCAGCGTTGACCTCGCCTCTTGGCGGTATCAACGGCGGTGTGTACTTCTGGTGATACACTTGCTGCCAATCGATACCAGCAAAGAAAACATGTTCCTTCACCTCATCAGCCCTGAAATTTTATATGTGTATATATTAAAATATAGACCATATTAACAAAATGACATGACATGCTTGGATGTTAACTGAATTTCTTAAGAGGATATTTAAAGAGTTAAGTCTATCCTAGTTTTGTATTAGTCTCTTAAAAGAAGTACTCTCGAGTATGCGTCTCCAGTTTGGAACCCGTTTAATAAAACACACAGCGATAGAATTGAGCGCGTGCAACGTAGCTTTACCAGGTTTTAGGCTTTTATGGATAAATGCTCTGTTTCAACCGTGCAGATTATCGTACTTGATTATTCCATTTTAAACTTAGTACTATAGAAACACAGCATAAAATTTGTGATTTAACAACACTCTACTAGATTTTACATGGCCAAATTATTTGTTTAGATATTAATGAGAAAATTAACATTAATAAACCAAAATCTATCCCCAGGACCCATATAAATACTATTGACATTCTTGGTGACGATTATTCAAAAAATGTCAAAAATATGATGCACATTATCCGTATTTAGATTTAGACTTAGTTACATTTATATTGTTATTCGTTACTTTACTTTACTTGAAAATATCATACCCGCGTCCTTTGCAACCGAGGCGTTTGTTGATGTCCCTTTGTAGTAGACCTTCCAATAAACTTTTCAAACTGGGACTGAAAGATTCTGGCAGCTCCACATTCTGTAAAAAAAATTTGATTTACGATAAAACATTTAATTTTAACCGGGCACAAACCACCTCACTTATAGTAGAGAGGGGGGTTTTAATGTATAGAACCACCACTCTGCCCCACTGCAGTTTGGTAGACTACACAAACTCCGGAATTACTCCCGGAAAAAAGCACGATGATTGAAAGAACAATTGATTGTAATAAATCTTTATTATATGAGTCTGCAATGATTAAAAATTTTTGTATAGAGGTTTTTATTGATATAGTCGTAACGTTGATGCATATTGCGTTGGCCGTTATGGCTAGGCCTAGGGGTTGTTGAAAAATTTATGAAATTGCGAAATTTGTTATATTAAGCCAAGTTATATTGTACATATTAAAATTATTACCATAGTGAGAGTCATCCGATCTATTTCGTGTTTGTCCTTAGTCTTGTGCTGGCGGAAAGGTGAATGACCTTTGAGTAGTTTGTATAACATACAGCCGAAGCTGAACCAATCAGCAGACGAGTCATAGCCTGTGCCCTTCGATAGTACCTCTGGCGCCATATAACCATGGGTCCCACTAGGAGGAAAATATATAAAAAATGGTAAAACAAATGTTCGCTCGTTATTTTCTTACATATATAAACTGGGAAACGTACTACAAATGTTAACCAATTTCGACGTGTATATTCGTCATGGTGAAATAAATGATAGGTTTTTTTGTCTTTAGGAGTAAAAACGTTATAGTAAAAAAGTATAGATATTTAAAATGAATTTATTATAAAAAAGGAACATGTTCTTAAATTTTAACATATTTATAATATATTTTAGGCCAGAAGTGTATAAAAATGTAAAAAAATGTACGCTGTTAGATTACTAATAAAAATAAAATATAATGACTGTCCGTGTCTATACGTATGATCATTCACCACAACGCTATATAAGATATATATCGGCTATATAAGATTAATAAGATAATATAAATGCTTCGGATGTAATCCGTAGCTCTGAAGATTCTCATGACACTTCTTTGAATGATTAAATGCGATTTGATAGGCCCATTTTACTTATTTACATTTTTGTATGTAAAAAACCCGAATCATATTCTATAACAGTTAACATTATGTGAAACTAAATAAACTCAAACGTATAAAATAATTCTTTGAACACGTTTAAGTGTAATAAATACGAGAGAGATAACACATAAACTAAAAATACTTACACGCTGGCGTGAGGTTTTTTCTTGGAAAAATCACAAGCTAATCCTAAGTCAGATATCCGTACGTGGCCATGTTCGTCGAGAAGGATGTTAGCCGGTTTCAAATCCCTATAAACTATATGACGTTTGTGCATATGCTCCAAACCTAAAAGAAACATATTATATAGAAATAAGGTAAATACCGTATTGGTTCTTCAATGAATGAATAAAAAGTATATTATTAACGTTTAAACATTTGAGCGTTATAAAAAGGGTTTGAAGTAATAATAGGAATAGAAAAAGTGATACATTAAAGTAAGACGTACTTTCACAATATTGAATTAATGAGTCCCTGGTGCGAGTACTTGCCTTGATAGCATAAGTTCTGGCTCGGATTCCCCGTAAAGAAAATTTAGAAAACTGCTTTTTTCAGTCTTTACCTGGTGGGCCACTAGGAAATATAATTGCAGTGTGGAAATCATAAAAGAGATATGACTTGCAACCAGGTTAGCTTCTATTTTAGACTGTATCATCACTTACTATCAGATGAGATTACAGTCAAACGCGAACCTGTCCTCAATAAAAACATATCAGTTTAAATGTGTGAACCCACTTTAAAACAATAGGTGTATAAACAATAATTGTTAACAATAAAGGGGCAAGTAAACCAGTTAACGTTTTCCCACACCTCTGTATTAATTATAACGTATTAGGCAAAACTGATCGTATGACTGGCACAATTACTACATTATTAAAGCGCAATTTCCCAGTAATGACGTGAATTTTATTTGAACCTCTATCAGCTTTTGCATCACCACGCTCAGTATTACTCATGAGAAAGGATCATTTTATATCAATTAACGAGTTGATTAATATTGCTAGATCTGAACCGTTTAATTAGTTCCATTAAAATAGTAATGAACGCAGACCTCATATCGCCGCTTGGGAAGAATAGTGCCGCAATTCAAAAAAGATCATTTTAGCCACTAAAGCGTGATTTCTGCTGTGCTGTACCCCTAAACAAAACTGTTTTGCTTAAGATAATTAGAAAGATTGCATTCGTTACAAGGGTTTAATAGAATATTTATATTAATGTCAAGTGTCATCCCTTACTACCTAAGAAATTGTATTTGAATTGAGTTGAAGAATAAATAAATATTTGAAAATGAGAAAATATTAAATAGATAGTTTCAACTAATAATAGGAATTCAAAAAGGCAACGGTTTTAAACCATCTGTCTTTATACAAGTAAGGTATCTTTTGCACCTTAATAGCATAACATTAATACATAATCAATGTAGCATCTATCTATTTCAATATAAAAATAACACCGCAGATGTAACTACTAAGTTACAGAATGTAATTTTATACAACAGTATACGCAACCTAGTTTCCATAATAACAAACCACATTCTCGTTATCGAATATTATTTGTTCTGTTGGAGGATGAAATTACATGAGTATTACGACAAATATTTTATCTCAATTCGAATAACCTACAATAATTGATTATACAGTATGAGTTTTTAATATTGCATTACGGAATTTTAACAAGTTACGGAAAAGGTGTATAACAAACTTATTTACTTGAAAGTGACAGCTATTAAATACCATCTCTAACAAATTCCTCCCTAAGTTTATCGTAAAAGGCGTTAGTTATAAGAGATGCTATTAGATATCATGAAGTATGAAAGCCATCTTTCATGAAGTATTTAAAAGTCAATTTTTAATAAAGGTGACACACAATTCATGAATGGATCTTTTGTTTAAAAAAGAAGAACCAAAATTGTAGTCATTTTTGGTCTAAATAAAACCGCTATTGTTTCCTTGTATTAAGATGCCATAGCAATAAAAAGAGTTAAGGAACAAGAAAAAAAAACCAACACGCTTTCCCTGGTGAGCATAGTCATACAATATGCTCAGCAGTGAGATTGATTAGAGGGCGGTTATCTCCTTTTGTGAGGCCGTCACGTTACAGAAGGAGCCATCGGAAAGAAAGAGGCAACGGAAACCACGGGTACGCGAAGGATCAGGAGGACATACGCCATTATCTACTGTTCCCGTGCATGGTGGTCCTGGAGAGGAATGTCCCCATTGAACCTGTGATGCCTCAATTCAGGACATGTTGGATCCCACTCTGTTATCAGTGGAGTATTCTGATCTGTAGCGAGTTCCATAGTGCTGATTGAAGGTATAACATTAAGCCGGGTTGCCATTCACAGACGAAAACAATACATAACGAAGCCTATACACATATATGCTAGTAAATATCGCAATAATTTAGATTTATCAACACTGCTCTTCTATAAATAGTGTAGAGGTCTATTAAAGAATTTAATACGTTGCGCAGAGGATGCATTTTCATTATTGTTAATTAAAAAGTACACTGGTCGATTAGCGACAGAGTGGCGGTTAGTTCGCTGCGATTGTTGTTTGTAACAATTCGAATTCAAACCACTTTGACCAACTCGTTAAAGCGAATGGCTGTACACATCGATTGAGAGCCGTCTGCAAATTAGAATTGTACAAAAAGCCAGATGATTGTGTACATGTCTGATAAAATTAATCTCCATCCCGTATGTAAGAATTTTACATTTTTTTATTTATAGGTCGGTGCGACCCTACGTAAAAGCGGTAAATTTGGCATTTTAGACATTTTGACGTTTTTGTCATTTTGATTATGATATCACCCCATTTACCTAAACTAGGCCATTTATCTATCTATTAAAATATGAAGCTTAAAAACATATCATTAGTACAAAAAGGAGTACAGAAACAATTAATTTATCTTTTAAACATTGGCTTACAAAATTATAACTTTTTAAAATTCAAAATTCTTTCACTGTAATAAAACCAAAAATTAAAACTATATACATTAAAATAAATTTACAACGTAAATGTAAAACTTGCATATGAATTTTTATACAAAGGGGACGATGATTTGTTTAGTTACGTTACCGTAACGAACATTGTTTAATTGTAAAGGTCGTTCATTAAATAATTGTCACCTGTGAGTAGTTGGTTGGTTGTCACGTGTGGTTGGTTATTTTTAATACATAATTTTTAAGTATAATATCAAATGGTAATGAAATATCACACTTTAATTCTTTTCAAATTTAATGCGTATAGGTATTTAAAAGTGATAATAGTAAATCGAAATCGGCTTTAGCCATGGCAATAGATGTACATTAGCTTTTAAATGGTTGGCTGTGTTTTTTTTACAATTCCTACTATTAGTCCGCCCTCTCTCACTCTAGCTACTAAAATAAGTTTTAAACATTTTTTCAAATACATTTTTTAAAACTTGAAGTGGATAATTGTTGGTATTATTAATATTTATACTCATTATAGTTGCCGTAAAGACGGTAGAAAATATTTTTAAACTTGCATAAACATCGAACCCAAGATTAAAAGACCACAATATATGCAATGAAAATTTCGTTGCAAATTGCACAAAATGGCTAGTTGATAATAAAAATAAATGAAAAATTTCAGCCTAATGAATTAAACGAGTTTAATTCGGGAAAATTTTAAACAATTACTCGGAATTTTCAAAGTGGAAACTCGGATGCTGGCTATGGGAATTAAAATCTTGGTACCGCATTTAAACTTTAAAACTAGCGAAGATTGCGAATATCCGAACAAAAGTTGTTCATTCATATTTCTCTAAAGAGCACGTAATTAAAAGGAATTAAACACGGCTTCAGTGTTTTCGCTAAACATAGGAATAATAAGTACTTGAAACATGTTTTTTTAAACTGGCATTTTTATAGAAATGAAACATTAAACTAGAACACAATTTAAATAGAATAGCTCAACATAGTATAATCAAAAAGACTTAACAATCTTATTGAGTTTTCGAGTCTGTCCGTTAGTAATGATTATACCGAGAAAAAACTGGTAAGAATATTTGGAATTTCTCTTTTAACAATGCATGAAAATTTACGTATAATTACATATAAAGTTATAGAACCTATATATGGGTTTACAATCCATGTGTTTCTGTTATTTCAATATTCTGTAAGGGTATAAATATGCTCTACATATTTCTAGCATTTATGAAAATGTAAGCTTGTGGTATCTTGTTAAACAGTAATCTTGCAAAACAAACTTATGTTTAGCCCGTAAAATGACTCGTGTACCTTTTGTAGCCGAAAAAAGTGGTGTCACTTAAGCGTCAGTCTCCGGTGTAAAAGAAATAATCTATTTTTAACGTTATTGTAGTGTAAATTATGTATGAAGGTTTCGTGAGCCGGTAAGCTTTATCTTTAAATAAACCGCAAACGTAGGATATGTGGTTATTTTAAGAAATACACATTGTTGGTTTTTCACATCGAAAATTTAGGAACATCAGATAACAGTGGAAAGGAAGAAATAATAATTTAACGTTATATAAAATTCTAAGTCCAACTAAATAATACTGTGGCACAGACCATATAATCCTGTTTCGTAACACCAAGTTGTAGGTTAGTGAATTAAGATTTTGTCACTTAAATTAATACTTCAAACGAGAGATTAAGTTTGAAATATCGGTTAATAATTAGTAAAAACTAATTTTAAACTTAATTTCTACACGTCTAGTTTAACTCATAAACGGAGGCAGCGTTCTAGTAGGATTTTCCAGGCGTTTGTGAATAAACCCCAAAACAAATTAATTATAACATTTTCCGCTCATAAGTTCACAGAAATACAAACTATGACTTAGTATATGTACATAATTATGCAGAACATGATGAACTTAATAAAATAACACGTCAGAAGTGAGAACTTCATCTATTATTTTATATATTTTTCATAAAGTTCACATAATCATAATTGTGTATAAATTATTGCCCATACTGTTTTATTACACAACTGATCCGTGCAACGTTCTGTCTACGCTTAAATTTGGGACCTAAAGTACGGCACGGTACTATTTTTTGATTCTATTCTGTCATCGCGGTATTCTTATCTTCCTAACTTATTCAAGTAGGCGTTTACAGCACTATTTGAATCGTCAAATATTATTTACATGTACAACCGATGATGATATTAAAGAGCGACTTACAATCTAAAGTTACGACGGTTCCTTCGCACCCTAATCTGAGAAAAGCACACAACAAACTCAGTACATTGCTTTTGTCATTATCATTACAATATATATTTTTCATTTATTCTATATCAATATATATAGAGCAATTCACTCACTCCCATGCTTTTTTGTCTTGTAAGTAGTCTCGCAAATTGTAGAATAATTTCTCAATTAGCTTTCTTTTAATAAACATTTAAATTTATTAAAATAAATCTAAATAAACGAACATTTAAAAAATGTTTTTTCTTATATCAGTGCCGTTTATATTTTCATATACATAATGAAGAACGTCTTACATGAAATTACAGAAACACCAACTTTACGGATATATCACAGATAGATTATGAATTAATTACGCGTTAACAACAACTTACACGCTCCCTTAGTCGATGAAAGCCTACTTTATTCAAACAAGCCTTACAACTCCGTCATGTCTACAAAGTATAAAAATTTTCATTAAAAAAACAAAGGAATTAATAATCTATATAGAATGCTATACCTAATATGACTTCAGCGGCGTAAAACTTCATTTCGGCCTCATTGAATACGCCATGCTGGGAAAGATGATAGTGTAAATCTCCACCGTTCATAAGGTCGAGTATGAAGCACAGTTTGTCCGGCGTGTGGAAGGCGTACGTCATACACACGATGAAGGGACAATCCACCTGCAACAATTGCAACTACTCATAATTATGCAGAATCATTATATTATAATACGTAGCCGTAATATTTCGGTTTTCACGATGACTCACATATATTCAATTTCCTTAATTTATAATTACGTAGCACGGTATTTTTAACCGACTTCAAAAAAGGAGGAGGTTATCAATTCGAGTGTATTTTATATTTGGAGTCGGTCTCAGCCAAGGTACCTACATATAGGCGGGAGCTGCCAAGTGGACATGCGGGAACATCTTCCTCGGCTGACACCGACTCCGAATATAAGAATACGAAGAACACTATAAAAGAATACGCAATTATTTCTTACTTTTTAGAACAAATTAATATATTTGTAAGTTTGTTTTGAAAGCGGTTCTTTTTTTGTTTAAAGGTATATTTTCTCAACAAATTATGACGATTTCTATATTTCTGATTACGTACCATGAAAGTTTGGGATGTAACTTTTAGGAATGGACACAAGAGAGATATATGTATCATCATATATAAAATATATCATCATATACTATATGCACAATATAAAATATCGATATTTCGATTTATCCCTATAATGTACATTCAGTTTGATATATTATTATATTTAATGTGTATGAATATATCTTTTCCATTGCTCAGTAGTAAATTAACTTTTTTTAAATATTATTTTACCATGTTAATTAATTAAAGTATAATGAATATGTAGTCAGTAGCAGCCCATTATCGTCCCACAGGCCTCCTCACTCATAGGAGAGGGGATTTTGAGCATATAGACCCACCACGCTGCTCCACGGCGGATTGGCAGGCATAGTACACAAGTGCACTCTTTATTCCTTCACTCTCATACTCCGATGTGACGGGAATCCGGCATAACCAGAGAGAGATCAGGCGCAGGAACGACGACTTAACGTGCTCTCCGAGACACGGAGGTAGAGCACACCGCCAACTTCCCAACTTCGGCCAAATATTGAGAAAATCTAATAGAAAACTCAGTATCGATTTTTGAATTGGCCTCATCTCGACTCTGTCGAACATGCTAACCAATGAGGCAGTCTAAATATGTAGTAGAAACATATAGAAAAGAAAATCAAAATGTATTATAGATACAGTAAAAAGGAAAATTATCCTAGATCGCAACATTTTTATAAAGAAAAATAATATTGAATTTAATGGACTAAAATAAATACTGCAATAAATATCGACGATTTTAATCAATTATGTTCCAACGAATACGATATTTGTGTATCATCTAACAAAAGTTTCTATTAGATTTCTAAAATAGGTAAAGTTAAAAAATGTTAAATTTCTATTATTATGTGTAGACCTGTTAGTACATAACCACAAACTCATCCTAGCTTCCATTACATCACTTAAAGCAGCAACTGAAAACGACTTTACTCTTATTCACCTCATTTCCAGATATCTCTGAATTTGAAATCATATTTCGGGTTGAGCATGTTATTTTTGAACGGCGTAGTTTCATTGTTTTCAGTTGATATGAAATGCTTGGCTTATGAAAACAAATATAGCATGATGCATTGGCTAGACGAAAGGCAAAATAGCATATAAACAATAAACTCGCGGAACGTAATGACGAAATATTACGACAAACGGAAATATTAACCGTGTATTGTGATGAATGCGTCCCTTTGTTTGCTGACAGCCGCGTGACAGGCGTAGTAGCCGAGTGACTCATATTGTATGGGCTGTCTGGAATTACCGTGTCTATTTCGCCTATATATTCATATTTAAATATATGATTAAGAGATTTCAAGGATTAAGAAATGAAGCTTTCTTCCTAATTAGATCTAGATGTCTATATATAAGTATCAGAACCCGCGACTTCGTTCTGCGTGGAATGGCATTTTCATGGCAATGTTTTTTGGATGGCATTTTCATTAATTTAGGCAAATTTCTTTACAAATAAGAAACCTACGTATAAATACTTCAATGAAGTATTTGCTGTGTATTACTACAAAGAGCTTATAGTCCTTATGAAGGCTCTGGATTGTATTTGTACCAAATTTCATTTTGAATTTTTAACTTAATTTTTTAACGCCCTGCCCGTTGAGGATGGAACTTCCTAAAATTTACTTTTGATAGTTTCCATTATGCCAAAAAAAATTACTGACCAAGTTTTACACACCATAAAAGATGTACCTTTTAATGTAGTTTGATTTTTTTATGTGAAAATTTGATTTTTTTTAATAACACTCGCAACCCCCCTTGCGGGTGGAATTTCATAAGATCCGTTCTTAGCTGACCTCTACTCGGCAAAATTCAAATATTCCTACCAAATTTCAAGTCTACGCCTTATGTTTCCAGTGATGTCGTGATGAGTCATTAGATCTCTGTGTATACGAGGTGTGTTCAAAAAGTATCGCGAATTTTGAATTTTCGCGGGTTACGTATATTCGAATTTCGAATTTTTTGTGGCGTTATGTTGGTACTCATGTCTCTCACTTATGCCGACAAGCTCGGCCATTTTGAATGTTCATTTAATTGTTGACAGCTGCTTTGCTTGCACGTGTTTTGGATCGTCTTCGATTTTTACCTATTCAAAAAAATGGATCAAAGAACCTGTATCAAATTTTGTGTGAAAAACGAAATTAAGTGCGCGGATGCATTCCGAATGTTGACTGTGGCATACGGAGAAGCTACCTTGGACCGAAGCAACGTTTATCGGTGGTACAAAATGTTCTCAGAAGGCCGAGAAGATGTGAACGACGAAGAGCGTGCCGGACGCCCGAGCACTTCAACAACAGACGAAAAAATTAATGAAGTGGAGAAAATGGTATTGGCCAATCGTCGAATCACCGTTAGAGAAGTTGCTGAGGACCTAAACATATCGATTGGCTCGTGCCATTCGATTTTTATCAATGATTTGGGCATGAGACGGGTCGCCGCGAAATTCGTACCAAAATTGCTCAATTGTGACCAAAAACAGCATCGCATGAACATTGCTAATGAGATGTTAAACTCTGTCCGCGACGACCCAAATTTGCTCCAGAGGGTCATAACTGGTGACGAATCGTGGGTTTATGGTTATGACGTGGAAACCAAAGCTCAATCATCTCAATGGAAGCTGCCGCACGAACCAAGACCGAAAAAAGCGCGCCAAGTTCGATCGAATGTGAAAGTTTTGCTGACAGTTTTCTTTGATTGCAGGGGCGTGGTGCATCATGAGTTCTTGCCACAGGGAAGAACGGTCAATAAGGAATATTACCTGCAAGTTATGCGCAATTTGCGCGAAGCAATCCGCCAGAAACGCCCGGATTTGTGGAAGAACAAAAATTGGCTTTTGCACCACGATAACGCCCCTGCTCACACATCGTTGCTTGTGCGCGACTTTTTGGCCAAAAACAACACACTAATGATGCCGCAGCCACCGTATTCCCCAGATCTGGCCCCCTGTGACTTTTTCTTGTTCCCTAAACTGAAGAGGCCCATGAAAGGACGACGTTACTCTTCTCTTGACGAGATAAAGACGGCATCGAAGGAGGAGCTGAACAAGATAAAAAAAAATGATTTTTTGAAGTGCTTCGAAGATTGGAAAAACCGTTGGCACAAGTGTATAATATCTCATGGGGATTACTTTGAAGGGGACAAAATAGATATTCATGAAAAAATAAATAACTTTTGAAAAAACACAAAATTCGCGATACTTTTTGAACACACCTCGTATATATATACATAGATGTAATAAAATTAAATCTTATCGAACTACTTCACCATATACAAACGGAAGATGCTTTGTAATATATCAACGTCTTTGAAACAGTAATACTATGATGGACATCTAAATCATTATTTAACTCTTGAAAAAAAAATGTTCTGAAATCTAACTAAGTATGATCCTTTGCTTGACTTTTCTTCTTAGGACTTAATTTTTTTTTGTATTGTAATGGTACACGCATAGATTTAGTACATATATGTGGGCACCAGTAATTGCATATTTATTTTGTAACAGAACAAATATTGTAATTATATTGTCTTGGGAACAACACCAATAGAGAGTATCAAGTCTTATTTCTGATGTTTTATTTATTGAAGCGGTACAGTACCAGCGATATGCGCAATGTAAACAAAACGCACGGGAAGTGCGCCGCGCATGAAAGGTTTAAGTCTTTTTTTAAAGCTTACAGATGCAATAATATTACGGCGAGAAGAGGAATTTTCTTTACAAATAGATGACGGAGGAAGGGGAAACACTCGACGTGAAGACAGGCAGGAAAAAACTTTACGGTATACATTGCGATTGAATATTCTTTGAAACAACGATAATTAAGATCATAAGAATTCATTATGTTAACACTGCACAAACTCAGAATTAAGCTATAATACTAATTTACTGCAATATGGTCTATTCCAAATCTAATGTCCATTTTCTACAGATGTCAATTTTCGACAGATAAAATATAATCCATCAACAAAAAACCAACACCACAAAACTCAATTTTTTATGAAATTTGATGTAGATTTTATGTACTTTGCTAGATTTTAGCGACCTATAATATTACAAACTATGCTATAAATTTCTTACTATCTACGCTACTAATTATATCGGGAAATATTTCAGAAATATGTCAACTTAATTACTAGTAACATTAGGAATGCTGTATTTTAATGAAAAAAACATATTTTACATGAAAACTAAACCCAGAAAACTAAATATATACATATTTTATGACAAAAAATGTTAACATATTTTATATAAAACAAACGTCACATTAAGCCAGAAGTGTCCGATTCTTTAATTATATTGTAAAAGTAACAGAGCTGAGATAGCAGCTTTCATGTACTATTTGATCGACTATGGCAGACAAACAGGCGCCCCAACATCAGACGAATGCTCGTAAAAGATAAGCTGAGTCGTTCGTCGGAATATAGCTAAGATGCATTGAAACTATTCAAGTTCAAAGCTAATCATTAGATTGAATGACTAATATTTGTTTTGGTAAATGGATTAAGAGTATATCATAATCCATATAAGTATTATTAGGAGAGAATTGTAATAAGATTAAGATTATTACTTTGATTTTGTTATGGAATAATTACTGAAATACATATGACAATGTAAAGACAAAGAACAGAGGTAAATAGCGTTGTCAAAGTCGACAATTCGGGTTAAAAGTAACTTATTCGTTGTTACATTGTTATAGGAAGTGATCGAGTTATGAATTTTATATAAAGTAGAAAAAAATATTATAATATTGCAGCTTTATCATAAGAAGTTAGTTATACGAAATTTGATATCGCCCGTTGAAAGTTTTTAATTTTAAATTCCAATAATTATATTATTTAAAAAAAAACGCCGCTACAAGTAGTCGAAGGAGTCGTTAGAAGTTTATAAGAGACCTCTTAGACTTTTCTAATTCTTATTATTAGCTTAAACTCTTCCTGGCTATCTCTTGTTCAAATTTACAATCCTTAAAAAAATACTTTTTATTCGTCCACTTAAGAGCAAATATATTTTTTTAATTTGTAGTTCATAACACGTTCATGTTAATAGCTTAAACGCTTGTTTAAAATAATAATTCATTAATTAACTTTACTTTCTTATATCACGTAAAATTTTAAAATGTTTCTTTCTATTGTATATCAAGAGTTTAGTTCGTGCTAGATGGCATAGAGATTTGTTTTAGTTTTTTTATACTAGTTATTTAGTATCTCATTTAATTAATGATAATCATGATTTTCATGAATTAAACTATTAAGTTGACTTGTTATTTTCTGTGCCACAAAGTCTAATATAAAGTGTAGCAAAATTTAGACTCTAAAACAAGGTCACAGCTGAAGGAACTCACGTTATAACTTAAGCCAACATGTAAATGTAATAAGTTATGACTCCGAAGTCGAGGCGGTCCCCGTTTTATAAACTTTAGATACCTACCGTCAGCCTTGTTGAACTACGAAAAGGCTTTTAGGTCACGAATAAAATAGTTGAGAGCTCAGCGGAGTGACGAGCCATTTTCTTATACTTTAAAGTATTTTATGGCCTTCAGGAATGCGCTAAGGATTTTGTTTAGGAAAATAATATACCCGCAGAATTTTACCACTGACAAAATGGTGTTTTGTTGATTTTTTTAATTCGTTTTACATTTCAAGTAGGTGTTCCAAACTCTTGTTTTATTTTCGCGACAAAAAGACTATGACGTCTCCTACGAGTTTCTCTGTAGCATAAATTAATCTTATTTGGTCGCGTTTATAATCTACATTATACCTATATATTAAGTTGTTATTTCCTTGCTCCTATGTTCGTTACAGACTATGAGATCATCCAAACTATGAGGCCTAACCTGAATACATTAGAAAGGCAATTATGCAAACATGGTTTTGGACTACTAAACTCACATACTCAACAAGTAATCTTCTAACTTATTCGGGTTTGTTGTAAATTAGGAATTACTCTTTTGGCAACGTAGACGATCACTAAGTGTGGATTTTCTGATATTCCTATGAGATTGGAAACGCTAATAAAAAATGTACACATTTTTGTATGTACGATGTAGATTTCGGATATTATCAATGAAGTTCATAATTTTATTATTCTATGAATCGCAAAACAAAAATGCAGCGGAAGCTGATTGGTATATGACAACAAATTGAGGGCGAGCCAATTCGTTTCAGTCCAATTGGTCGGATATCATTTATGTGCCCTGTGTAGGGTCACCATTTCGATGTATTGTTACATATTTCAGAATAAATGAAATGGAGATTGAGGCAAAAAATCGTTCATTTTTCCAACTTGCCCTAGAATGTAAACTTACCTGGTAAGAGATGGTGAAATCTAAGATCTTAACCCGATAAAAGGTAATTTACCTCTTTTAATTATTTCTCATCAAGACGTCCCTAAACGAAAACGTTAAGCATGCGGGCACATCTTTGCTGGTAGATACCACTCTAGCTGTGACAGATTCCTGCCATCTATCAAGACCTAGACAAATTATAAATAATAATATGTATATTTCTTCTAGATATACGCTGATAGAAATCCAGGGCCTCTGCTAGCGAAAGAAGTAGTCGTAGCGTTATGCTAGCGAGACCCAATTTTATTTAATTAAGCAATATCTTTACGTTAGATTGTTTGAAGCTTTAGTTCTTTGTAGAAAACAGTAGTGCAAGCCACAGTGTAAGCCAAGCTCTTTTTTGCTAACGTATTACATCTTTATCTCCGTTCTATGATAATAAAAGCATCATTAGCTCACTTTAGATTATTTATTCTAATTGGGAAGTTTCGTTACACTCCGGATAAACATAGTCAGTCAAAATTTTAAAACACGGAAATTTCGGCTATTTAAGTAGAAGCATTATTGTTCAAAAATATGTCAATCCTCAAACCAGTAAACTCGTTTCGAGTACAAAACCGTTATTATTTATTAAGATTTTATGTAATTTGTTACTTGTACACAATTACACCCAAAAAATCTGAAAGAATAATTGTATGGAGATTAAATAAAAAACGAAGAGATTACTAAGTAGTTTATAAAAAAATGATAGTAGCATTTTTGAACTACAATCACCATAAATTGAGTAGAAAAGTGCCAGGAGAGGAGGAATGCACATGAATTCAAATTCCGCGCAACAAAATGCAAGTGGATTGGTTTGAAGTACGACAAATCGCTGGCGAGCCAATTCGTTTCAGTTCAATTGACTGGATATCGTTTATATTCTCGTGTAGGGTTACCAAATCGAAGTCCGAAGAAATGAAAAACTACGTATCTACAAATTTGTCAACATAAAAAATTAAGAGGCATCAAGAGCTTTAACCATAAAACTAATAAGGCTACTATACGATACCATTAAATAAAAGACCAATAGAAGAAATTTAAAAATCTGTCAAAGTGACAAAGTGGTTTTACGAATTTCATATAAAAATTTTCCCTACCACCGGCCCAGAAATTTCAGACATATTTTATTACATTATTCTTATAGTATATATTACAGACCCTGCGAGAAACCGAAAGCTACAAGATAGACGCTCTGGAGATGTGGTGTTGGAGGAAGATGCTGGGAATCTCTTAGACTGAGTTTCGAACAAACGTCTCCATCCTGGATGAGCTTGGCATTAAAGTGCGCCTATCTACTCAAGTGCGCAGTCGGATCTTAAAATTTTTTGGGCATGTTAGTCGGCGTGGAAATGACTCTATAGAATGTCATGTCCGTTCGAGAGAAGGTAGAAGGCACAAGACTACGAGGGAGATCCCCGATGAGATGGACAAACCAAGTAAAGGTTGCGGTGGGAGCTCCCGTGCACGTATAACGTAATAACCACGACCACTCTGACAAGATTGAAGCGACAAAGAAGAAATATAATTTCTGCAGTATTAAGTGTCAATGTATATAGACGAGACCCGATACTGATATAGTTGCATAAATTATGGTAATCCCACTCAGACGATATATCGTTTATATCCCATATATGCATTGTGAAGATTGTAATGTATCAGAGCAAGTTATCGATAAACAATAATATCTTCTGATACGATCATATACCAGGTAAAGCGGTCGTTAAATCTTTTATGAATGAGGTTGCTATAGATTCTCATGCTCATTACATTCGGAGAGATATTTATATAGAATTGTGTTTCTGATATATGGTATTAATTATGGCTAGATAACATTAATAGCTATAGTAAAAAAAAACCCTGCTGAAGAGGAACTAGATTTGGGATGACCCAGAGACGTATATCTGTAGAAATGAGTTTATGGCTGCTGACCCCAACTAACGAAAACTGGAATAAGGCCGGAGGAAGGTTTCTTATACTTGTGTTAAATAAGTAGGAAACGTTAATAAAGATTATAAATACTGAATTATACACTATACGATATTCAAAGTCTTTTTTATTTAATTGGCTTTGATATACTTAACTGATATAATGTCTGGGCGTCATTTTAATTATCTGTTTTTTTTTTTTTTTAAACCCATTGATGTTCTGCATTAGTAGATAGACGTCATATTTATATAGATAAGCAAATAGATTACCACAATACAATTAATATTTTAACCAGCTAGTAAAAATAAAAAACGTATTAGTCAACTCCTCGTATTAAAGCGACCGCCAAGAAAACAAAATGTGGGTCATGTAATTTCAAAAGCTTTTGTTCCCAGAAAAAAATATTTTTCATGAAATGATATATTCAAAAGCAAAATAAATTGAATAAAGTCCGATTTAAACAACCTCCTACATCTGTGAATATTTTGTTCCTTACAAATGTGAAGTGGAATTATGTATTGTGTAATCTCACCTAATGTCAAGTAATGATACAGTCTATACTGGCAACGTACACACCTGGTAAGAGATATTTATCATCTCACGATACTTCCTTTTCAGTTCAAAATTATACTTCATACTACTACTACTATCATCATTTAGACACTACCAAGGTAACCCTTTCTGTGGATTAATAAGCCTATACGACAGCAATTTTAGTCAAATGTGGAGCAGATGAAGTCCTGTTCTGTATTCAACACGAATTCCGAGGTGTATTTTTTTCCACCTACTTTAAACAATTCTTTATCGAGCAAATAGTAACATTTGAAGACGCATTAATTAGCTTCGCCTGCATGTATGTACATAACGGATTCTCTGAATGCGGTTTTTGACTAATTCAAAAGGTTGGATTGGTTTAAAATTTACAGACAGAATAACACGTTAACAGTCAATTGAAACGAATTCAGTAGTTCTAAAAACAGAATTTAATAGGACATACTTTTGAATTTGTATAAAACTGTGTTTCTGTGTTTTCAATCATACATATATTATTAAAAGTAAATAAACCATCAAGAGGATCTCTAGTACAGGTTTGTAGATTTTAAAGCCGGGCCGTTTTATAAATATGATATTCCAGTCATAACGCACACACTGTAACGTAGATCGCAAAGGCCAGTGAAATACTGCCCTATTTATGAACGTGGCCTGCCCTAGATAAATAGTGATTTGATATTTTTTCAATGAACGATAAGCTTCTCATTTAGATAGAAAGATTGATAACTACTTTATTGCACACACCATATTAGGAAAAACAATAAAGGAAAACTTAAATAATAATTTAGGAACCACAGCATGCAAAGGCGGTCTTATTGCATATGCAATTTTTTAATAAACAACCTTTGGATAAAGGAAACTGTAAGTGGACGAAAGCAGGTGGCGCGACAATAGAAAACAGGAAACCAATTAGACAGTACTTAATATGACTACAAATACATAAATAAAAATAAATGTATTGTTATTTTAAAGTGAAATATTCTGATGATATGAAAATAGCAGATCTTTGAGGCAAAAGTCTAATTTCTGTAAGCCCGAAACCCAGCATCGTTGAACACAATACAATTGAAAATCATGTATAATGGTTCACAAGGTTATTAGACTCGTGGTATTGGTAGTTCAAAATTAATTTTTTGTTGGACATATTAAAAGCTTTTAGCTCAACTTATAGGAGTGAAGGAGTGAACATGAAAACTACGGATCTTTGAGAGTGGACGGCTTTATGGACATGCTGCCCAAAAGCCTGTTTTCATGTGAATCTCAGTGGCATGAGAAATGACAATTCTATCCAAAATAACTCGTATTCCCGTGAGCCCAAATCTCAGCTTATAAGAGCTCGAACAGTCTTTGCTAATGATGGAATAACGTAACCTTTTATTATAAGGATAGTACTGAATTAGAAGGTCAATAAAATTTAGCTTAATACAACCAAATGAATAAAACAATAATCACAGTTAATGACGATTCAAAACGACTGTTTGGCTTTTTTAAACGCATAAAATCAAGAAATTGATGAAAAAACACAAAATGACAAAATATTTCATTCAGAACTGATTTTTATGGTCAAATAAGAGTGATTAGTAAGAGTGAGTAGGAATTCCTGAAATAATCACTTGAAAATATGTCTTGATCATAAAATGTTTCATTTACTTTTCATGTTACATCCAGTATTCAGTTCATGTAAACCCGTAAACACGTAACTCCGGCTTCAGTAAATAAGATAAATATAAAGTTGGTATTAAAGTAAGATTATGCGTAATCCAATTACCTTAGTTTTTATACCGACAGCCCTAGGTATAAAAGAGTCATGTATAAAATTCTAATTTTGTAAGACAGTGTTTCAATTATTAAATATTTATTACTGTACTATCACTATTACTAATAACTTGTTTTAAGCATCATGTTTTGATAGCTATATGATTAAGAAGAACTATATGATTAAGAAGACTTGGGTTGATAAATGGGGTGTCATAATCCTTAAAATTACAACGTCAAAATGCCTAAAATTGAAGTTGACCAGAGTCCATCGATAAATACATAATATGTGTGTATATGAAATACTAAATTAAAAACCAAGAGATATATAACGTTACGTAACATATTAATAAACATATAACAGCTCCAAACTCCACTTACCCCGGTACTGACTAGAGAGAGCATAATCCGTTCGTTGAGAGCTAGAGTTTCTCCTTGTTTCATCTTGATACGCTTCTTATCGAGGCACTTCATCGCATACATCTTGCCCGTATCCGCTTTTCGGCATCCGTACACCTTATCAAAACATAAATAAATCATTATTGGCAATAAGCTACCGCAATTTTTGTACCTATAACGATAAAAATTTAATGCTAGTTGTAACTTGATAGATATACGTTTGTTGTCGGATCACTACACGCTAGGATCTATTGCAGTAATATTTAAATGATACTTCGCCTTGTAATAATTAACGTACAAAAATCAACTAACGTTTTATGATATAACTCTTTTAAAACTTGGGTTACTTTACCTTATAAACGTTTAATGTAAAGAACTAACGTGTAACTAAATAGAACTATAAAGAGATAAAGTCTTTTCAGCTTTAAGTTAAATTTCAGTCAAAAGAGAGAGAGTGTAAGACACCCACCTGTCTGAACTATTGAAAACATTGTTTTAGGTGATATATAGGAAATCACTTGAAAATGAAGATGTAGTAATAATTATGCAAATTTAAATTCAAAATGTCTTAAATCCAAGTAAGCCTTTAAAGCACTTTTGAATCGTCAAATATATATTTTTTTACACACTAATTCTAATGTATCAAAGAACGACATAAAATCTAAAGTTACGAGGGTTCCCTCGCTCCCTGTCCTGAGCCCACAACAAACATAGTAGGGTACTTTATATTGTCATTAGCATCATAATTAGTGTATTATATTTAAATTAAAATTATAACAAAATTATAACTAATTCCTTTACTCCCGCGCGTTTCTATCGTCTAAGTAATGTTGCAAATTATAGTAAGATATTTCAATCAATTTTCTTTTAAAAAAACTATTAAGGGACATATCAGCAGTATAACATATCCGATATTTTAGCATAAAAAGAATTAATATCTTATCACTTAAATGCATTCAAAAATAGATCAAAATAAGAAATAGTGTGATAAGAGAACATAGTGGTTTAAAAGAAGATATAGTGACTAAAATTGAGTAAGGTATGGTTAGATGGTTTGGGCACGTACAGAGAATAAATGAAATGAGACTGACGAAAAGGATTTATGAGTCCAGAATGAATGGGAAAGTTGGAAGGGGAAGACCAAGAACGTTCCTGAGGAGATATGCAAGGATCATGGCAAGTGGAAGGACGTGGACGCTGCCTACCCCTATGGGAATGAGGTGTGATGCTACTTATACTCGTATATGTAAAAATAGAACCGGGTATCAATCGCTTTTTTTAGGCGCAGATACGATCGATTGTTAACTGAATGAATGTTTTATTGGCACTTAAGAGCAATGTAATGTAAATAAATCTTCAATTGCACAGAAAAGTCAATACACGCTTTGTTAAATGGAGATAAAGACTATTACTGTTTCAATTGTTACTATTAGCTTACACACTCCCTATATAATGTTAAGATTTGCAATTGTTAATATAATATTTTTTTTTTGTAATCACTCAAGTTCAAATACACTTTTTGTTGACGACGCTTGACGTTGATAGTTTTTTTTTAATTCATTTCATTACTTTAGTTTCAATTGCGAAAAAAATCGCCAACTATGGAAATTGAAGAATTCCTCTCAGATGGCGTAGATTTTTTAAATATGTAATTTGTTTATTTAAAATCAGAATCTGTCATTTTTTTAGTCCATACATATTACCGATTACACACATAGTAAATGTGCAATAAGTCAAAAATGGTAACACATTAATCTGGTCATGTTTTCATACAATAAAAACAGTGAATATTAACCAAAAATTAAGCACTTACGATTTTTTTATAATGAGAACCGTAGTGGGTCAAACCCGTGAACCTTTCCAGAAGACTCCACGCACCCTACCACTAGGCTATCACGGTTTTATAAGCTTTTTATGGTAAACCATAAATAAAGTCTCAAGCAATTCTAGCTAGACAATCTCGCTTATTTACTAGCAAAAGTAAACATTATTTAGTAGCGTTGATGTTTGTTCTCGGAGACCAAAGAGGAATCTACACGTAAATCTGAGCTATTTTAGCGACCGATCTCGTAATATTGTAAAGTTAACAGCAGCTATTTTACTATAAATTACCCCTAGCACAATCTTTATCAAATCAAAAAATGTATGTCAATATCTTCCATTACTTCGACCAACGTTACCTGTTTATATATATATACACATATAGAAGATAAATATCTTGAAAGAGAAAGCAATAAGAGCTAAGGGGATAATGCAAAGAAATTCTAAACATGTAGTAACCTACAATCAAATGTAAAAAGAATATCGCTGCTTTAAATGAATTATCCCAGAATCCGAAATTTTCAATATTTCAGTTAAGGACGTAGTCGAAACCAGAAAGTCGATCTAACTTTTGAGATATATTTACAACAAAATTATAACTAAAAATAATATTTTATATATATACCTATTCTAAAAATATACCATCCATTAGAAATGACACATTTTTCGAATAAAAAATTAACAATCATTTGCAGTGTTTATATAAAATTACTCTAAGCATTTTAAGCCATCAAGAAAAGCCTCTTTTAAATGCTAAGAGATTCAAGATTTAGCTCTTTTTAACTTATAGAGGTTAAGTAAGCCACTTAAGGCTACTTGTATTAAACCTACATTTTCATCTTGAACTAAAATGTGATTTAATCGCGCAAAAAAGGAAAATCATAATTTGTCGCCTTAGTTTATTAAAAAAATAACATTTATAATAAAGTTAAATAAAAACCAAGGTTCAATATTTCGCTCTTTTAAAATAAAAAAACAAAGTTTGAAATCACAATGCAATCTAACAAAAGTGAAGTGAATAAATAATCAGTGTATTATATATAAAAAATGGATCTTCGGCTGAGTTGGTTGTGAATTCTTCTAAGAGAAGAGTATCCTTCGTCACTTTAGAGTTTGTTTGCGTTAAGAATGCAGTAAGTCATCAATCTAGCGTTATCTAATCAATCAAAACCAATCTTTTCGAAATACAAAGTCAAGTTCACAATGACCAGTTGAAGACTTGTAATTTGAAAAGATTTGATTGGGTTTGGGGCGAGGCTAGAATAATAATTCACTGCATTCTTAACGCGAGCAAACTGTAAAGTTTTATGTAGTTCTTTAAGATATTTACAGGTTGTACATTGGAAGTAATGTTGCAAAATGACAACAAGTCAACGATTAAAAAGTTGTGCAAAACCCGACAATAATAAATATTTTTTGATTTTTGAATATGCTTCTCATTAATTATGAGCCAAGAGCATTATTTATGTGTATAGATGCACATAAATAAAAATGAACCGATGTTATGGTTTTGTTTTAATAACGACTTTTACACGATACGTATTGAACCAACTTTTGGAATTTTTGTTTGTGAGTTCCTATGACGCTTACAATTAAAGTGGGCGGATTAATCGTACAATTATGTATACACATATTTCCTACACTCATTAAAATTTTATGTCAATATAAAAACGTTTCCTTAACATTTACGTCATAGCTAATTTTATTTTATTTCCCTTCCAAGGAAGGGAAAAAACCTACCTAAAAAGAAAGGTGTACTTCATAGTGTAACAGAAATATTATGTACGTAAAATATTACACGAACAATATAAACAGTATTGTATTACGATAAATTATTGATTTTAAAATTAAAATTAACACTACCTAAACCCGATCGCAAATATTCGGGACATAAAATAGTGTATATAACCATTCTTTGTAATATTTTCCAGTGAAAGTCGCATAAGAGTCCGTCTAAACTTTTTTAAGCTTATAAAGGATAGCTCAATTCCCAATTTCCGTGGGAATTTCTGGAAAGACGCAGTATATTTTACTCGCTGGCAACAATAGGTTAAAAAAAAACAAAAGTTTAGTTCATCTGGAAAAAACAAAAAAAAGTTTCTCCTTTATTTATAAAAATGAGACGTGATTATGGAGTTTCTTTTAGTACTGAAATTTTGATAAAAATAAGAAAAATAGAAAATCATTGTCACCATTATTTTAGTATTTTCAATAAACCGAGATACTACCATTGGTCACTAGGTTTGTCTTTTATGCAAAGCTTACGTACGTATTTTCTGAGAATGATGGAGGTAAATATTATTTTTATATACAAGCAACTAACTAGTATTCAACAAATTGATTATAAAGGTTGACTCGATAATGATTATGAGTTGGTCATTTCTCGTAATAATCATTAAGGAAACCGACGGTACTTAAGGTTCCTAACGCCTACGAACTTTATGATTTCCCCGAAGGTTCGTCTTATTCGTGACGTCTTCTTGTTAGCTATTTAAAGATGTAAAATCCGTAGTCAAGAAAACGGATATAGATAAATTTAATATGTATATAGATGACACAAGTTTGAAAGACTAACATAATATTACTGGCATAGTATTTTATTTGGGAAACCGACAGTTCTATAACAATTATAAAAATTATTAGACAAAACATAAACCAATAAAGATTTCCGTCAGAAACATAACATACTCGTAATAACACAGTACTACAATAATGGACAAAAAAATAATAAAGTTATATACTAGAATGGCTCTGATTAGCATCTTAAATAATGATGAAGTGCATTTAACTAAATCTTGTAAAGAATATAGTGTATTAGTTACAAGTACGAAACACTAAAGCAATGGTAATGTATTTCGCTCTTGAATAGAGATACGCTCTTATATAAAATAGAGATCGATGTCGGGTGCGGTAAGTGAAAATATATATTAGAAAATTAAAAGAATAGCATCAAGAAACCTTAAAACATGTGCTCAGCTAAATGGATAAATTTCTTAAAATATGGTAAAGGAAAACAAACTCACTTCGCCAAAGCCACCTCGACCGATAATACGATGTACACTGAAGTCGTTCATAGTCAATTGAATATTGAGTTCTAAGTTCTTCCATTGGCAAAATCTCGTGTATTTGTCGCTACAATCAAATGAATAATTAAAAAAAAATCAATTGTTTTCAAATTCAGATAGTGTGTAAAATATCAGTTTACCTTTCTAAAAAATTTTTAAACGGTTCTCCTCGCAAATGCTGAAATATTTCCTCTATGTATGGCTAAAACAAAAACTTCACGTGAATTTCGTTAAGAAGAAAATATTAAACCGAGAATATAAATGTGATTTTACCTCAAAAAGAGTCGGTGGTACTTCGTGTTTCATTAAATATTTTTGAACATGCGCAACACATTCTTTTGAATAATCCTGAAACAAACGAAAAACTTTTGTTAAGAAATACCTACGTAAATATATAAAATAATAATATCGCATTCTAATATACCAAAGTAGTTATTTTATATACGGGTGAGAAAGAAAGGACTCCAACAAAACAAGTAATAAAAACAAAATTAAAGATACAGCAATTCCTAAGACATCTAGTATGGACTTCTCATACTAGTAAATAGAAAGAAAAGTTAATCTACGAGTATTACGTGAGATTACAAGAAAAATTCTGCGCTCTGTAAAATTTTGACAAAAGCTAATAGGATATTCATAGTCTCACCATCAAAGTAAAACACATATATTTAGACTTGAGTGGATGAATAAAAATATATTTTATTAAAGATTGAACATTTTGTATAACAAATATTCCGAGTATGAATTAATAGCACGAATTGAAAATTATATTCAAAATCCTATTCTGTAGTATTTAATAGATGGACATTCTTGGTAAGCTTTATTCGTGCTAAGTCAATGCAAGCAAATAATAATTTCCTTGAAAGTTTTACGTATCAATGAGACGTAAGAAGACTTATTTTTCTCGGAATTGGCGCGAACGCAACTATTTCCTCTATTTGGTTTCCCGTTAGGTTACTATTAGTATGGTTTTCCGAATCTTTACGTATTGGAAACAGTTTTTGTTTCATATTATTAATATATTGTTGTGCTATATTAAATATTTTGGCTCGTGTTTTATTTGACTTCAGTTCGATAAGTGAATAAGAACAAATAAAGTGCATTAAAGCCCACAAAAAGTTATGTTAGGTCAAATTGTATTAAATAATACATTTTTTATTAAGTTTTATTCGATAAATTAGTGTAAGATTGAAATCTAAAGCTACAATCAAACCCGTATAAAGTAAAATTGTTTCTTATCAACTGCTTCACATTGCAATACAGAAATAAAAATTTGTCTTTGTTAGTAAACCCGGACAATGTAATGTGTACTATTGTAGATCTACACTGACAATTCCTGAGGATCAATCCGCAGAATCGAAGCTTGGACCACTGCTAATCACACGAGTATGCCAACTATATCGCAGGTGAGCGTCCAAAAAGAAGGTTTTCAGGTTTTTTCTCTATGTAATTTATTAGAGAAGTTCGTTCCAAATGGCGTAGAAAATTACTTTCATTTTTGGTGTACTACTTGTTTTCATTTAGATAGATTAACGTAGAAGATACGACTTTGATTTTATACGAATAAATATCCCTAACATATACATAGCAAAACAATTCGAAAGACGTCTTTATAGCATTTAAGTAGTACAGTGAAGATAATAATTTATACGTTACTCATCCCCCCTAAGAATGTCACCGCTAAGAAAGATAAGTAAACGCTGAGCGCTTGGAAAAAGGAAACAATTCTCATCCCATTGAAAAAGACCCTTGAAGTCTTCAATTTACTCACTAAAGAGGTCCTTAACTTTTAAAGAGATCTCGCTTGCATTGAAATCAGCTATAACGTAGGGACTTTTTTCTCTATACGTTTTAATTTGAATCATAACGACGGATAATATGTCACACTCACACTAATGTGAATACAGTATAATACTGTATTTTTATTAGTGTAGGAAATGGCTTTGAATTTTTTTATACATTTAATTATTAATCTGTTTTGTACGTTTTCAACAATTTCAGTATCTATTTCTTCGTAATTTTTATTAACACTTATCTGACCGCCTCGCTGGCGCAGTGGTGCTGGTTTACTAGCAGGAATTCCGGGTTCGATCCCTGGTAGAGCGAATTTAGGAACTTGTATTTTCTAATTTGTATGAGTCTGATCGTAAGTGATGATACGGTCTAAAATAAGTCTGATAAGAGGCGATATACCTCATAAGGTTTCAACACAGCATCGTACCGAAACACAAATCTATTTGTTTGGCGATACGGTTTTGCTGGTAGGGTAGTAACTAGCCACGGCAGAAGCCTCCTGCCAGTCCAAACGCAGACAAATTAGAAAATACAAATTTCGAAGTTCGCTCTACTTGGGATTGAACCCGGGGACTCTGCCAGCAAAGCGAGTACTCACACCACTGCGCCAAAGAGGCCGTCAGATATATATTCGTTGTAAAGTGAAATCTGTGTATCTAATAATCTGAAAGGAAGTAATTAAAAACTAAGCGAAATAAAACTTTTATGTGAACGAAAATAAATCTATAGTCCGACTTAGTAGACTTTCCACTGTTACGAGATCGGCATCTAGTCGTTAATAAAATACTTTATTCATTCACACGGGTACAAATATTTTTTAACCATGCATTCATCTAATATTAATTAATTGTATTGAATAATTTACAGACTTAAAGAGCCGTCTAAGCAAGACTTGAAAACTCATATTCCGAAAAATTATACAGCGCCATCTACGAATGAATTATTATAACGGGCACCCAATTACACGGGTATCAACGTAGTACATGGGCTCCAATAAAATATCTTTACTGCAACACTGCATTTATTTTCCTAGTAAACATTTAAATTTATTTATTTTTAAATTTAACACTCAAAAATCTCAAGTAAAAGTTCTTTGTATGTATTGAGTTTAAGAAATTTGTGCTAGATGGCACTAGTAATTATGATAAGTATTTATTGCTTTTTTGTCATGAAAAATTCATATGCATTTTATAAAAATAATAAATTATTTTGATGTAGACAAATAGACTTCACCTTTATTTAATAATATAGAAATAAGTGACATCAGAATAACTTTACAAAGTAGTCATTTAAAATCTAGAAAGACACATCGATCATAACAATCTAAAATTTACTCCGATAGAAAAGTTTATATTTGAAATACCGAACTATATTAGAGTCGGCAACTAATATATTTAAGTAAGATTCAGTCGTTATTTCGACTGAAGGCTTACGAAGTGCCACACGACTGGCGCTATGCCAATAACATCTACTTAACACAGCTCTTTACGTAAACAAACTGTAGCCATGCTAATGTCAATTTAAGATTGTTGAACACGCTTCTTTACTTATTTATAAAAATCTATTAAATTTTATATGGTCCTAACGAAAGCTTACAAATTTAACATTCTCAAGTTCCAAGATTTAACATTTGGTAAAGGTTTTAACTCATAATCATTACACGTTGAACAAGATAATAATGTAATATGCAATATATAGAACGATTTTCTCAAGTCTGACGGCCTGTCGATCTTTAAAATAGTCTACTAATGTAACGAACACGTATGTTTCATATACATCTATTTTAAAAAAATGTCTTCTCCAATCTGCGTAAATAAAGTCGATGTAGAAATAGTATATCATTAAACCAATATTTCTAAACAAAAATTGTTTTTAACATTGTAGAAGCATATTCTTTTTACAATCGCAGAAGTATACTCCTACATAAAATTAAATACAGTCACTTACATGTGAATGCGCTAATAATTCCTTCATTATAAAATTGTCATATATATCTCTTGCGATCCTCCGCCTTTCCTCAATGCACTCTTGTTTTTCATATAATTTTATCTGTAACAGGGAAATATATTAACCTCAGTTACTATTTGCTTTAATACGAAAAGCAAAAGGGAAACTACCTCTTCATAAAATTTTAAGTGTGGCACTGGCTCTTCCGACGTCTGCTCGCAGAATTCCTTAAATAATAAATAACCTGAAACAAATTTATATCTTTAATAATAGTTCACTAGCAGATTGCTTACTTTCTCAATTGGAAAAACATATCTACTATAACTTAATTTCCATGTAACAAATTTACTTATAGAGAAATATCACATGTGTTAATAAAATAAAAAGTAATAACTTACGAACTACCGTACAGTAAAGATTTCAAAAACACTTTATTTATGTTCGTCAACATTGTAAGTAAATTTTAACAAGTATAAATTGTTTAATACAAGTAATTAACTTGACTGGTCAACTGGTAGTTAACTACAAGTTACAGTCAATTTTTTCACGCTGAAATGAATCTACAAGGAACATTCAGTTCTATGAGGGTCTTTTACAACCCAATAATTTCTTGTTAATATGATTTTGCAATATTTATATCGACGCTGGAATGTAACCAAGTAGTAACTTGCAAAATATTGTTTTAACAAAACAGCGAGATAATGCCGGTAATGTCAATCTGTTCAAAAATACAAATATAGTGGCCAAAAATTATAATTATAGTCGATAAATACAGAAGTTATAGATTTTATTTTAAGAAAAATTCTTGTGTTCTGATAAAAAACAATTTGGATTACTGCTTGTTTGCAATATAATTGTTGTGAGACTGCCTCAACTAAATGCAGAATACAACAGGATATATCACGAGATCGCGGAATTCAAAAAGAATTGATATTATCGAATTAAAATTAAAGTAGGCCCAGTGTCACAGAAGGTACTTCAATCAAACAATCTTCTTTCTTTCTATTCAAGTCCATATACCTCTCCATCGATTTATAAGCGTGAGGCAATAGATGTTACACCTGTTTTGTGCGCATACTTGTGCACTATAATACGTAAATATTTTAATAAAACAATACTCTATTATTAAACCCGCTCATGTACGAGTATGTACGTTCAAAGAAAGGAATTCGGTATTAATTCTGTTCGACAACTAATTTATGTAGTTCGTACCAAACTGTAATTTTCAAGGATAATAATATATGTTCTTGAAATTTACAATCACCATATTTAAAATATATTATACAAAACCAATTAAGCGATATAAATTGACAAATATTTTTTACGTGTCCTTGATGAAAATATGAAAAGTTAATGGCACTATGCGAAAGACATTCTGACATCTTCATAATATATAAAATAGATGGCGCGAGATACGCCATAATAATGTGACATTATTACGCATTTTTAGAATTTTATTCCAAAAACACTAGATAAATATACTTCTGTATTTCTTATAAATTAAAATCGTAAATGAATTAAATTAAAACAGATTTTCGGTGTCTTTATAGCGTCTTTAAAGTATACTATTCTATCTACTAAATAAAGCACTTTAGTTATCAAACTAAGTTCGGAACTTAATATTCAACACAAAGTCACTTAAATTGTAACCAAGCTAGAGTGTAATGCATTTACTACATTGTATATACTGAATGTTAAGTAATGTAATATATATTACCTTATAATACACGTATAACAGCAAAAGGCCAACAAAAATATTTGATATAACGCATTTTTATCACATAGACAACGTTGTTATTTGTATATAAGTTTATTTCGTAAAATATTACGATATTTATTACCACTATCTCATCATATATTTAGAAAATATTTGGGCTTAAAGATATAGATATAATAGTATTTATGTAGAAATTAAACGCACTATATAACCTCAGATAAAAGTGTCTTTATTCGGATCAAATGAGTAACCTTTTTTACAAACTTAAATCAAAATAATAATCGATTAATTAATATTTATTTCAGTTATAATAGAAAGAGTCTGAGACAGAAAATGGCAAAAATAACGAGCATTAAAGAATCTACCTATTGTTACGGAGTGAAAAGATTTCAGATTGTTCCTGTTTGATTTTAAAATGGAATCGGCTTTGTCCATAAAGGCAAAGGTTATTTGTCGTATGTTTAACGTTGACAGTCTCCTGTTATCTACTTTGTGTTTATAAATTTACGACGTGTGACGTTAATCGTAATAGCTCTCACATTTACTATATCATCGTAACTACTACGCTTAAGTTAAGCTAATAATTTTGTTCATCTTTTTTATATTTCTACTATTAGCTCCCACTTCCTGTATATATCTTGTAAAAAGTTTCAATCATTAATTTAAGCTTTTACTGGACATTTGACATATTTAAACCCATTCAAAATATTGATTTATTGATTTTATTTAAACCTTACCTACAAGGTATAAGGGTTTCTTTATATGTAATAAATATAAGAAGTTCTTTCGACGTTTTTATTTGATATTAGTATAAACACTGCCGAAATAATATAACTTATATTATAATAATGAAACATTTGTGTTTTTGTATGTAAGTATGTATTTATGTTTGTAACGTTTTCACAAAAAAACTACAAGACTGATTTTGAAAAAAATTTCTCCATTAGAAAGCTACATTTTCACTGAGCGACATAGGCTAATTTACTAAAATATGTTATTTTAGGCATTCAGTGTTTAACAATTACATGCTTATGCATGCGTAGATTAATAAAAACATATCGTTTGTACAATTATGCTTTGTGAAAATTATGCTTTTTGAAAGAGATGAATCTATGATGAATGGCAATATTTTGATAGATGGGGAACAAGTGGAAGAGGTGAAAGAATTTCTATAATTGGGATCTAAATTTACAAAAGATGGAAAATGTGGATGTGATATTGATAGGACAGGGAATATGGTAAATGGTGCCCTGCGCGCCTTTATGAATAGTCAGATGGTGTCTCAAAGTGCCAGACTGGCTGTGCGTGCAGGAGTATTGGTGCCACCATGATGTATGGTAGTGAAAGTTGGGTATGGCAGAAGAATCATAAAAGTCAAATAAATGCGGTAAAGATGAGAGCGTTGAGAAGCGTTTATATTTGGATTAACTTAGTGACAGAGTAAGAAATAGTATGATAAGAGAACATTGTGGTTTAAAAGAAGANCCGACGAACTTGTATCAAAGGTTTAATGAGAATGAAAGAAGCGCAGGAGATATGCAAGGATCGTGGCAAGTGGAAGGATGTTGTCTCTGCCTACCCTTATGGGAATGAGGCGTGATGCTATGTATGTATGTTTGTACAATTCAAAAAAGGTCATTTTATAGGACATTTCAAACTTAAAGGAATCGTTTAAATCAACCAGACGCAAAGATTTTTGTGACGCCTGTATCGTCTATTCTTTTGTTTTGTAAAAAAAGACACGTGACTAAGTTTATTGTAGGTTCTGCTCAACTCAGGGTGCGAAGTTAACTATGTAATTTTAGATTTTAAGTTTTTTATAAATATCATTGTCAATCGTAAATTGAAATGGAGAAAAGACGATGTCGACGATTCAAAATTGCGGTAAAAATATACGTGAACAAAGAATTTTTTCATTTGAATTTTAAATAACTATACTAACTGCTGTAACTGTATTAAAAAAAATGGATTGTATGTTTATTCACCAAAACAAACAACATGTTCAAGATGCAAAGATTAACATGACAAAGTTGAAATATTGCTGCTTTCCTTTTCAAATATTAATAATATTCTTGAATTCAACGTCAATTGGCCATATGACATGTTTACTGAAACAATATTATATTAGCCTTAAATAATATTTTACCTATCATTAAGTGTGAAATCATTCTGATTACAGATAACAGCCATAAATCAAACGATAAAATAACTATTAATATTTTCTTTGATAAAATATTTTACGTAATAGTACCGTATCATTTATAATTACGCATACGAATTTACGTCAGAAGAAAATGTTTGCGAATTGTTTACTTATCTTTATTCTAAATTGAATTAAGATTATCGAAGTTTCATATTATCTTTCAATATCATCACCATTGATATATCTTGTTAAAACTCTCAATCGTTAATTAATACTTCTTTTTTATACTTGGAATTTGACAATGAAAGTAAATAATTTTTTGTAACTAGGAGTGTAAACTAACTGGGAGTTCCACAGGGTTCCATATTGGGACCATTTATGTTATATCAATGAGCTTCTTTACTTTGTTAAGGGTGATCATGAGATTGTTCTATTTGCTGATGATACTTCGCTATTGTTTACGATTAATAAACGACAAATAAATTATGACGACGTAAACAACTCTCTCAATAAAGTAGTACAATGGTTTGAAGCTAATAATTTATTGCTCAACGGAAATAAAACAAAATCTGTAAAATGAATGCAAACCATTGTTAAACTTAATAATGAGGAACTAGACCTTGTAGACAGTACAGTATTCTTAGGTATTACATTAGATAATAAATTACAGTAGGGGCCCCATATATGTGGTCTATCGAACAGGCTCAGCTCTGTGGCTTACGCCGTTAAAAGAATTCGTTGTCTGACAGTTGTTGATACTGCCAGACTGGTATATTTCAGCTATTTTCACAGCATTATGTCATACGGTATTCTACTTTGGGGTAATGCTGCTGATATAGATGCAATATTTGTCCTGCAGAATAGGACCGTTCGTGCGATTTATAATATAGGTCTAAGAGAGTCGCTAAGAATCAAATTCAAGGCAGTTAACATAATGACAGTTCACTGCGTATACATATTCGAAAATTTGTACGTACAAAAAACATTGACTCTTTTAATAAAAAGAGTGAATGTACATCATATAACTAAAGAAACAAAAACAAACTTGTTATAAATTCTAGTAGGCTGCATAACATTAACAACTCATTCAAGGGTAACTGTATACGTTTCTATAATAAACTCCCACAAGACGTTCTAGAGCTGTCAATTAATAAATTCAAAGTCTTTGTTAAAAGAAAGTTGATATAAAAATCATATTATTAGTTGACTTGAAGATTACTTAGACGATAGAAACGCGTGGGAGTGAACGAACTGCTCTAATTGAAATGTATTAAACTAATAGAATTGAAATGTATTAAACTAATATGATATTGTAATGATGATGGTAACAACAAAACAAAATACCCGACTGAGCTTCATAACTTCAGATTTTAAGTCGTTCTTCAGTACCATCATCAGACGTACATTAGAATTAGAGTGTGGAAAAGAAAAAAATATATATTATTTGACGATTCAAAAGTGCTGTAATATGCCTACTTATTACTTAGATATTTTGATTTGATTTGATTTGATATGCAGATCAATGAATTACTAGGTATTACCCGCATAGTTAACGATCCCGTCGGAATATGGGAAGAATAGGACTTTGTTACCATGTGCACTGCAATATGAGTCACTCTGTTATATTTTCAATCAATGGCGTAGTTTTTTTAAACCGCGTTCGTGTTATTATTATTCAAATGAAACAGGTTTGGAGCAAATCGATTAGATGATTTAAAAATGAAAACGGACATACGTAGACACATTTTGTGTTGTGTATCCCTTAATATTATTGATATAACCCTAAATACAATTCCCTGAAAAATTAAGAAACTTGATTTATGTAGAACACTTTAAGATGTCGTGAATATTCCGCAAATAGCTTGCGCTTTGTTATGCTCGCCCTTTGTAGACGTAGTCACCAAGAATCGGGTTTGTCAACCGACTCGAGTGGATGCTCGTATGCAATACAAATGGATTTTGCACTAGTTAGAGAGGTAGAATACGTTATGTTTATATTTTAAACATGAATAAATACGTAACAGATTTGAATAACGTAAATATTAGTACATAAATGTAATATTCCACTACCTAAATAGGCACACATTGTATGACATACTACTAAAATATTACCAAATAGCTAATGATATTCCAATCTATATCTTTTAATTATTAAAAGAGATGGTTAATATAATATCTCAATTTTTTTACTGGCGGACTAGGTCTTAATCGCACTAACCTGTTAAGAGGTAATTTTAATGGTTTGTACACGGCATCGTATCGTGTAGGATTTTTTTTTGCCTGGCGATATATACATATCAATAAATATATATTTTTATAGACATTTTTATTAATAGTAGCCCCTTATCGTTCCACTGCTGGGCACAGGCCTCCACACTTATGGGAGAGAGGGTTTTTAGAGCATAGACCCACAACGCTGCTCCACTGCGGATTGGCAGGCATAGTACATAAGTGCACTCTCTATTCCTTTACTCTCACAGTCCGACATGACGGCAATCCAACTAGACCGGAAAGAGATCAGGCGCAGGACCAACGGCTGAACGTGCGATCTACATGTTAATAGAAAACTCAATATTAATTTTTGAATTGGCCCGACCCAGGACTCGAACCCAGGACCATGTCTGTAGCCGAACATTCTAACCACTTGACCAGTGAGGCAGTATTTATGTACCATTTTGACAATGAAGCAAATAAAATTTCTGACAGCACTTCTTTACACCTTCCGCTTCTGTATACTTCTCTAATAAAAGGTTGTCTGTATTATTTCGCTATAGCGATAAGACCGTCATTACCCACTTAGCAATCTTAAGCAATGTCTTATTTTCAACCTATACTTGTGTCATATGTGTGCAATATATGTATCAATAAACTTCGCATTGGATGAGATTCGATTTGGGAAATATTTTATAGGTAGCAGACAATTTACCGACAAAAACTACGATCGCTTGGATCATTAAAAATCCATATATCAAGAATTTCGATTTTCGATATCAGTGATGCGTTCTAAGCATTTAGTTTTATTGGCAAGACACTCTAGATAAGGCAACGAAGTTAAACGGGTTCGTGACCGATCGAGGTTGGGACTTTTTTCGATGTTTTATTTATGACAAAACTCTATTAAGAACGCGGTAGATATCAACTATAATTTTTTTTTATAGAAATGGTACAATATTATTCAATTCTGCTGTATTTTTATATTTATTACCACATATTTTAATTTAATGATACTCTTTTCGAATGTAACAGTTTTTGTTTTTAAATATTTATTTTAACTCGGTTTTCTTTTTTTTTTTTTAAGCTTTGGCTTATATAACTTACATATTTAACAAAATTTCAAATATGTCACGTATGAATCAGTTTAATTAACAATGTACTATATTTTGCCTTGCATGTAATGCACACTATTAAGACTCGAAGGTTCTAAGCACGTAAGTAATGGATATAAGTATATACAAAACTTTATACGAGACAACTGCATGTTATGTTACATATTCCATGGCTTTTCAGGTAAGCACTTTCTAAGAAAAAACTTCTTTATTTACTGTATAGATTGTTACGTATAATACAATATACACAGCATTCTTTAAATATATTAAAATATAACTTACACGGGGAAATAACACATTAAATGTTTCTAGCTATTTTCGTTATAGACTATGAAACCTTCCAATGTATGTGTGCACCAACTGGGGCCATTAGAAAAGCATTAATACAAAGTTGGTTTTAGGCAACTAAACTCACTCATTCATCTTGAGATTTTCAAAATAATTCGCCTATAACATACAATTTTGCAAAGTCGCTCCATTTGCACGACATGGCAAAATTCACCATTTTAATATTTCCCCATATTCCCACGAAATCTACACAAGTTACACCGCGTGAAACAGATAGTCCACTTTTATAAATAAGATTGAGATGCCATTTTGTGATTTTAAAATAAATATATCCCGCTTACTTTATGGTACATTTAAAATCAATGTGTTTATTGTTCCCCTACATATATCCTGTTCAAATTTTCATTCGTTAATACAATTTTATTCAACCGCTTAAATAACCACTCAATTTTCGTTTAATACCCTTTACTAATAATAATAACTTTATTTATTCAGTCATTAAAAGAAAAATACATCATTAAAATAACCTGGACCCCTTAACAAGGCAAGCCAGTGTAGGGGTCAGTGTCTTCCCATTTTTACAATATATTAATTATATTATGAGATAAATAAGAAATAATAATAAAGAATAATAGAAATGTTTTATTGCGATACGAAAATATGTACAAACAAGTTGCAAGGGCCCGTGTACTGAGTTTGAGACCCGTATTACTGGAAATTGTTATTTAATTTTAAGTGCGTGTGAGTCTGTGTGTATGTGTGTGTATGTGCGTAATTAGATTAACATATTTTCTTTAGCCTAGATTCTAAAGAAAGTTTATTTGTTTCAGTCTATGGCTGTTTAATTCTATAATATGTTCGGCTTCGTTTATTTTATTATACAACAATTGAGACATGTAAGGACAATTTCCTTCTTTATACGTGTCGCAAAAAGTAAGAAAATTACAAATATATTATTTTAAATTTGTGGTTAATGTATACTTGTATATGTATATAAATAAATAATAATTTTAGACATGCAATAACCAGTATAGCTATAGTCTTCGACTATTATCATAATTAAATTTGTGTTACTGTTTCTATGTAAGTAAATCCTATTAATACTGGAATTTTCTAATTACAGTCAAGGTTGCGAGGTTAGGATTAACTTTCCACCGCATTCATGAAACAAAAAGAAACACAAGGGAACAATGAGAAAACACAAGGCAATGAGAAAGTTTCGTAAGTTGTTCTAATTTTCCTTTTATGTAAATTGTCCATTTATTTTTTATAAGAGGTAGAGAAAAGGTCAAAATAACGCTCACACCATAAAACGCGCCGATAAGTAAGAAAGGTTCACTTCGACAAAATATATATTGCGGTTAGTTGTCCGTAAGGTCCATTATACAAGTTAAAACCTCTGCGACATATGCGTATAATTAACAAATAAATTTACTCGTGAATTCGAATTGGTTCATACAATTTTTTTATTTGATTGAGATTTATGTCTATCTATCTATTTATTTATATAAAAATCCTTGTCAGTGTTTGACCGTGTCGAACTACGAAACTTATGAAGATTTTAAATTCTGCTGGATTTGTTTAGACTTCGGACATAGAACAGGCTTCAGTCGATAGCAATAAAGTATAAAAAGTAGGTAAGCAGCAGCAAATTAACGTCCCACTGCTGGGCACAGGCCTCCTCGCTCATACAACAGGGTTAAAAGAGCTGCCACCACGCTGCACCACAAGTATACTCTTTATTCTCTCACTCTCATAGTCCGATGTGAATGGGACAACATGATCAGTAAAAGATCAGGCGCAGGACGGCTTAACGTGGTCTCCGTGGCGCGGTAGTGGAGCAAGACAAATAATGAGAAAATCTTAATAGAAAACTCAGTATCTATTTTTGAATTAGCCCGATCCGGGACTCAAATACAGGACCTCATGTATGTGGCCGAACATGCTAACCATTAGACCAATGAGGCAAATATATAATTAGAAGTTAAGACATTAAAAATCTTATTTCTAAGTGCTAATAATAAAATAAAATACGGTATACAGAGATAAACTTTAGAGTTGCAACAATAATTAAGTATTAGGTGTATCCCGCGATCTCATCGGCATAGTTATCAATCCCGTAGGAATATGGGAAATCGGTACTGAGTGACTGTCTACATTGTGAAAGGAGTCACCTTCCTAAACTTTAATACAACCACTCGCACGTATTCACTTCGCTAGCAAAGGTCTCGAGTTCGATGCTCAGCAGGGCACATTTAGGAAATTACATTTTTTATCTGAGTCTCTGAGAGGATTTGGCTATGCCTAGTTACCAGCCTGCCAACAGAGACGTACCGACAAGAAAAAAACACATCGACTGGATGACGTCAAAATCTAACAGAAATTTGTAAAAACAATTTTTGCGTTTTGTAAAATATATATAATTAAGAACTTTTAATTATCTACATCAATTGTCATCGCTCCCACTATACGTCGATTTATTAAATTAATACACATGCTACAGGATATCCCTTTTGATATTAATCATACGGCGTGCATGCATAACTGTTTCATTTTATAGCTGGTATGATATAATAGTTTGAGTATAATAGTGAATATTTATCTCACGTGGATCACTCAGTGCTGATAATATCTTGGAAAGATCGTGTGAATTTCATAGCAAAATTATATGCCGATAATATTTGAACGCGTCATGCTATCAGAAATTTATATATCTACATAACATTGCAAAAGAAACGCTATAATTGAAAATTGAAAAGTCATTGAAAAGTGTACGGTATACGAGGTGTGTTCAAAAAGTATCGCGAATTTTGAATTTTCGCGGGTTACGTATATTCGAATTTCGAATTTTTTGTGACGTTATGTTGGTACTCATGTCTCTCACTTATGCCGACAAGCTCGGCCATTTTGAATGTTCATTTAATTGTTGACAGCTGCTTTGCTTGCACGTGTTTTGGATCGTCTTCGATTTTTACCTATTCAAAAAAATGGATCAAAGAACCTGTATCAAATTTTGTGTGAAAAACGAAATTAAGTGCGCGGATGCATTCCGAATGTTGACTGTGGCATACGGAGAAGCTACCTTGGACCGAAGCAACGTTTATCGGTGGTACAAAATGTTCTCAGAAGGCCGAGAAGATGTGAACGACGAAGAGCGTGCCGGACGCCCGAGCACTTCAACAACAGACGAAAAAATTAATGAAGTGGAGAAAATGGTATTGGCCAATCGTCGAATCACCGTTAGAGAAGTTGCTGAGGACCTAAACATATCGATTGGCTCGTGCCATTCGATTTTTATCAATGATTTGGGCATGAGACGGGTCGCCGCGAAATTCGTACCAAAATTGCTCAATTGTGACCAAAAACAGCATCGCATGAACATTGCTAATGAGATGTTAAACTCTGTCCGCGACGACCCAAATTTGCTCCAGAGGGTCATAACTGGTGACGAATCGTGGGTTTATGGTTATGACGTGGAAACCAAAGCTCAATCATCTCAATGGAAGCTGCCGCACGAACCAAGACCGAAAAAAGCGCGCCAAGTTCGATCGAATGTGAAAGTTTTGCTGACAGTTTTCTTTGATTGCAGGGGCGTGGTGCATCATGAGTTCTTGCCACAGGGAAGAACGGTCAATAAGGAATATTACCTGCAAGTTATGCGCAATTTGCGCGAAGCAATCCGCCAGAAACGCCCGGATTTGTGGAAGAACAAAAATTGGCTTTTGCACCACGATAACGCCCCTGCTCACACATCGTTGCTTGTGCGCGACTTTTTGGCCAAAAACAACACACTAATGATGCCGCAGCCACCGTATTCCCCAGATCTGGCCCCCTGTGACTTTTTCTTGTTCCCTAAACTGAAGAGGCCCATGAAAGGACGACGTTACTCTTCTCTTGACGAGATAAAGACGGCATCGAAGGAGGAGCTGAACAAGATAAAAAAAAATGATTTTTTTTTTGAAGTGCTTCGAAGATTGGAAAAACCGTTGGCACAAGTGTATAATATCTCATGGGGATTACTTTGAAGGGGACAAAATAGATATTCATGAATAAATAATTTTTGAAAAAACACAAAATTCGCGATACTTTTTGAACACACCTCGTACGCGGCATCCTTGGCTTTTCTATGATACAAGTAATTCTTAGCAAAATAACACAAAGTTTTTTGTATGTAGTTTACACGAACAAGAACATTCAAGTGTCAATCTATTTTAACTGATTTTCACGTGGATATAGAATATGGTAAGTAGTTTTATCCAGGAAACTAACCAAATTAAAAGTTTAGCGTCCTTTAAAACCGAAACAGATTAAAAGTAAAAGATTCGCTTATACAAGCGAAGCTTTTCGGTTAGCTTTTCGGTTATATTTATTGATTCTTTTCAGTTTTAGAAAAGAATATACTCTAATTAACACAAAATAAAATTTGAGTGAGTCTAGAAAAGTCTTTAATTTTCATAAACAAAAGTATAAGAAACTATACATAATAGATATAACAAAAATTATTATATTTTTGTGGCTGTTTGATCTTGCTAATCACTCAAATGGCTAAAAGTAGATTTAAGGAACTTTCACTGGCAGACAGCAGATTTTATAGGGGGTAACTTAACTTAAGCTCCGTTTATTTCAGCAAAATAGGGTTCCGCGAAATAAAATTAAAACTAATAGTACCGCGGGCAACACGAGTCACCAAAACTATTTGCTCGACTGGACTTGAAATACTTCTTATATATCGGTAGACACTCTCTGTAAATGAATTATTCTACGATATAACTTATATCTTATGTATAAGTATAAGTTATATGTACATACTTAATAGTTTATCTGCCGATAAACCATTGCTGCGGTGTAGCAGAATGAATATTAGCGCATGAAAATGTTTTTTGTTGAACAAATAAATATAAACAATTATATATGCCTATGGCAACGTATTCTCTAACAGTGCCTTTCTGCATATTCTAAGGGGATTGAGAATGAAGCGACAACTAAGAAAGCGACAAAGAAACCTATAAGGACGTCTTACGTAAATTTATAGAAAACAACTGAATTTTATGTCCAAAAAAATTTAACTAGGTCTCTTTGAAATGTTGAATTTAAAATTAATGTCCTAGTTTCACTTTAATCTGCTTACAAAGCAATTTTACTGCATTCCCTCGGGAACAATAACTATTACGAGTTCATCGATCGCAGCGTTATAGCATTTCCAAGCGTAGTAACCATCTTAAGTATCTATGAAGATTTAATACACTTATCTAATAATATCGTAGTTGAGATGCGAAAGATGAATGTTTCTTCACATTATATTTACAGTTATTCACATAACATATGTCTGTCGTTATCTGAATATTGTCGACAATTATACATATAGTAAAACGTTTTCCTCACAAAATTTACATTAAACGTAAAACCAGCCCAGTACGAAAGAATTATAGGAAAATCTGTGTATGTAAAGTGGTTCGCAATTGATAATAAAAATTGAATATGGATTAGCAGTTTAAAACTATACTATGATAGCTCAAAATGCTAGTGCATTTTTACGTAAATAAATGTTAAAAGTATACATACAATTTTTTTATTTATTACATAACTTAAAATAGACTGAAAGTATGTAATGAATAGCACTTATTGTTTTACTATTTACACGCATAACAAATTATTATTACTTTATCAAAATTAACTCTACTGAAAGCATGCTGAGAGAGTCTATAAATTGATTGTATGATTTTTATGTTAATTTTGACATCCAAACAATTCATTCATTGGTCCTTATCGCTAAATAAACTTTGTTGCACTTTATATGCAAAAACCAAATAACCAATTCAATTACAATTTTATTTTCTAAATAAATTAGACCTTATAGAGGGACGTTGACTTTATGTCGTAAAGATGAATCTTGGAAAATAAGATTACAATATAGTATTGATACAGACTGACTAGACCGATAAGTGAGATATAAAGAAATGTGGCCAGATTTATCGAAACTATATAAATATGAAACGAATATTAAATCTAGAAAGGCAATCTTCAAAACAAATCGCGATTAACTTAAACTTAGCAAAGTCACTCCTGCGCTATATTGTTGGTCACTAAGTAATGATTTCTCAATTCGCCCACGTGATCGAGAATTAGGCAGGCGAACCCGCGGAAAATAATAGTAGAATAGAATATCTAGACCTTATAAACATTATCTGCATGCGTGCCTGTGTAGTTATCGATATTTCCAATACTAGGTCAGTGGACAATGATTCTGATTATAACGTAAATTATTCCAATAGTTTAGTAGGTCACAAAAGGAATCCTAAAGCGAAAACAAAGTTTCTTTTACGAAAAACGCTCATGAATCTCCTTTGAATAAGGTTGAGATGACGTAAATCCCTAGATTTCTGTATAATAATATATATTCAATGTAAAAGCGGGAATTCTTCAATGAATAAATCCAACAACACAAAGCTCGGCGCTGCTCTAATAATGAGTTTTATCCTGCACGGAATTGAATTCTTTGGGCTGAAGACTTTCTCCACGATAATGAATGTAGGAAAATATGTAATATTATTTTATATTAAATAAAATATTTGTAGATTAGCGATAAAATTAACTTATATTCAAGGTTTTACATATGCTACAATATGTTTTTAATTTATATTTTTTATGTGTTCTTAAGTAAATCCCGTCGTCCATAGACATGTGCAGAAACAGAAGGACATGCTATTATGGACACTTATAAGGTTAGGGATATTTTGGAAGCCCTTTCCCATAATTCCAACCCTACAACTCAACGAAACTCAGAAATGAAATGTGGTTCTTCCACGCTAGTTTTCTGTGTACACGTGATACTTCCTATAAAAATGACATATGGATATTTAGATACTACTTAAAATTAATAAAAAGATCAGTAAATTTTCAGTCTATTTATAGTATTAGATATCCATAATAGTTATCGTACCTATATTACCTATATTATCATGCAAATCTCTGATATCAATAAAAACATAGCAATCATGACAGATATTATCTCAATTACTTATATTATTTTTGTAATATTGTGGTGTTAGGAATACATTAATTGAAAGAATAGAATTTAAAAAAGAACACTTACCTAAAACTTGATTAAAAATTTTGTCAAAATTTACTTCATTTTTCTTCTCCATATATTTGTGCATTACACTCCGTACACTGAAACAAACAAAAGAAAACAATTGTAGTATATGAAAATATTGTATAATGTTATGTGTATCATATATTTAGGGGGGCTTCGGCTGTGGCTAGTTACCATCTTCTCAGCAGAGCAATAAAAGACGCTAAGTAATAAAATTGTGTGCAGAAACTATTAAAGGGTAAATTATCGCTTATCAGGGTCGCGTGCACTACTTTAGTCTATGTCATCATTTACCATCAAGTGACCTCACAATTAAGAGCTAACCTGTCAAATCTTCGCTCAATTATAAGTACGGTAAAGCCGTTCAAAATGTTTCAGGATATATTTATATACTGTAAATACGGTACAATACAATACGGTCAATTGGCAAATTCCTTATCGAACCAAGCTAGACAGAATATTGTTTTCAGAGCCATACAACAAAGCTCATATGAATATGTTATTTTATAATAGAAAATTTTCTTCTTAAACTCTTTATTTAACACTAGACTGCCTGGGTATTCCTTTTGAGTGCTTTTCGATTTCTATTAGAAAAAGAATGTTTAATACATGACACAGCTTCTTAGAATTTTGTGCAGAAAAATGCGTTTATTAATTACTGTAGCCTTCCCCCGCTCTTTCATTTCCAGTATATATATAAATGAGTTATACATGTCTTGCCTGGCAGTCATTTTGACTGCTTGAGAAATTATAAATAATCAAATGACTTGTATTTTTGAATTGAGTAAATTTTTTATGACATTTGGTCGGCTCCGAATTCGCATAACAGTTTATACATGTGTTGATTACCGTAATTTATACATGACTTGTTATACGAATCATAATGACAGGCCTGCCCGAACACTTCATTTCCTTAGAACGCACGATAACGTAGTTCAGGGGGAAGAGAATCACTGATATTTTTTTTGCTGACAAGTTAGATCTTACGTGATGACAGTCTAAGATGGAGCGCGCTAATTTGGTAAGAATATAACTTCCTAATTTGCCCTAGTGAAGGTGGAACTCTGGACCTCTGCTAACAAAGCAAGTACTAGCACCACTGCACCAAGTTCCTATCCTGATATAAAAGCAATTTTAAACAAATGCAATTTATTACACCTTTGTTATACTATCACAAACCAGTCATTCTAACTGCTTTTCGACAATATAGGTATACATATATTAAATTTCAGTCTTCCTAGTGTTAATGACGGTAAAACTTATTAAATATAAGAAAGCAAAGTATACAATTAACCATGATAACATTATATCGAACCTTATCATTAATACAGACAAAATAAAAGTAACTAAAATGCGCCATCAGAAGCAAATGGATGGGTGCCCATAAGGCTGGCAGCGTTACCTCTTTGGACAGCGATACTTATACGCTGTCCGAAGTACCACCCGGCCTTAGGGTCACGGGTGACATCAACTAAGTGAGATGAGATTTCTTTCAAAAAGCTTTTAGCCTCAGGACCCCACGGTCCCAATGTCTCCACGCCAAAAGGCACAAATATGTATTCTAAAGCAAGGCTCTCATATTTGCGCCTCTTGGCGTTTTCAGCTAATGACGCCGCCGCTCCCGCTGATTTGGAGGTAGCGTCAATGTGAGATGGTGCAAGCGTATCAACACATGTAGCATCCCACACCAACGACCTTCCTTTTTTCCAAGGCATCAACGACATACCATCAGGTCTCTTACCATCATCACGTGCAATTCCATTCGGCTCAAGAATAGCCGGCACGTTAATTGCGACAAGGGTCCTTCTGATGATGTCGTTGATGCCGGCGTGTCTCGGAAAGGATGCCGCATTTAGAAAGCAAAGTATAACCTATCCGAGATTACAATAAAATCAATGTACTTATTACAATATTCATGAAAGACAATCTGTAACGTGTTTACTTTCCGCTATTAGTCCACCCTCTCCCTTTATGTGTATCATCTCATCAAACGTTAAAAAAATACTATTTTACATCCACTCAAGTTCAAATACATTTTTTAAGCTGGTAGTGAATGACATTTGATGTAAATACAATTTTTATGTACATAAATAGTAATTCTTTAAATTTATTATAGCGAAAAGATTTCTAGTGACATCACTTGAAAACTTTCGTCCAATGTATGGAATTTTAAAAGTTACATACATACATACATAGCATCATGCCTCATTTCCATAGGGGTAGACAGAGACAACGTCCTTCCACTTGCCACAATCCTTGCATATCTCCTTCGCTTCTTTCATTCTTATTAAACCTTTCATACAAGTTCGTCGGTTTAAAGTACTCTTGACTTGGCCCTTATTTAAAATGTCCTGGATTTGATTCAGGAACGTTGGCCTTGGTCTTCCCCTTCCAAATTTCGCATTCACTCTCGACTCATAAATCCTTTTTGTCAGTCTCCTTTCATTCATTCTCTCTACGTGCCAAAACCATCTAAGCATAACTTTCTCAATTTTAGTCACTACATCTTCTTTTATGCCATAGTGTTCTCTTATCACACTATTTCTTACTTTGTCACTCAGTATCAATCCAAGCATACTTCTCAACGCTCTCATATCTACCGCATTTATTTTACGTGTGTGATTCTTCTGTCATACCCAACTTTCACTACCATATATAAGGGTTGGTACCAACACTCCTGCATGCACAGCCAGTCTGGCCCTTTGAGACACCATGTGGCTATTCATAAAGGCGTGCAGAGCACCATTAACCATATTCCCTGCATTCACACTCCTTTCAATATCACTTTCACATGTTCCATCTTTTGTAAATTTAGATCTCAAGTAAACAAATTATTTCACCTCTTCCACTTGTCCACTACCAAAATATTGCCATTCATCATACATTCATCTCTTTCAAAAGCATAATTTTCGTTTTGTTTACATTCCTTTCCTTTTCAAAGCTTCTTTCATAATATTTCCCATCTCCTGTAGCTCATTAGCAGATGATGCAAGTATTACTTGATCATCAGCGTAGAGTAAACATTTCATGAGTAATTCATTCATTCTTAACCCATACATACTTTCTTTTAAATCTGTCAAACAATTATCCATGAATAGGTTGAACAGCCATGGTAACGCAACAAATCCCTGTCGAACACCTCTTTCAACAGGAAACCACTCCGTGTACGCCCCGTTTATTCTGACACAAGCACTAGAACCGTCATAGAGAGACTTCAATGCTTGAATCAGATTACCGGTCACCCCATACGTAGAACGTTGACCACAACTCATTCCTCACCACTCGATCATAGATCAATTTAAAAAGTTCATGTGTAATATTGGAATTGACTCTAAACTTATAGAGACCTAAATTTAACAAAATGTAAAATCGTAAAACTCCTTTACGGGGAATAAAAGATTAATAATAAAAACGCGATAACGTTATCTTTTGTCAAAGTATCCATCTAAAGACGCTTTGAACTATCTCGATAATGATGGTTGTACTGAAATGACGATACCGATAGCTTTGCTCGTTAAAAATTAATTTATCAAGAAACCAGAAGTGTTTTTAAAATGCCTGGCTATAATTAGATCTTTATTAAAACGATGACGTTATAGCCACTTCTACTGTTTCATTTTCGGAAATCATATGAAATTTCAAGAAAATTCGAGTTCCTAGTAGATTTTTTTTATAACTAAAGCTTGAAGCCGGTTACAAGAAATCGCTTATTAATAGTAAGAGATCGAATCGCCTTAAATACATTAGGTTGAGTATATTTACATATACAATTTTTCAGTACTTGTATATGAGGCTGAACTCCTTCATGTGAATTAAACAGCCGAGAATAGCTAGTATAATATTATTTTCAACAATAATTCGCATTCAGTCGGCGTAGTCTACTACAGTGACTAGATACACATTCCCATGTCATATCTATTATATATAGAAATGTATCCTTTTTTTTTAATTTATGTACTATATTAGTATTTTAATACATTAATGCTTTTCATTAAAGGAAAATCTTGCGCAGAGAAAGCGTGTCGAAATCGATTGCAACATATTGTTTTTATTTTTCTGACCGTTTAGCGCTTAACTGTGATCTCACCTGATGGTAAGTGATGGTATAGTTTAAGATGGAAACGCACTAATTTGGTAAGAGGTAATTTACCTTTTCTATACTTATGAGCAATTTTGGCTTTTATCTAAAGTTAACATAAGAACCTATTGTGCAACGGTAGGCTGATCGTAAGGTAAGGAGCAGAGGGACCCGAATAGATTATTATTAGAGTTATTGACATTTTTTTATTTACAGGTGGATAATACCTCAAGCTTTTAAAGATTATAGTCACAAAATCATATCCTAAATGCCCTCAAAAACTTTTTGGGATGTGGAATCTTTTATTAAAACAGTACTATGTAATGCAAAAATACTTGAAGAGAATATTATTTTACTTTATAGTCCTATCATGTGTAACTTATTCAACATAAATCCTAAAGTCAATTTTATGCGAAGTCGCGTGTATCGGCTAAGTCAAATGATAAATAAAATCACGAAATGTTTTATAGTTTTGTTTACTATGTGACATCTCCAAAGAGACTTTTATGTGGCACATTTTTACTTTTCTTGTATTTTTTACGACCTGGTGCCAGAATCTTGTTTGTTCGTCAGATAATTTTATGAGAGAATTCATATAGATATGTACGTATCATGCAAGAGAAATATTTTGTTTTAGGTCTTTTTATAAAGATTACAGATACAAAAATTAATAACTTAATTAGTTAAAAAATATATTAAAAAAAAATTATCTAAAGAGGTAAAGGTATCGAAATGTGAAAGTTCACCTTTTATTAAGATTTTTCAAACCAATAAAGAAACATTAAATAATACTGGTAAATCTAATAGTACTAGTCGCGTTTAAAAAATGAAGGGTAGAAGACCTAGGATGATAAAAAATACTTTACAATCTATTCTCATTTTTAACAAATATATGTAAACAAAAACTTTCCGAGCCGATAACGAACTCTGGAACACGAGATTTTAAAATTTTAGATCATTGAATCGAAATTTACGCGCATTTTTGAATTGTCAATTGAGCAGACAAATTTAATATACATAATTACCAAATAATACACTAACTTGCCATTCAAATCGCAAGATCGAACAATTAGTTGCAGTAGTTTATTTATATAGGAAAGGTCAGTTCTAAACTATTCTATCGGACATACGGAACGTGAAGGGGACTTTATATTTAAAATATTTTTAAGTCATAATTAAAACACATACAAAATTGCAGCTGAACTCTAAATTCTAGCATGAGGAGTTTGGTAAACCGGATTTTATGGTTCACGAAATAGAAAATAGTTACGCAAATTTGCTCACTAAAGTTGCTCCTTCGGCAGAGAAACATTAGCCCTACGTTCCCTCTTGTATTACATTACCTTTGCAATTTAACGACCTTGCAATGGGTGAAACGAAACCAAAACAAATATAATAAAACATTAATTTAAAAAATTGCATAATTAATGAAGAAGTATTCGACACCATTAAATTGATTAGGATGCGGGATTACGAGTGATCAGCAATAATCCTGCATTTTAAATAAAGTATACATGCTTATCTAGAACTCGTGTGATAAACGTAAATGTCTTTATGGTGTCGTAAACTAGTTGTTTTATGCGATAAAATATTTTCCGTAGATTTACTAGGAACGGGTTTAATGGCGTTTTTATTGAGAACCATCTTAAATGTCATGTACCTATTTCTCGAAAAATATATTAAATAATAATAGCTATACTAAACAGCCAGCCTCATCATCCGTCAGCCATAAACTACATGTTTGAAAATTATTTCTGGTGCACAATAATGTATTATTTGCAATACGTAATATACAAGCTTAGTTATTATTTACTCAGACCATGAAATCAAATAAATATCAATGTAAAGAATGACGAAGAAAAAAAATTAAACTATTCTTCTTTTATTTTTTGTCGCTGGGAAATGCATTTACGCACCCCGACTGTAGGGTCGGGAATGTGGAACTCCGCGAGGGGAAGAACTCGCAATACCAACTGAAACCCAGCGGGACCGCCATCAACCATGAGCGGGAAGCCTGAGGTTCGTTAAGGCATTCATTTCTGGCCCCTCGGTTGCAGCCGGCTCACAAATATTCCACAAGGTGAGTTGTATGAACGTCCGCCTCCCGTTTCCTACTTTCCGTCGTCGGGATTGGAGTGTGTCGGCGGTATTCATAGGCTCTCCAGGCCAGCTTACTGATGAGTATTGCACTTATAATACTTGCCAGTGAGAGGTCTGTGCCGATCAGCGACGTCATGAGTCGCTGAAGTCCCCAGGCGTGACAATTTGCCACCATGTGGTGGTTTGTGTCTAAGGAAGCACCACATTCGTGACAGTTAGCCGATGGCTCACAGCTAACAGTTTGAAACAGGTATTTGCCGAAGCAACCATGACTGGTAAGTACCTGTCCCAACCTGTAGGAGAGCGATCCGTGCTCTTTGCCCAGCCATTTGTCCAGATGAGGGCGGATCGCCCATACTATGGCCACGCCCGCAACTGGGGATCCGAGATCCTCCTTTCATCTTAAGTCAAGGCTCTGTTAGCTAGAACCCTGACCCTCAAATCTTTTATGCTCTAATGACTTTGATAAAAATGTTATAAAATATGTCAACTTTTATGCAATACAGGTAAAGATTTTATCTACACATTTTTTTATTAATGCTAAGAGGTAATCGCAGCGTCGTGTGTAATAAAGTGCACAAAAGCTGCCGTAAAATGTAACTATTTTCAGAGATAGGAATCCATCTAATTAATTATTCAATCCCGTTTCTTGTATGTCTAATATTTTTGTTATCTACTAAATGTTCCCCACCACTTCATCCGCGCAAGTTTTGATTCTGTTAGAACATGGACAAATCCGTGCTCAGTGACCGTCTATATTTATATATTTGAAGTCAATCATGAATATTTTCAAGATCTCGCGTTGAGTCAGTCGGTTTAGTGGTCAAAAATCTTGGCATTAGCACCGTTGTAACGATACAGGATTAATGCACAACGGTGGGATGGTGTCAAAGTCTATGGCGAACAGAGGTTGAAGCAACTGTTGAATTTTATATAAACGTACATAAGAACGACCCTAGCAAAAATTCAAGTCTTATCATAACGCAATTACCTTTATGTCATGTATATTGCTCCTATGAAATACAACATAATTTAAATAAGGCATCCATACAAATCTAGCATTTGTATTTGAATACCAAGTATGATCTTTACAGTATAGGACTCTACATATTTGAAATAACTAGTTGATTTGTATAGGTGTTTTAAATTGGTTTTTCACCAGATCTCGTTCAAATTTCAATGTGATTCACAAAGGAACTCAAACAATTTTAATAAAATTGATACGTGAAATGTTTCATCTGGCTGGCGATTGGATATTAAAAAATCCCTGTTGCTACATCGCAGATCATTTTTATTATTTTTCCCAATTTGTTAAAATATTTAAAAAAACACACACACTGACAAGACTAGCGTCAACGTTAAGGTTATAGGGTTAGATTTTCAACAGTTTAGGTATTCTACTAATAGTTCCGTACTAAGTATTAGTACTTTAAAAATTACAATTTCAAAAAGGACACATTTTATATTCACCTATAAATGTTTTTATGTATAACATCGTGTAAAAAGTAAGCAAAATAAGTTTTTTCTAAACACGCTATCGAACTAGTAGAATACAGTACCGTATAATAGTGACAGTGTAAATAATTGGGAACATCAATGTCATGCATGTTTATAAGACGTCAAATAAATTTTAGCTCAGATGTTGTATCAAAACGCTTACGTTGTCTTACAATTTAATGGCTTTTAGTAGTTTCTAATATAAAAGGTTTTTAAAGCACGTTTTAAAGATTATATTCTATGTAACATACATAGGATGATTAATTTTATTATGGATGAAGCACGTTGGAAAATTCAACTGTTTTCAATCGTTAATACTTTTTGTTACTCAATTTTAAACACATTTTGAAGTGTCAACTTCTTTAGTCGCATGAGGGTAAAATTATTACGAATGAAACCCGTGCTTTAGCGTGCCGATGATGTGCAGCGTTTTTATGCTAATTCGTTTGAAGGTTAGGTAGTTTTAATATTTAACAACAACTTGTCACCTGTCATTTAATAATTTAATATACTATTTTTCATAATATATAAAATAAAATTTTTCTTAAATTCACTATTCTAAATATTAAATTAGAAAACAAAATGTATAATTTCTAATATTGACAAAAAACACATGGCATTTTTATTTACAATTCGTCATTTGAGATTTCAATAAATTATTTGTATTCTATTTCGAAACTTTTAACATCTAAAGTTATAGATTCGTATAAATATAAACAAGATTTAAAAATTAGTTTGCCAAAGTAGTTTGCAAAAGTTTCACTACTGACGTGTGTACTTCGTACGACGCACTTTTAATATTGTAGAAGAGAAAAATTGATGCTAGGACATATAGTTATATATATTGAAAGCTTTGAAAGATTTTTTCTATGTAATGAGTTTAAGAAGTTCTTGCTGAATGGCGTAGGAATTCTTTTTTTACATTACTTTTATGTAATAAAGGGATTTTAAAACAAACTGTTGTGTGCTAAACGTCAAAACATTGTAATTTTGGCCATCATGAGCTTTATAAGAATGCATGTCCGCCAGAAATGCATGGTAGCTGTGCCAATGTTCGAGGATGCGTAGTATACCATTACAATACTTTGCAAAGAATGTGTCGCGGGACTGATCCAGCACGAGTTTCATATTTTTATCATCCATCTAAACAAACAAAAGTTTTAATTATTTGTTCAAATCGACTTTTAGATACTTATTTTGGCACTTTCGATGATTTTTTGTCATTGCCATCAATGTCCGATTTGTATGGCGTGAGTGGATTATATAAAAACGTCTATGGAAAAACAAGATGATTGTTAATAATTTAGTATTCCCCTCACTTTTTATTATCATCTTATCTGGTGCAAAAACAAAAGAAAATACTTAATTTTCAACTAAACAGTAAGTATAATAGAAAACTCTGTTACCATTCTAACATTGGGAAAAAATACGTAGAAGACTTACAATGCTGTAACATGACTATTGTGATATTTTATTATAAGAGAACCATTTGAAAATAGAACATGTTATATTAACTAATAACATAGTGGTATGTTGTTACGTCTAAAACAATTCATACGAATAAAAATCTAAAATAATATAAAGCCTAACCGTTGAAAATTTCAAGTGCAATTTTTTATATTCACTATTCATAACAATGTATGAACTCCGTAATTCATTACACAGTTTTGTACAGCTGAGAGAAAAATGTAACGATATTCGCTTTCATTTTACTTTAAATAATCATTACCTCGAAAATACTTCGTGTAAACTTAATTCCCGCATAACAAACGGAATTCTTACTTGACCTACATTCCCTAAGAATACCGTAGCCGAGTAAGGAGATTACCCCACTCTTGAAGTGTAATTAGCCGAGAAACATATTTCTTTGTTATTTCAAAGGTTAACGCTGACTATGATCTAACGTTATGGTAAGTGAACATACTGTCTAAGATAGAAAGCAAATAGCAGGCCATTACCGTACCGCCGCTGGGCACAGGCCTCCAGGATCAGGGATAAATGAGGGTTTTTAGAGCATATAACCACCACGCTGCTTAACTGTGGATTGGCAGGCATAATACACAAATGCACTCTTTATTCCTTCACTCTCATAGTAACTTAATTTATCAGTGTTTATGGGTCTGGTTTGGGCGGAATCGTACTTAATAATGGGAATAGCAGATATCCAAAAATGGTTACATTTTTGAAAAGTTTGCTTTCGACTTGAGCAACTACATGTAAATATACAAACACTTTCACAACTTTTTGTTTTTTTTTTTTAAGCAGATGTGATACTGTGATCCTATACTTTTGATTTGCAAGCTCTATGAGCATGAAGGAACTCATCTCTTTCCTTCGCGCCAACAGAAGGTTGTTCTTTAATATCGTTTTATGCTATGAAAACCTACTGGAATTAGGACAATTATTGATTTTTTATATAGATACAGTTACCTACCTTTTTGTCAGATGAGGCAACTTCTAACCAAAATTCAACACAATTTTTTTAACTTACACTTTCTTGTGTAAACGTATACTACTTGTTAACACGTAAAATGTTAAAAAAATTAAGAATTTTAATTTACCCATGTTCAAATCTCAAGCCGTAATTGTCCGATTATCTAAAGGAAAAGGGTCACAGCAGGAGTGCAAAAATTACCGCGGTGTCAGCCTAATTAGAGTCGTCGGCAAATTGTATGCAAAGATATTGATTGAAAGGGTGATTAATGAAACTGATGAGAAAATATGGGACATGCAAGCAGGACTGAGAAGAGGAATAGTATGTACAGATCAGGTTTTTCTTTATGCTGCATAACTGAAAAATGTTTGGCTAAACACCAAAAAGTTTATTGCGCTTCTATAGATTTAGAAAAGGCCCTACGATCGAGTGGTGAGGAATGAGCTGTGGTCAACGTTATGTACATTTTGGGTAAGCGATAATCTGGTTCAAGCATTGAAATCTCTCTATGAGGATTCTATTACATGTGTCAGAATAAACGGAGCTTACACAGAGTGGTTTCCAGTTGAAAGAGGTGTTCGACTGGGATGTGTAGCATCACCATGGCTGTTCAACCTATTCATGGATAACTGTTTGACAGATTTAAAAGAAAGTATGTATGGGTTAAGAATGAATGAATTACTCATCAAAATGTTTAATCTACACTGGATGTCCAAGTAATACTTGCATCATCTGCTAATGAGCTGCAGGAGATCGTAAATATTATGAATGAAGCTTTGAAAAGGAAAGGAATGAAAGTGAATGTAAACAAAACAAAAATTATGCTCTTTGAAAGAAATGAATCTATGATGAATGGCAATTTTTGATAAATGGAGAACAAGTGGAAAATGTGAAAGAATTTGTATCTCCCTTGCACTTTGAAAACATCAAACCAATGAGCCCCAAACTGGTTTCAATAAAAAGACTAAATACAAAGATAGTTTAAAACCACTAAACTCTTTCACAAACACAATTGACTCACAATTTTGCAACACAACTCCTTTTGCAATGTAGACTATCATTATGTACAAATTCTCCTATATACTGGATAGGGAACACTCAGGTGACTACCGCAGGAACTGGTAATTGTAAATAGTTTTACCTTAAACTTGTATGCTAAAGAAATAAAGTTGATATAACTTGATGGCATCTTGTAAAATTTTTATGCTCATTAGTAGGCTTTAATCTGGAAGAGAATATTGAAGCTTCTGTATCTATTTATTTAATTTACATCTTATTGCTTGTACACAGCAATATACATAATCAATATTTGTTTTTGTATGGCAGTGTAACTTTGCTGGTAACTAACAAAAACCTCATAGCAGTCCAGACCCAGATAAATTAAAAAAATCAATTTCCTAGATTTGTCCTGACGGAAATTGAACCCGGGGCTAGCGAATTTCGCCAGACAAGCCGATAAAATTTAGTGAAATCCATAAGAGTATGCATCATTCTGTACCAAATGCCTTCCTGTCTCTCGACCGCTTATCGAAGTACTCGGCACAACGAGAAAAACAGTTGGTTTTAATATGCCAAAAAAATATTTATTTTGTAAACAAACTATACGACGGTTTTAAGCATCTTATATTTGTCTGTTGTTGACAATGTAAGTGTTGCAAATCATTACCTTGGATCAGGTAAAACTATCTTTTTACTGGCTCTGGCTGCTGGAGTACATTTGGACTTCTCCATTGCCATCAAATAGCTGACGTCGGCCAGAACAGCCTCGAGGTCCGCCATTTTGAGACTGGATAATCACCTTCACCACCAAAAACTAAGCACTTCCACTCGACTCAAACACAAGTTTAACACCTAATTTCCAATTTAACACCCCGCTAAAAGTCATAACCTTTTTCACATGACTACCGTTCACTGATATAAAACATTTGTTGATGCTGATTGACACATTTATCTTCCCATAATAATCTATGATGCATAGGACCACACAGAATTAACTGTTAAGTATTAAATAAATTACAATTTAAATTTTATGTTTCTTTTGCCTACGCATACAAGACAGTTAGTGAGATGAAACAGCAAGCATTTGATAAATAATCCAAATCTACAATCACTCTCTTGCGGCCCGTCATTTCAATTCACAATCGCAGTAGAACGTCGTTTCTACAAATTTTTCTTTGTACCATAGGCAAAACATAGCGCTTACTTATAATCTGTACAGAACGCCATAGACCTAAACATAGATAAGTAAATACTTAATCAAAATAAATAAAAATTTTATGAATTCTGTAATTTGGTAGCTCAACTAATAGGCCACAATGAAAACAAAGTTTTTTTGCAATTAAATTCTAACGAATAAATAAACATATTGTCTATTGAATTAAAAATTTTATATTTATTAAAAACGTACTTATTTCTTAGATTAGGAGATGTAGTATTATATATGATAATGTACATATCTTAAAAAATTACTTAAAATAAAAATTAATCAAAGTTTTGACAAAGTAGTGGAAACAACAGACTGGTTTTGAGATTATAGGTATTTAAGAAGACATTTTTTGGTACATTGGTACAGACATTATGTAAAACCTTTCCACCCGAAAGGAAACTCTCATGGAACCTAAACTTAAAATTCTTTAATGACAATGAAGAATACAAAAATTTTGCATTTTGTATATTATGTCCTTAATATGATTATGTCCACCCGGTATAATTTAAGAACATTTCAAAGTATGTCATAAATTTACGGTTTTAAATCCAAAGAAATAATGTTTAAAAAAAAAACTATAATAATATATATTTAATTAAAATGTTTCGTCACTATATAATGGTGTGCGTAGATCTACAAGTTCTAAATGGAACTATTTATTCGTTTCTGTTTCTGATTGATTTCTATGCCTTCAGCCTTGTTGACGTATAATAATAATGATTGCAGCATTGAGACGGTAGAGTATTGCGATGTCATTAAAAGGTTGACATTCCGATTCGTAGTCTCTGACACTTGATGGATAAGGTACTCAGTTAATGTAATGGCCACCGCATACTAAACGTAATGTCAATAAAAGAAATATTCTGAATTTTAACTAGTGTTCACCTACTGAGATTATTACACTTTTCTATAAGCCATAGACAGAACACTTCATTGTCGTGTTGTCTGTTATACAAGAAAATATTGAAATTTTTACTATTTGGTTGCGTGTAGTGCTTATTATACCAATCTTTTTTTCCTGTGGTAATACTATTCATTTAGCACTGTCACGGAAGAAATTGTCAATTGACATTTAATTGCAATGTTGACATTTGACAGCTGATAGCTGAAATTACAATTTGGTTTTATCATTCTGCAATTTCACGAAAGAAGTAATTGGCAAGTAAACGGCTTCACTGTCGATATAGTGTTTAAATGCTGTGAGTGATTATGGAGTTTTATAAAATTCAAAACAATTAGACGTATGACATTAATGTATACGATACTGACATCAAATTTAATATAAATTTATTATTTTAATTTTGTAAATATAATTGCGCTTTGCTTATAAGCAAGCCGCTCAGGTGAGTATTACAAGAACCATATTAACATGTATATCTTATTGCGTTTTATTAACTAAGAATTTATAATTAAATATGTTTAACATCTTGTATTAGTTTCGCTCATTCGCCGGGCAAGCTCAGTTAGCACTTTTTGATATAATAAAAATCTATTTTTTAGAATTCCAAATGGAATATTGTCCACCGAACGTAACCTTGGGGGAAATATGGATAGACCATGGTATATCACAATGTTTTATGGAGACAATCTCAGCTGCCTTAATAGGTGGATTTTTACTTGTTTTTGGAGTCATGCAAATTGTAATGTATAAAAGGTAAGTACTTTACCATGCTTCATATTTTACATAAATAAATTTAAAAAAAATTCAATATTATGTTAAAAGTTAATTTAAATTATGAATTTTTAAATATTTTAGATATAGCATGTTAAGTATTAGTAGCATAGTTATCTGGTTAACTATATTACTCCTAAACATGTTTATGCAAACATTTGATAGTGTAATTTATTAATAGGATTAGATAAGACATGCACCTTCACTAATAAGTACTGTAATATAATCTTATAAATATTGCCATTGGAGTTAGTGGTCAAGTATTTTTCTAAAAAAGATTTAAACTATCTTATTGAATTAATCTTATTAGGACCCATAATATATTCTCAAAAATTTTAATTACTAATAAAATACTGTTTTTTCATCTATTCAAGTTCAAATATTAATTTTTCAACTAGAATTGAAGGGGACATAATTTTAATACAGGTTACTTTCAGTGTAATTAATTGCTTAAATTTAAATTGTAAAAGATTGTATAGTGGTGTCTATTGAAAGCTAAGGCAATCATTTTAAAAGGCTTTTTCTGTGTGATTACTTAGGAAGAAAAGTTTGTTTAAAAAAGACACATTAGATGGTTTAGGAATTCATTTTAACTTTTTTAATATCACTTGTTTTTAATGTAAGTGCAATTACACAGTGTATGATTTATTTAATGTTGTATATAGCTCAGTGTTAGTTAGAAATGAAGTAATTTGAATTTTCACTCTCATTTAAGCTTGTATTCTTATAAATATTTATAGCTTATGTTATTTTTACATTATCTCTTATCTGACAATATAGTTTGTCTAGATAATTTTTTTTTTCACTGCTTCACTGAAAAAGTTTTATCAATCATATCAATTTTGTAGTTAGTGAGATATATGTTATATACTTTTATATTTTTTTGTGTTAAACATTTTACTATTATTATTTATTTAGTAATTTCTAGTACTATATTTGATGAGCTTGTTAGATTAAAAATGTAATAAAGAAAATTATATTCCACACAAAAATTCATTTGGTTTTTATTCAAATATATTCTAAGGAACAATGTTGTTTAATGATTTCAATATACATGTTTTTCTATAAAAGTAAAAACGAAAGTTTTCTAAATTGCTCATGCTCGTTATGAAGTTTGAAACCATCCAATGGATATGATCTAAATGGTCCTTTTTTAGAAAGGCACTAATACTCTGCAACTATTTTTATATTAAAAAAAAGATGTTTGGCATTTGGGGACTGCTGCAGTAAAGCATTATTGTATAGCATTTTTTATCAACTTTACCAATTAAAGTTATTTATTTATTTTTTATTTATGCAGTATAGTATTTTTTTTCTTTGATATTTATTAAAGTTACACTTTTTGAGCATGGTGACCGATAAGATTGTTTTTCTTTTATTGAATAAACTAACAATGCCCCGCGGTTTCAATTGCTTAAATACTGATCTCATGGCAGTGGAAAGTGCTAAGTCGGACTATAGATTTATTTTCGTTAACATAAAAGTTTTATTCCACTTAGTTTTTAATCACTCGCTTTCAAATTATTAGATACACATTTTAAATTCATATAATCATTTATATAGAATATCATTATAAATTACAAAATACAGGTACTGAAAGAATTTTTTTAATCGGTTCAGTAATTTTTAGCTAAAGTATTATATTTTATAAAAAATTAAAAACTTTCTTCTATAATATTAGAGAAAAGATTTACTTGTTATTCTTTATTGTCTCAGCACATCCCTATAAACATCAATGGATACTCTGGAGTCCGACTCGGGATACATTATTTTGTTTAGATTAAAATTTTTAAATTCGTTTTATCTCTTAAATGTCCGATTTTAATAATTTAAATAGTATTTTACAGGCATTGAAACGGACTTTAATAAAATTTTACATTTAATAGGATAAGGATTAATACAGAGGTATCAATAATATGGTTTGTTTTTGCCGACACTTTCATTGACTTTCAAAATGCAAAATACTAGTCATAGTGGCAAAACTACAGTAGCATTGACATCGTCGACTTTTCTGTAGATATTAATTTGTTCTATAATATTGAAGAACAATTTTTTCTATATTCAATAGTTTTTGCAGCGTGCGCGATAACAGATTTTTTGTTTCACACCTTGGGTTACAGTAATGCATTTTTCTTAGGGATCCCTATATTTTTTGAGAAAGTAATATAGCCTATGTCGCTCAGTGAAAATGTAGCTTTCTAACGGTGAAAAAAAATTTTGAAATCGGTCCTGTAGTTTATGTGTGAAAATGTAACAAAAATACATACTTACATACAGTGGTACCATATACATACACGTTAAGCGATCTCTCGTACGAGCCACATTGTTGGCGGAGTGGGGGGTGTTAGGGTTTTCGTTATGGAATTTCTTCATTTGGTCGCCGCGCTTAAAGCCCGCTATAAAAGCTATACAATAGCTTAAAAACTGATCACTCACTCTCTGGCATCTCTAAAAGTACTTGCCCAATACAATTGAAATTTAGAAAATTGACCCACATTCAAAACATATTAATTTCCATCAGATTTCCTTATATTCCAATGGGAACTAGAACAGTTTAAATAAGAGCTGGGTTTTAATATATTCAGAATTTATTCACAGCTTCAAGGGAAATCATTGTTTATACGTAATTAATAATGGTATGATAAAAATAGGTTAATTAATACAATTAATTAATCATTATAGTTTTTAAGATTCTATAGAGTTCTGTATGAAAGTCTATTATGAGTTTACACTCTCCTCGTATATATATTGTTCAAGTTTCCAATAACAGACCTTTATTTTTCAACTGAAGTACACATACATTATTAAAACTTTTAGTCGATGACATTTTAACATTGGCCTCTTTGTATCAGTAGTGCAAGAACTTGCATTGCTAGCAGAGGTCCCAGGTTACATTCCCGGTAGCGAAAATCGTATTTTCAAATTAGTTGGACGGATGGTGGGATTTGACCATGACTAGTTACTATGCTATCAGGAAAGCATTAACTCCCAGCAAGCAATATTCATTTTGATATGATGCTGTGTAGAAACCATTAGAGATCAATTTCCTCTTACCAGGCTAGCATGCTTCCAATTAATACAGTCTCATCACTCTCCATCAGATGTCAGTCAAGTGTTGATAAGGTTTATTCAACCATTAATTTGTGGATTTAATTTATTTTGCCTAAATTGTTTGCATAAAACAGCACCATCTATTGAAAGCTTGTGTTACGATTTAAAAAGTTCTTCACATGAACTGTGCTTAAAATGTTTATATATATAACATAGGCAATGACTAATTTGTTTTTATATTTGTTATATGTGTGTCTTCTTTACAACTGAGCGTTTGTTTCAGATATGCTACTGAAGTAGTAGATGTTAGGTCATCAAATCTATTTTTGGTGCAATTGTTCTTTACACTGTTTGTACCTGTATTGGCTGTTGTAAGGTTTTTATTGCAAGCGTTCGTATTTAAGGGAGGACATATATATGGTTATATGGTAAGATATTTATAACTTTTAATTTTTATATACTTTCAAAAGTGATAACATTTGATTACAAGGAGAAGGAAGAAAACCATTTTAAATCAATAAGAAGATTCCAAAACAGTTACAATACTTGAAAATATTGACTATTCTGGATTCTGCTGGGGCCATAATTTTAGATTGTGTGATTATTTATCCAAAGATTTGTTATACAGTTACAAATCCTTTGTATCTGATATATAAAAGTTGAGGATATTGGGGATATCTATATGGTGCTAAGATTATATGATTGTTATACTAGCTGACCCGGCAATCATTGTTTTGCAATATAATTTATTTCTAGTATATATTTTGGTAGTAGAGGGGTGAAAATTTTAGATTGTATGTGTTTTTTAATTCCATATCATAAAAAATAAAAACATATTTGGGGTTAGACTACCCTAAATCACTTAGGGCTATCAAAAATAGTTTATATCCTATTCTCAGACTATTCGGTTATGTGCACAAAATTTTATGAGAATCGGTGGATCCATTTTGGTAGAATATGGCAATAAACACCGCGACTCGAGAATTTTAAGATTTTATTGACTGGTTCATTGGTCTAGTGATCAGCTTGTTTGGTTACAGATCTGAAGTTCTAGGTTGGAGTCCCGGGTTGGACGTGTTTAAAAATCGATATTCAGTATTCTGTTATGAACTTCCTAGTATTTTTCCGAAGTTGGCGGTGTACTCCACCCGCTTGTTTCGGAGAGCACGTTAAGCCGTCGGTTCTGCACCTGATCCCTCTCTGGTCGTGCCCGGTCGTGGAGCACCGTAGTTAAAAACCCTCTTCTATGAGTGAGGAAGCCTGGGTCCAGTAGTAATACGTTAATGGGCTGCTACTTACCTACCTTATCTTATATATATATCTAAAAACTTCATTATTGAAAAAAAAATTGTAGACTATTAAAAAAAACACTAGTACCATTTCGTATTATTAACACGCATTATGAAGTAGTGATTTCTGTGTTGTCTTAAGCACATTTTAAGTTTTTTTTCAGATACTAGCATTAGCGGTAAATCTTATAGTGTTCCCACTATCAGCTTATTTGGCTGTTATCGAAAGACGGTACTTATTACCGTCAGTACCACCAAGAGGCCATGGCTTCGTACTGCTTGTATTTTGGGCCCTAATCTTCATATCTGAAAATTTATCATTCTTAAATATTAACAAGGAAGGATGGTGGTGGCATTTGAAAGAGTAAGAACTTTTCAAAATATTTACTGTTACATTTAATTATTTGTAAACATACATATGGTGTAATTTATTTATTAAAGTAAAAATTTCGTTACTCGTTATACTAGGTACTTAATGTGCGAGTGTGTATAAGTGTTTGTTGAGTCCAGCTATATACCTCGATGTATGTATTATTCATATAATATAATAAGATGTTCTTGTTTGAGTACACTCTGATACGCTTCTCGCTGATGCAGTAGTGCGAGTACTCGCTTTGCTAGCAGAGGTCCCGGGTTCAATCCGCGGTGGGGCGAATTTAGGAAAAATAACATTTTCTAATTTGTCTGAGACTGGACTGGTCAGATATTTCGGCCGTAACTATACTTCGTTCGCGTTAAGAATGCAATGAGTCGTAATTGTTTTCCAGCCTAGCCCCGCCCCATAACCAATTAAATATTTTCAAATTACGAGGTCAAGTTCACAATGACCAATACTGGTGACTCACTGCATTCTTAACGCGAACGAAGTAAAGTTATCAGGCAAGACTGTGTAGAACCGATAATAAAGAGGTAAAATTGTCTCTTATCAGATTAACACGCTTCCATCTTGAGACTGTAGTATCGTCACATACCGTCAGGTGTGATCTCAGTCAACCGCCAACATGTCATATAGAGTTCTAGTATATTATACCTATTGTTAGATGTAGTAATAGTTATTAGTCCTAATTTTCATTCTCGTATACATTTCTAAATTATAAGTGCTCTATGTCGTTTTCAAGGTCAAATATGTGCCCATGGACGGGCAGTCATAATTTATCCAATTTTTCTGAGATTCTCGCGAACAAACATTTTTGTGTTAAATTTTATATTTAAGTATTCAGAAGATTTTGTTACTTTGAAGATTTTGTTTTATTTTTTGAAGTATACTTTCCAGTTAAAAATTTGTAATTTTTTTAAATTAATTAGTATATTTAATTTGGCCTTGTAATATTTATCGCGTTAAGTAACAATCGTGTAAACAACGTAAATTCATTCATATTTGTAGAGGCCGTTGCACTGTGTATATAATTCATAGAGTTATCATTTGCTGTCAGTACCGCCAATAATAATTAGCTTTATGAAAATTTAACCTTTTTGCATCGTTTAATGTTTAACTAGTCTTTGAGCGCAACTACGCGCAAAACTTCAGATTTCCCGTAAGAATATTAAGGCTATTTTTATTAGCCTATTAAGGCAATATGATCGCCGTAATAGGCCTTTTCCAATAGGTTTATAAAGCATTTAAAACTTAGGCTGAAATTTTTAGGGATGTTCATGCAAAAAATATCGATTTATTTCGATATAATATACCGTAGTGTTATATTGATACTTTGCGATATATCGATCTTAAATAATTACTTAATTTATACGAAAAATAATCGAAGGCCTAAAATATACCTAAAGCCATGTTTAGCATCTGCGCGTAAAGAATAGCAATTTTTTTCTTTTCTACCATACCAATTTGTCAGATTTACAAACAGTACTTTTTCTCAAAACCTTGCCAAAACAGAATTTTATTTACCCTTCTGGCTTGCAATCTGCTTCTCTGCTGTGTAAGCACCTGCGTGGCTTTTGAGAATAGTTGTTCAGAAGGAACTGAGCTAGCCACCACAGTTAAATATTTAAATGCCACATTGTAGATTTAAAGGAATTAATAGATATATGGAATATGACACGGTATTTGGTATATCGATATTACATTCGATTCTAGATGATTTGATAATATCAGATTGAAGCGATATATCGCATACATGTATCGATATTTTTAAAAATATCGATTTATATCGCCCAATACTTAATTAGATTATTATTATTAATGTGTTATTATTTGTCTTCAGTTCTACTAACATAGTTATAAGTATTGTATGTACTAACACAAATGAGCCAATGTTTGCTTAAATAAAGAAATTATTATTTTATACTATTTTATACGAATGGCTATTAATAAAATATTTCTTCAAAATTAAAGTAGGCTTAGTAATTTTGCAAAATACATAAGTTTTTGCTAATATGCAATCAAATTATCATTTAGACTTTAGAGTGTTAATACGAACTGAGTTTACGCAATTTTTATAAATTCCTACTATTAGTTCATACATATGACTTAAATTTTCACATTTCTTTATTATGCTAATCAAGTACAAATACTTTTTACGTTTTCTAGAAACTTTTGATTCGTCAAATATATTTTTTCCACACACTAATTCTAATGTACGACTGATGATGGTATTAAAGATAGAATAAAATCTAAAGTGTTTTTAAGTTAAAGAATTTTCAATTACTACCAAATCTTTATTACTTATGAAAACCAATTTTTTTTTAACTTAAAAGTAGACGACACTTGTTGATGTTAATAGTTATAGATAGGAATTGAATTAATTTTTATTTATGTTATTCGTTTGAGGTAAAACCGGTAAAACAGTGATCATTCGATATGCCATGAGATAGTTGTAGAAATATTTTATTCACATTATAATTTGTGAAAATTTGCTTATTGATCAAATTTGCTTATTTAATTTTAAAACAAGAAATGTCACAATCATCCTTTTACAAAAGGCATATATATATAATGTTGGAAATTATTTAAGCGATAAAGATTTTCGGACATGATTCCAGTTGCTCACAGAAGCGAAATGTTACCCATCTAACCTACAAAACTATATTTAAAAGAGTAAAGTTTCTTCCCGGTTTTTTCTATGTGGAATTAACTTTCCGAAGCGGTGGGAGATTTGAGCCTACTTGAATAAAGAATATTTTTATTATTTTGCTCATAAGCTATTCTCGTGCTTATAGATTATAGATTATGTGTGTCTTCAATAAAACTTCTCTTTTAGCCTACAAGACCGTTTGGAGATGTCTCTGTTTGTTGGTCGTTACGTTTCATGTATGATAATGTTTATTCTTGGCATGAAAGCTCCGGGTATTATGCACCAGTTCCAGTACCTCGACTCAGATGACGGAAATCGAGGCAACATATCTTCAAGGGTAAGATTTGATTTCTATTGAAAGAGATGGTACAGAAGGAGAAATTTGTCTGTAATTTGCTTTCTTAAACTTACGCCATAAAAGAAATAATATTAAACTATATCTAATAGAATGCCAGTCGCTGGGCCTCCGCGTTTTAAATGTCTGATATCGCCTAATATATCCATTTTAATGAAATAGTGTTATTGGCAGTTTTTATCTGTATAAAATACATAATGTTTGTAATGTATTTATATGGATAAGTTATAATACTGTATTGTATAAAATAGCTTGATATATAACACATTTTTTGTGATATGTCAAAAATAGAAATGTTTACTGTGGGTTATCCTTTAGAGATAAATATATACCGTCACGGACTTTTTTATCGATCTTTTTAAAATATACACTTCCATAGACATGATTTTGATCTACTCCGTAACGTTTAGCCAGCGTTAAAGATTTAAGGACACAAAAATATGTTCCGCTTTTCTGAGTTATAATATGTATGTTTTAGGCATATAAACCTTCCTTTTGAATTACTATCTATTACTGAAAACTGAATTGAAATGAGTTGAATTGTTTAAAATATATATTTATGCGAACAGACAGCAGAAGCGATCTTTTTATACTATGTAAATACTTTTTCTTTTTATTAAATAACAGATTTTAAAAAGGAGTTTACGTTGAAAAGGCTTTAAATTTAAAAAAAGCAAAATGTCAACGTCGTGTCTTTAGATTTATATTTCACATTATTATAGGTTAAGATGTCATGTCCATATCAAAATCATTTTATTGTAGTATCAGACGACAAAAAAATTAAATTCAAGGTATATATTAATATCACGTACACATCGTGGTTACAAAGTACATAATATAGTTTCGCAATATTTTGCAAGTTCAGCGAAATGCATGACGCTCTCAAATGGGTTCCTAAAGATCACGTAATTTTTGTTGTATTTTAATAAGTTATTTAAAACCTATTGAAATATCTTGCTTAAGACGTAAAACCGAGAAAGTTTTGTATATTTCGAGAATAGAGACCCATATTTTTTAAAATTTCTATTACCTATTCATTTACTCATACTTTAAATTTTCAAACGTTAATGAAATACTTTATTATTGTTCTGTTGAACAATCATATTAATTCAGGCTATTCAAATATTTATTCATCAATTAAATTATTTACAAATAAATACAAAGTGCACTGCTTATTGAAAGCTCTCGTAAAAGATTCAAATTTTTCGCTCTTTAATGAGTTTAACAAGTTCGTACTAGATGACGTAAAGTTGACTTTATAATTTTTATATTTCTTATCATTGTATCACTGTACAGGCTACAAATTTGCCATTTTTTTATTACATCCACCTGCCTTGTATCAAAGTATACGTAATTTATCCACTTTGTTTCCTTTGAGTAGCCTTGACCGAAATTTCTGCATTTTTTTCTTTGCTGGAATAAATTAAGCGCATCAAGCTTAACATTTTGATCATGTAACCAGTTTTTAATTTTGTGAATATATATCCTCCATTAATTTTGATTTTTTTTTTATAAAACCAGTATAAGTGGTTTGGCCACTTCATCTACCTTGCAGAATTTTTAATTCAGTTTTGAATAATGTAGTATTTCAAATTCTATATAGTATTTGATATAGTGCTTTTCGTCGTAATGCGTAAAGATAAAATTAATTATGCTGGTCAGTTACATAACAACTGATTAAAATATGTTTATACAAAACGAATATTATTCTTATATGCATATCTTTCATTATTAAAACACAATGTAGTCGAGGTTTTGAATGCTAATAATTATCACAGTTGTATTTGTTCCGCTGACAATTTTGCAGGAAGCTTGAGAAAATATTAATTACAGCTTTTTTTGTCTTTGGAGCTTATAAATCGGAACCATCACCAAAGTACCTGAAATTATCGTATAGTACCTAATATTATTATATATTATATATGAATTATAAAAAATTATCATAATCTGTCAAAAAAATTACTACTAAAAGAATTGATTAATAATTATTTGTGTATTGACAAAAATACTACATTACTTATTTTACAAAATTAGTTCTTTTTTTTAATTACAAGGCATTCATATCTGAGTCTAAATATAAAGTTTAAATCTTGAATGAATTGAGCTTTAAATTCTTAAAATATTGTATAAAATTGAAGCTTCTGCTTACTAGCTTGACAAAACATATTTTATAACATATATACAATTCATGACATTTTATAAAACCTGTTGTTTGTAAGGAGAATTTCGACTTAATTACTACGAGATTTTATTTCGTTGTAGGATGACAACAGATCGACTTTCCGAAATGTTTTTGGCAAACTTCGTTCGCTACTGCCTTTCCTTTGGCCCAAGAAAAGCCTTTGTCTGCAGATTTACGTATTCATTTGTATCCTAGCCCTAGTAGCTGGTCGGGTCATCAATCTGTATGTCCCTATTTATAACAAGAACATAGGTAAGTAATAGTTATATGTCTTTCAAATGCTTTCCGTCGTTCGATATATCAAACATTTCTAGCAGTATATATATTGTTTTCAATTAAAGAAGTATGGAATAGATATTTAGTTAGAAGTAAATATTAATAAAATGTTGCTCCATTGTTGTCTGGCAATATAAAATAAATAAAATTTGATGCGGTTTTAAAACAGTGGCACTTTAAAAAGGTTTTCTTTATTTTTATAAAATATTGAGTTCGTGTGTGATGGGATAGGAATGGACTTTAATTTTTGTATTTTACTAGTTTCATAGTATTTTTCTACTTATTAGCAAAAACGGAACAATAAGTAAATTTGTGTATATCCTAATGTGTGGAAGCCAATGTTTCTCAGAAACGATTAATGAACGTCATATCTTATTTAGGGATTTACTTCTCTTTTCTACAATATTTTCTTTATAACAAAAAATAATTGCAATATCGTAAAATTTTTATTACATTTTCGTATAAAAAACCAGTTAGTGAATATGTTAATTTAGTTTAATATCGATTTTACTAATGAACTTGGGCTATGTGCACAAGTTCAAATGTTATCGAGGCAAGTTATCTGATTCGCATGCGAAAATGTGGCAAAAGCTTTTTTTATATAATCGATATTCAAACTAAAAGTGATGAGAAAAGACATATTTTCCCCTATCGCTGTTAGTTTTGCCAATAAAAAAATTATCTAAATTTGATATACTTTAACCTGAATGTCAAGATTTTTTCTACTTCAGATTCGTTAATTTTTATCTCTCTAAACTTGACTTTGATTGAAATCCCTTAAAGAATTTAGAACTTTATGAATTGTCACTATATTATTCACATGACGACTAAAGTCTATCGATTATGACCAGATTTTCCGTGAGTAAGATACGGCAAAATAGAAAATACAAAATTTTTGTTGCTGGCATGTTGCGTTCGATTGTGATCTCAACTGATGGTAGTTGATGATTGATTAGACAGTAGCGATAGCTAACCTGGATAGAGTCAATATACCTCCACGCCTTCTACTTAGAAAGGTACTGAAATAAAGCTTATTTGCTTGGTGTTACGTTTATTCTGACTTACCATCTAGACAAATTTGAAAATACAATTCCCTAAATATGTGCTGCCGGGAATCGAGCCTAGGACCTCTGCTACCGAAGCATATAGTTGCACTTGCTACTAAGCAGGCATGTAATTTGATTCAATAATTTGCCAGTCCCACTGGTCTAATAATTGTGCTAGTACCAGTTTCGTTCGTCAAATTCAGGAAATTGTAGTTTCTAATTTGTCTATGTCTGAAATGACTTACTTCTACGACGGCTAGTTACTGTTCTGTGACCAACGACGTGCCACGAAGTAATAATAAATTCATTCCAATACGACGCTGTATAGAAACCATTAAGAAGCAAATCACCTCAGCAAAAAATACTAAATCCAACAATCTCTGCTACTCGACATCTTCGATTACCTTCGCTGTTCCAGTAGAATTTTCGATTACGCTACCAAGTTGTCATATATGAATTTGTTATTTATAAATAAATTATAGATTTATTGTTGCAGTGGACAGTCTGTCAATACCACCGCTCGAATTCCGATGGGACTTGGTCGTCATATATGTATTCTTTAAGTTCTTACAAGGCGGCGGTACAGGAAGCATGGGACTCTTGAATAATTTACGTTCATTTTTATGGATAAGGGTACAGCAATATACCACCAGAGAACTACAGGTAAGAAATGTAAATCTAAACCAAAATCAAGCTTCTTTGAATTGTTAAGTCCTACTAGGGTAATCTTACTGAGACGTTACCAGCAAGAAAGTTAATAATTATGCTTTTTATAAGTGCATATTGTGTCACATTGAATTTTCACGTGTAAATAAAGTCCTAATATTTTTATCTCTGCAATATTATAATATTTTATGTGTATATCGATGTTCTTAACATATTCACTGGTCTCAATCAGGTAAGTCGTATCTACAAAATCATCTACACAACCAAGTTAAGCAGAGCGGCTTGAGGTTAGTTTCATTGATAAAAAAATTAAAATCTGATGTCTAAATCACGTCAACCAAGTGTAATATGAGGTAAGGTTTCACATCTTACTTTGTAATACTCATCGCCCAAATTTTAGACACCAGATTTTAAAGTTTGACGTGATTACGTCTTATACATCGATGGTAGCCAGCAGCATGCGAAAGCAAAATGACGTATTGTGCATTGTCTCGTTTCGCTTGAGCCCAGTGTGCAAATCAGAGTGTGGAATAAGGGGTAGAGAGGCACGACCAGCCTAATTCTATTGCTTAATACAACAACAAGTTTTATCAAACTAACTTTACAGACTACCAATTTTTTTATTAATGAAGCTTATTTCAAATGACTCGTCTTAAACTATATACGTTAAGGGAATTCAAAAACTGAATATGGTATCTTGTGACCGAGAAAAGACCGGCTCAGTATTAACTATCAACAACAACCTTTACATTAATGTCATAAATATTGGTTGAACGTATATACAGAACTGCATTCAAAGTCTCAAATTTGTTATTGAAATAATTCTCAACTGTAAAAAACACTTTACATGTAAAAGTACTCTTTACTTACAATTTGAAATTATGTAGAGATAAGTCCGAGATTGATTGTTTTATCTTATCATACATCCCTATGCATTACCCGACAAAAGACTTCGGGTCCTATACTCACTAAAAGGACTCTAAAAAATTACGATTTTATAAATGTTAATAAAAGCTTCAAAAATAAAGCTCAAATCGTAAATCGGTGTTATAATTATTATTCCTGTCTGTATGTTGTCAAACCAGTGGCTGACCTTCGTGTTTTCTCACTCATAACTGTTTTATAATGTTGTTAACAGAATACAAATAAGATTTGTAGTATATAAATGAAAAAAAACCATTAAGCGATTCAACTTGCTAAGTGATAAACTAGACGAAAAACACTTTATATACTCCCTATCAAACCTGTACTTAATGCTAAAATATGTTTGGACTGTCACATTTTTGTAGAGATTTTAATATAAAAGGTGTCGGTCTTATAAAGCTTTACTACTAGAAAATATTAAAAACTAGAAACCCTTTTTATGATTCGTCGATGCAACAGTTTAATTGATTTTTCGAACGTATGGATTAGATTTAAACTCAAAGTATTTCAATGTATCTTATCATGTATATATTATAAACAGAACAACAAACTAAAATATATAATTATATAAAACATTGATGTGTCCTGCTCGAGAATTTATTTTCGCACTAATATTATTTTTGCATAGCTTTTCACTTAAGTAGATAAGAATGAGTACTGTATTCATCTGAAAATTTTTCCAAATAAACATTTCTTTAAAAGGTAAAATGGATATAGTTAGATTATGTCGCGAATGTCGGGTTTATCGCAAACAGGCATACGCGACAGAGGACTTTATTTTATAACGTGTAAGAAAGTAAATAATCATATTACGTCTACAATACACCAATTAAAAAAAAATTAAATGACAAAAATTGATCCTCATACGTACTCTGAAACTTACTATCTATTACCGATAAATAACAAAAGTATTGTATATAAAACTAATACTGAAATGTTTGCAAGAGATCTAAGCACACAGAATTATATTAAGTAAACTTATCAAGTTTCCTAATACCTTATAGGAAAATCTTTTTAATCCGATCGTTATAAATAATCTAGTAGTAGTCGTTCTAGACAAACTAGTTAGGGCATTTTACCTAGTGCACTGTTCATGTCGGTGAAAGTACACGTTGATTACTCAACTCATGGATGTTATTAGTGGAATATACAAAAGAAAGGTAGTTATGAAATTATTTTGTAAGACCTACATTCGCCTTTTTCAATTTTGAATTTTTTTAATGCATTAAGTTACCGTTTATCATCTTTGCAAATTCTTACCATAACCGTTGTTCTATTTCTAAATATAAGTTAGATAGTGACAATCCAATCTAATTTTCAGTCCAATCTAATTTTGATATCGAAAATATCTTGCATTTTGTTAAATAAATATAAACTCACCGGCATAATTTAGCGGGACATCAAGAAAATTGATATCAGTATCATATAAGGTTAATACTGAAATCCTTTTATTTTTTTTATGTTCTGCTTAATATGCCGGTGTAGATTTCAAAAAGCTATATGTCCTGTTACACTTCGGGAGTAAACGTATATTTTATGTAAAATTGAGTAATCTTTTAATAAAAAAACGTTACTTTACATCTCATGCATAAATGTAAAGAAAAGGCGTATCGCCATTTATGTATATCTAGATTTTTTATGTACCCACCATATCGGCGATTACATATTAACTTTTTCGAAAACCTTGATAATTTTTAAATGTAATGGTATGTTTTTTGTGTTTTGCCTTTCTCTTTAAAGTTCATTGTGAAATATAAAAATAACTTCAATGGTAATACTGCTTGTAATCAATAAATTAAAAATACACTCGATTCCAAAAAAGGAATCTTGTATCTTTTTTTGAAAACCTTGATGGTTTTGAAAAATAATGGCAATAAAATATAACTATTTTACCTCTCTCTTTAAATGAAGATAAATGTTATGCAATATTGGAATTTAAAAAAGAAATATCGATTTAAATAAGCTATGCGGAAGAAATCCCAATTCATTGTTAATTATGCTAATGAATTTTTTGCAGTTTTTTTTAAAGTAAACTATTTTTTCGTTCAATTTACAACGAGTCTCAACCGTTTTAAGTATAATTATGTAATACATTCAACTTAGGTTTACTCTTTTCTGATTTCAAATTATTGATTCTATAAATTATTGATCTCTTCGTAAATCCTTTTTCTTTAATGAGAATAAGTAGCAGGTTATATAAGGTTATTTTGCTTAGAGACCTTATAGTTTTTTTTAAATTTTAAATACACACATGCGTACACGTGCACTTACACACAGACACGCACTCACATTCACTTACACGCATAAACGTATTTTTTTCGATTTCCGATTAACTAAGGGACATTCACAACAAAACAAAAAATAACAAATTGATTAACAGTATTTGATCTATCTATCGACGCTGAAAAGCAAACACGTAATAAATCGTTTAATACTGTCTTTCAAAATTAAGGAACCTTTCGTTAAAGTCAGTCTGCTTGGCATAAAACTAAATATCAACTCTAATTCAATAAATATGGAAGATATGTTTTTTTATATATATATGAAAATATTTTTGATGGTTATTTGATTTGCTGGTGTTTGGTTTCCAGTATCGATATATTATATATTGAAGATTTTTTTATTACTTCATAATTGTTGCCACGACACCTTCGTAATTATTTATGTTATGTGTCGTGGTAATCTCACTCCAATGTAAGTGATGATAAACCTTAAGCACACACTGCGCTAACCTGGTAAGAGGTAATTTATCTCTTATAGTTTCTACGCAGCATCACACGCAATTGTTTTTGCTTGTGTCTTCGATAGTGTGGTAATTAGCTACGGCCGAAGCCTCCAACTGGTTTCTCACCAAAGCCAGCGTCGGCATCGTATAATAAAAACCAACAAACTATACTTTTGTTCCAGCTAGAGTTATTCCGGCATTTACACGATTTACCACTTAAATGGCATCTTTCACGCAAGACAGGCGAAGTTTTACGTGTAATGGATCGCGGTACAGACTCCATAGATAACCTGCTGTCATATATATTGTTTTCTATAACGCCAACGATTATAGATATCATTGTCGCTGTGGTGTACTTCGTAACGGCGTTCAACGTTTGGTTTGGTCTCATTGTGTTTTGTACAATGGTGCTTTATATAAGTAAGTGTTTATCTAAGTTATCTACTCTTTCGCTATTCCATTTATCATTTCTAGTACTATGACTCTTACTGTATCGTCTTCTTCACGTTATATAATATACTGGTTTGTTACGTTCAAAATTCTCTAGGAAAAAGAGATATTGGTCTACTCTTAGGCTTGCTGAAAGGTCTAATTTTTTGATAAGAGCCTTTAATTTAATTTTACTTTAATATACGTACAGTTAGAAATAATATACAAAATAAGGCCACTTAGGATTACAAAACTTGACTTGTAAAAAGAGTTAATAATATAAATATATGAAAGTAATAAGATTTAATAAAATTTAATTAAAAATTCACAACTGAAATTCGTGTGGGTGATGTGTGCGCGCGTGCTCGTGTTCGTTTCGGGAGTGTGTGTGTGTGTGTGTGTGTGTGTGTGTGTGTGTGTGTGTGTGTGTGTGTGTGTGTGTGTGTGTGTTTGTGTGTGTATGTCTATGTGTAAGCGGGTGTTTTGAATGTATTTATTCCATGTCTAAGTTGGAATAGTGAGCAGTAATTTATTTTTTCTTTTTATATAGAAGTTATTAATTTTACATTGTTACCGCCGTTTCAAATCAAAGCAAAATCTAAAATGAATAACTCATGATTATTCATATAAAACATGTAAGAAATCTTCCGAAGCTAAAAAAAGCTAAGCAGAAGTTAAAAAAAAAAGTTAAGTAGCAGCCCATTAACGTCCCACTACTGGGCACAGGCCTCCTCACTCCGAAGAGCAGAAGTATTCTTGTTGAAATCCCTAACTAGCAATAAGGCCGCTTTATTATGTTATCATAAATTTTGCTCACTGCCTCATTGATCTGGTGGTTAGCATGTTCGACTGCAGACATGATGTCCTATGTATGACTCTCGGGCTATTTGAAAAATCGATATTGAGTTTTCTATTAAGATTTTTTCAGCTTTCGCCCTAAGTTGGGAAGTTGGCGGCGTGCCCCACCCACGTGTCTCGGCGAGGACGTTAAGACGTCGGTCCTGCGTCTGATCTCTCTCCGTGCATTTGTGTACAATGTCTGCTAACTAGAAGTGTAGCAGCATGGTGGAACTATGCTCTAAAAGAAAAAAATCCTCACTCCCATGAGTGTGGAGGCCTGTGCCCAGCAGAGGGTCGTTAATTGCCTGCTACTTACTTTACTTATTTATGTTGTATTTTGGTAGTTTTGTGTACGGTGAAGTATTATTTGCTATCTCTATTTCTTTTGGGAACAGTTAAGGAAAATATATTATCTCTTCCAGTCGCGACTATAGCAGTGACAGAATGGCGGACTAAATTTCAACGTAGGATGAATCTGGCGGACAATGAACAAAAAGCTAGATCAGTCGATTCGCTTCTTAATTATGAAACAGTTAAATACTATGGTGGAGAGACTTACGAAGTTGTTGCTTATAAGGATGCAATCTTAAATTACCAGGTTGGTATACCAAACAATGTATATCAATTATATTAAATTTTGCATTGCATTTCCATGAGTGTGTTTGTAACAGTAATTATTCTTACTAATATTATAAATGTGGAAGTAACTCTGTCTGCCTGTCGCCCTTTTATGTCAAAACTACTGTGCTAACTTAAGTGAAATTTAGTACACAGTTCGTCAACAGCCTCAGAAGGGAAAATAAGATTTTTGCAAACACAAACACTACAAATATTTCATTATAGTATTTATACGTATGTGTCTTATCATAAAATAATTACATGGCATGAATTGTGAGAATAGTTTCAGATTCATAGCTTTATTGCCACTGCATTAAATGTGACAATAGATTCTGATTCATATACATATTGCCACGGCATCATATCGAAAAAAAGTTTCATTACGGAATTAGATTACCGAGACATTAAATGTAAAAACATTTACATATTAAAAATAGTCAATTCTTTTGTTTTACAGAAAGAAGAATTTAAGTCGCTCATAACACTAAACATGCTCAACACGGTTCAAAATGTTATCATTTGTACTGGTAAGTAATTTATGAGCTAAGACAGTTTTTTTTGTATGCAATAAAGTGAATAAAAAAATATTTAAACTAAACTAACTTCTAAAATTAATTAGCTCCAAAGTGACTTAAAGCTCCTACTCTCCACTTATATCTTTATTCTAAAATGTTTGCAACGTGGCATGTTTGTTGATTCTGTGGGAATTAACTGTGACCTCCAAGAGTTTGTTTTGAACCTTTGCTAGCGAATTCTCGCAATATTACGCTGAACAATATATCGGGTTGATATTATAAGAAATAAATTCAATGTTAATTGGACGATAATTTTACGTGAAAACATCGATGAAAAATTGTTGTTGTAATAAAAAATGGAAACCACAACAATGGAGTAACAGATGGATCGCGACTCTCTATCGCTTGCTCCGTGCTCTCTTGCACGTTCGGCTCAAGCGGAATGTGAGAATGAGTCCTGCTTTGCGTACAGAGCCGGCAAACATCGATTTATAAGACGTTATCAATAACATTATTCTATTTTAACGTTTTATTTTTTTGTTTTTAAATAGCTTTTCATTCTGTTTACGTCAGAGTAACATTGATAAATGCACGTGTATGCAAAGATCAGGTTATTTTGGAGTGTTAATTAGTTATAAACACCATGTATTGTTTGCGGTTTTTGTTAGTAGCTTTCTGTTATTGATGTAAATAAAACGAGTATTTATTCAAATAAAATATCATTCAGTTCCTATAGGACTTTATTTACATCACGTGTCTTCCTTAATAAGTTTAAAAAATATATTTAAATTTGAGTGGGTGTTTCATAAAGGCTTTTATTATCGATTTAAGATTATAACAAGATACGAGTATGGAAATATACTTACATAGAGTAAAAACTTATAGCAGGAATTGAATAAATACAAGTAATATATAAAAAAACAAATACAATTCTTTCTTAAAACTTTTGACATCACGTATCATCCACTAAATGTTTTAAGGATACATTAAACTTGAAAGGGAGAGTGAACTAATAGTAGGAGTTGAAAGGTATAAATTTAAATTTGTTTAGTTAAAAGCCGAAATTGCATTTTGAAGTTGCAAATTACTTTTGATTAAACATCTCACTGGCTGGTATGTGGCTTAATATATATTAAACTACATACCAGCTGAGAAGGCTTTACTAGCGTAAAGCTTTGAGCACCTACTATGATATCAGAGGTCCCGGGTTCGACTCTTGGAACAACAAATAGAGGAAATTCTATGTTAATTTGTCTAAGTCATGATTGGCTTCGGTCGTGGCTAGTAAAAATTCTACCAGCAAAGACACGTTGTCAAGCAAAATAATTGCGTTCCAATAAAATGTTTAGGAACCATTATGTATATTACAACCTACAAAATAACCGCGCTACTATCTTAGACTGTTTTATCACATATGGTATAATCGTAGTGAAACTCGAACCTGTCAGCAATAAAAATCAGATGTGACTAATCAAAAAGAGTCATATAAAAATCCAGTCATAGATGATTAAATTTGTGTCAGATTTAAAGTTGTAATCATATTTTATGAGGATTTAATTACATTTTATCTTTATTTGCTCAATTGAAGTGCATTTGCATCAACCATAGATAGGTATTATTACTACAATGGATATGTAAATGTAATCGAACGATATGAATGTTTTCATAAAAATCCAGACTTTTATCTGTGAATCGTAGTTATTGAAAATATATCTCAACTAAAGTTTACCTTAAATTAGTCCTTATCTCACTATGATAACACTTATATACCTGGAGTTTCCTCTTCCGGTGGACACTTTAGCATACAACTCCTTTTCAATTAACATTCGATTTTGGGAATTCTTTATTTGGTTTATCTTATACATTACAAATTTTTTCTTTAAAGCTTTTATAATCGTTTTCATAAAGTATTTTTAAGTCTTATATACGTCGCGATGAATTTTTATAAACTAATACTATAAAACAATCAAAGTCAATTCCTTCTTTAGACCTTATTAAAATCTAGTGTAGTCCAGTAATAAAAAAAATAAAGTTAAAAGTGCGTGCTTACAAAGTACTCAGCAGTGAAACTTCTTTGGCAAACTAATGTTTAAGTATTGTTTATAATTATACAAATCTAAAACTAGATTTCCAACACTTAAAAGGAAGATATGTTAGGAATTTAATGAATTTAATTGTCATTAAAATATTAAGTGTCGAAAATTAATACAAATAATTTAATTAAATCTCAAATGGCTCATTGTAAATAAAAATGCCACATGATTTTCTGAATATTAGAAGTTATCAATAAAATTTTGTTTTTGAATGTAAAATTTAGAAAAAAGAATTTATGAATTTTTTGACCACCCTGCCAGCAAAAACGTACCGCCAATCAAAGAGATTTGTGTTCCGGCACGATGGTGTGTAAAAACCATAAGGAGTATATCGCCTCTTACCAGATTAGCGCGCTTCCGTCTTAGACTGTATCATCACTTACCATCAGAGGCGATCAACGACAAGCGCTAAACTGTCAGCAATAAAAAAAGAATGTAAACTAATAATAGAATATAAAACGTACACTATATTGTAGTTACAATATCGCTGGTCTATCATTTGGGTTCTGTGCTACAAGTAACGTATCACGCTTAACGTGATTTAGACATCAGGTTTTAAAAGTTTTATCAGTGAAGCTAACTTCAAACTGCAGTGATAGGCTTCTTATATACTCATTTAATTGTTTTATCATTTAAAGGTCTTTTGGCTGGATCGCTTTTGGCAATTTCCATGGTTGTTCGAACATTCGAGTTGACTGTAGGCGATTACGTGTTATTTGCTTCATACATCGTTCAACTCTACGTGCCATTGAACTGGTTTGGAACTTATTATAGGTGAGATTCGTCATCATATAAAGATATTTAATGTTTTTGCAGCACTTGACTGCACTTTCGTGATGGTAAATGATCATTTTGTCCAAGGTGCTAATTGGATAACTTGTTAAGAGATCAATTACCTTTCAGTGGTTTATAAAGGAAATAGTACTTGAATCCAAATTATGTTGTTTAACGGTACGTTATTGTTAAAACAGTTTTGAAGCTGGACAAAACCGAAGCCTACCAGTTTATATTTAGAAAAATCAAAACATTATTCGTAAATTCCCTTCCAAGATTCAAACTAGGGAAGCTGTTAGAGAAGTGAATGCTTACTCTTTTACACCAGCGAGGCATTCAAATAGTTTTTAGTTTTTACAAATCGAACTTTGTGCAACTTTTGAACTATTTATGGTCTGACTTGCAACTGTAATACTGTTGATAAAAAAAGGATATCGGAATGAGTTTTTCGGAAAGTCGGAAGGTATGAGGTAACAAACATAAAAAAAAATTACAGTCGAATTGATAACCTCCTCCTTTTTTTTTGAAGTCTGTTAAAAAGGAGGAGGTTATCAATTCATCTGTATTTTTTTTTTATGTTTGTTACCTCATATCTCCCGACTGGGTGGACCGATCTTGATGATTTTTTTAAAATGTGGTGCTCGTCATAGGGTCCCATTTTTTTTAATCCAGTTCTGATGATGGCATCCATAAGAAAACCGGATAAGTGTTAAATTTGCATAAAGCACGTGCGCGATAGATGGAAGAAAAACTCAAGATCACGCCAACCGATTTCGATGATTCTTTTTTTATTGGAAAGGATATACTTCAAGGGTTGTTTTGTGATAGTTTGGTTAGGTTCTGATGATCCATGAGAAAGTGACGGAACTGTTCAATTCTTAGGAGCAACGATACTCGACAGCATCTTTTATAGGCTATCCAGATATTTCAGTGGCCTACCGTAACTTCGGTATGGTCAAGTGCTAGTCGTATTTAACTATGAAGATAATGGATCTCCTCAACGGCTTACAGTAAGGGTGCGGTTTATGGCAGAAAATATAATGTCTGCAATCAAATAGCAATGAGCTTACGTTTGTTTAGCACTGCAACACGTTTTTAGGTATACACATATTGAGACAAATTTGTTAGTTTACTTCAGATTCACTAAAAATTAAAATAAAAATAAAAATCTTAACAAAAAAAGAACCGCCTTCAAAACAAACTGGCTTGGCTGACACCGACTCCGAATATAAAATCAAAATCAAAATATCTTTATTCAAGTAGGCATATTACAGCACTTTTGAATGGTNTAAGTGTCTGTAATCAAATAGCAATGAGCTTACGTTTGTTGCTGCATTGCAACACGTTTTTAGGTATACACATATTGAGACAAATTTGTTAGCTTACTTCAGATTCACTAAAAATCAAAAAATAAATAAAAATCTTAACAAAAAAAGAACCGCCTTCAAAACAAACTGGCTTGGCTGACACAGACTCCGAATATAAGAATACGAAGAACACTATAAAAGAAAACGCATTTTTGTCCTGCTTTTTAGAGCATATTAATATATAAGTTTGTTTTGAAGGCGGATCCTTTTTTTTTAATTGTTTATTTATTTTGATATGCATTTTTTTTTCTCAAGATTATGTCACTTTATAATTTTTTCTTTACACAGAGCGATACAAAGAAACTTTGTGGATATGGAGAATATGTTTGATTTGATGAGAGTAGATTCTGATGTGCGTGATACGCCTGGTGCGCCTGAACTTTTGGTACGTCGAGGTGCCATAGAGTTTAAACACGTCTCATTTGGTTACGGACCCGAAAGACTAGTGCTCAACAACGTCAGTTTCAAGGTCGCTCCAGGTTCAACTGTGGCTTTGGTACGTAGATACATAATATATATTGTTAACTGAAATTATAGTTATACGTGTTTTTCCGACTGTAACATGAAATTTTGGACATAAAAAGGTCATTTAAATATTTGGCAACCTTATGGTACCATTAAAAACATTTAGTTTTTTTAGACTTAAAAATACATAATTTACAGTTAATAATAATATTAGTTTACAAGTCTTATGACATGTTTAAGGTGGGTCCAAGTGGTGCTGGCAAATCGACAGTGATGCGGTTACTGTTTAGGTTTTACGATGTCAATGAAGGTGCTGTATTGGTTGACGAACAGGATGTCCGGACCGTGACACAGGCTTCTCTTCGTGCCAATATAGGCGTCGTGCCACAGGACACTGTATTGTTCAACAATACTGCAAGGTAAAACTTTTATAGGTTAGGTGCTGTACAGATATAAGGACTGGGAAAACATCATAACCCATAAACACATAAAACCTATAAAACAACATATTGTGCATATGTATGTGGCAGTTTTGATTGCTTTAACACCATGTGTGCTGTATGCCTCATTTGTCGTACAAATCGTACTAATGTTACGTCAAAGTTTGTTTATTTGGATGTTAGTTGCGTAATTTCATATAAATTGAACAAATTAGACTATGCTTATATACGTAATATATATAAGAGATAACCAGGTATCTATTGACTCGTCACAATATCTCTAGAACCATACAATATTCCACGCAGACGAAGTGGCGGGTTTAGCTAGTATAAGTGACGCTGTAGCAGCAAACTGTACTACTTATTTATGCGTTAAAATTGTAATAAAAAAACAAATATTGGGGCGCCGTAAACTCAATATTTATTTATTTATATCTTTAGTGTTATAAAAAATATATGTATACAATAAATACTATAAATTTCATAACTACACTTTGTAGCTGTAATATATACTGAAGACAAAATAAAGCATGTCATTAATGTCTAGATAGATCCTTTTTCCCTAAAAATTACCTTTGCAACTATTACTAGCTATGGAATTTATTGTAAAGAGGAAATATTTGTGTTTTTGTATGTATGTTTGTAATGTTTTGACACAAAAATTACTGGACCGATTTAAAAAAAATTCACCATTAGAAAGCTGATATCTAATTAAAGACTATTTCAATACCTGTAAAATACTTTTTAAATTATTAAAGTCGGACATTCCATTCAAAAGATACAACGAATTTAAAAATGTCAATCTAAAAAAAAATTTATGCGTTAAATACATTACCACTGCTTTTGTTACTCTCTTGTAACAATTAATATAAGCAAGTTAGAGCCACTCTAGCATATAACATATAGTTCTATAATATAATTTTTCTGCTTTGATTATATTGCCTTTTTAAGTGAGAACTTTGTATGTATGTATAATGTAAATTTGTTACATAAGTAAAATAAATTATTTGTTTTCAAGTAACACAATTATTGTTTAAAGTTTAGTATTTTCTATTACATCGTCTTTCTCTTTTAGATATAACATACAATATGGAAGACAGAACGCTAATTCCGCTGATATTATATCGGCGGCAAAGAATGCAGACATCCACGACAGAATTTTAACATTTCCTGATGCTTATGATACACAGGTAAAAGTCTAATGTGTGTCATTTTTACTTCCCTAAAAGTAATGCCCAATTTCACAAACATTCCCTAAAGCAACACATAATTAGGGGAGATTGGTGAATGCGGGCATAAAGATATTCTCAAAGCCATTAATGTAGAAGTAATCTTTTTATATTTTGAGCAAGCTTACAATAGATGGCGCTGTACAATGTTTATCAAATACAATTAAGGTAGTGAATTTATTTCCTTCACTCAACTACGGTACCGCTGTAAAGAAAGAGCGAGACAAATGTATGACACTGCTTTCGTTTTTGCCGATTTGTACGACCGCGCTCAGTCGCCTCATGGAATCACAATAGTATGCACGCGATGATCACGTGAAATTAACTGGGGTCTTTTGGTACCCCCGTTCGGATCATGCGTAATTTTAAGCCGGAAAGGTTAATCTGTGGTGCCATTTTATGACCGCATTTAATGTAACCTGCCAACTCCCATTGGAGTAGCGTGTTAGATCTAACAACCGATGTTCTAACAACCCTCTCTCCTATTTATATCTTATTACAACTCGTTATCTTTTTAATTTATATACTCATAGGTGGGAGAACGCGGTCTCCGATTGAGCGGTGGTGAAAAACAGAGGATAGCGATAGCAAGAACTTTGCTCAAAGATCCTGCTATCGTATTACTGGATGAAGCAACCTCAGCTCTAGATACAAACACTGAAAGAAATATTCAGGTGGGGTTGGATATTCTTCTTATGCTTTAGTTTATTTATTTATAGATTTTAAGAGAAAGAAAAGTGCAACAGGCGGTCTTATCGGTTAATAGCGATTTCTTCTTCTTGAATAGAACAAGCTGTGAGAACAAAGAATTAATGTAGGCGACTTTCGTTTAAACTTGTTGTTTTAATGTCGCCTGTGATTGGTGGAGAGTTTTTTCATGGGGTATTATTGATGATAGCGCGAGAGAGCAGGATTCATTTTATATGTGGCATAATAAGAGTAAAGTGTGAGATATACTTGCGAAAAATCTGAAACTAAATTGCTGAGCCTCTACAGATGTATCGTCAATTTCCATTAATATTTTTACGAATAAAAATGATTGTGGTATTCATTACTTTTTTCTCGTTACTTGGTTTTTGAAGTGAAACTTTTTTAAGGGCATTAGGGTAAAATTTTTACGGATGAAACGCGTGATAAGCGTCACAAAGATGTGCAGCCTTTTTAATGTTAATTCGTTTGAAGGTTAGGTAGTTTTAATATTTGTAAATAACACGTGGCATTTTAATTTACCATTCGTCGTTTAATCATTTAATATACTATTTTTCATAAAATAAAAAATAACAATATTTCATTAATTGTCTTTTTTAATTTTTCAATTAAAAACAATATTTAATTCATAGTTTCTAATATTGACAAAAAACCAGAGGCATTTTTATTTACAATCAGCCATTTGAGAATAAATTATTTGTATTAATTTTTGAAACTTAATTAAATTCCTAACATGTACTTTTGCCCTCCCTCTAAGTCTTGCAAATCTAAAGTTTTAGATTTGTATAAATATAAACAAGGCTTAAAAATTAGTTTGCCAAAGACGTTTCACTTCTGACATGTGTACTTTGTATGCGCGCACTTTATTTTTTCTGCGAAAATCAAAATATATCTATTTGAAGTGGTGTGCTAAATATAAAACTTATCCATAATGATTTTCAGGCTGCATTACAACGCGTATGTGCGAATAGGACAACATTAATCATTGCACATAGATTATCAACAATCATACATGCTGATGAAATTTTAGTACTGAAGGACGGTGAAATCATTGAAAGAGGAAAGTAAGTTTTTTACGTTTTTTTTATACATTTCCTATTATTATAATATGTTGTGTAAAGCGATAGCTTATAAATATTGGACCACCTTGAGACGTAAGAAGTACCAAGTCCTTATAGCATACCAGAGTGAGATGTCTAACATGATTTTTTTTTTGTAACTGAAGGAATATGCTATTTTAACAAGCACGAAACGCACTGTTCACCATCCTGTCTGCCTCCGCCTTTTAAATCTAATTTCTTCTAAGACTTCAATGTTAATGAAATGCTGTTAAAATCAGTTTTGATCTATATGAAATATACAATGTAATATATTTAATTAGATAAGGGAGTGTACTGTATTGTATAAATTAGCATGATGAATAACACATATTTTTCTTTAATATATAGAAGATAAAATTCGTTACTGTGGGTTATCTTTTACAGATAAATATGTACTATATAACTGCCTTTTTTTAATCATTTTAAAATTCCGTAGCAAATTTGATACGTCCTAAGGTATGGCCAGCGTTTATGATTTAAGCGCTCAAAAATATGTATGTCATCATCTAATTATCAATCAATGAATTTTTCCCCATTAATACATAAAATATAATGCATTATAAGATGTATCTATCATATGTATTGCTGAAAATTGCATTAATATCCGTAGAGTAGTTTAAGAGGTCTAAGCAAACAGACAAGGGAACCAACTTTATTTTATAGTATGTAAAGATATATAGATTTTAATTAATTGTGAGTATGTAAAAATAACCGCATATTTCAGTCACGAAGACTTGTTAGCCCAAGGAGGCTTCTACGCTTCGATGTGGCAGCAACAATTAGAGAATAGAAACAGTACAAATAATGAGACGAATGCTGAAGGCAACAACAATAACAACAACAACAACAACAGAACTCCGAGTCAACCTAATGGCTACGGCGCGTACGGACATGGACACGGGCACGGACACGGACATTAAATTTGATGTTTAAAAATTGTTGTACTTATACAATGAAACCAACTAGATACGAATAAAAACTACGGTTAAGCTGCGTATATAGTCATTTTTGGGATTTTTGACACACTGTGGACATTTAATCTAACACATCGACGCTGGATAATAAACACATTTTAACCAGTAAAATGTGGTCAATTTTGTTCTCATAAACAGCTTTGCATTTACGGGTTACTCTATGTTTGCGGGTTATTACGTGTTTGCTTTGCAGCGTTGATATAAAAATCTCGTGTCACGGTATTCATGGTAACACTCCTAAATATAAACTCGGCGTCAAAAAATCGCACCTTTTGAAATCTTGACTTCAAGCAACTATAAACCATATTTCATCTATAGTAAGGTATAAGTGTGGGGCCTTATTTTAAAGGTTATTGAATCCTTTAAATAATAATAAATTTTAAATAGTGATTACTAACCATATAGAAACATTTTTCATGAAAAAAGGAAAAACATTTATTCACGCCAAAATTACTTAATTTAATTAATCTAAAAACATAACAAAATCAAAAAATACAGTAAAACCAAATTCAGTAAAAAAAAACTAAACTTAGAACCTAGTGTTACTACCCTTAGACATAATTACAGCCTCCATGCGATAATTCATTAACCTCACCTACGTCACGATGCGTTCTTGAGGAATGTCACTCCACTCCTCGACGACGGTGTCCCGAAGCTGTGCAAGAGTGGCACGGGCAGTATCACGAGACCGCACCCGGCGTTTCAGATCATCCCAAAGGTGCTCTATGGGATTCAGGTCTGGACTTCTCGCTTGTCACTGCATCACGGGGATCCCAACCTGATTCAGGTAGTCCCGAACAATGATTGCCGTGCAACGTCTTCTTCCGGATCCATGCTTCCTGATGTAGCCTCCAATCTCCGGGAACTGCTGGGATACTTGTTTCACCCGGAAACGACTTATATTGAGTTGTCGAGCAATATCAACTTGGTGTAGTCCTGATTGCAGTAGTGCTACCACTTGAGCTGCTTCTTCTGCCGTGGTATCGATTTTCAGGGTTTTTTTTATTACTGGAGCTGTTCAGGCGTGACTTCTGTGATGTCTGGATAGCTAATGACCCATAATTAATTTTACCATTTCCCCCCCCCCCCTTTATTCGTGTCCAAGGTGGCACAAGTAGCGAGTCCTCTAATGAGCTTTTCAGCACTTTTTTTTAAAGACCCTAACGTTTCGTAATTATTGTTTTTACAGAAAAGAACGATACGCGTTTTTAAAGTGTATTAATTGCGCTTTCAAATGAGTATTATTAGCTTGAAGTCAAAAATTCAAAAGCTGCGATTTTTTGACGCCGATTGTATATTTGGTAGCTATGAGAATAGTTTATTTTTTAACTATTTCTCACTAAACTACCCTCGCGTTTTTAAAACTGAATTTGACATTAGTTTCCAGGATTTGATCCTCTTTAATGACGCTAACGTATGGATCAATATTAAAGAATGTCTTTCAAGCTTTGATTCCTGGCCATAAGGTTTTATATGGAATAATTTTTGTTAACAAAATGAAATCAACTAATGAAAAAACTTGTGCAGCTGTGGATGTTTTAGGATTTTTATATCTAGCGACAGTTTCAAGTCGAAGTTGTCCTATATACAACAAATCTTGTGTTTACTAGTTGCACTTATATGTGGTTATGATCTGAAACGACTCAATCGATTTTTATGATTTTTTTCGTATATCTAGTAATTTTTTTTCATATATTTTTATGTGAATAGATCGTAAAGTATTTTACACAATCAAACCCCCCACCTCCTAATTTCGATTCCAAGTTATGCATGTCAGTACAAATGTATAAATCTTAGACAAAATTTTAAAAAATCTCAAAAAATTCAACATTTCCTTTAGTTTTTCGTATGCTATTATTTATTAAAATTGGGTTTTTATTTACGACACTATCGAATTGCGCAATAACAAGGGCTTTGCTTTTAAATTTCAACCGGTTTGATTCCTGACTATTAGTTTTATTATATTAATAATTGAATGTTTATATATAATGAAATCAAGTAAACACTAATAAAAACTTCAATATATGTCCTAACGTGAGTTTTTGAAAAAATTTATTTATACATACGCCTTGTGGCATAGATATAAATCAAAGACTGTATTTAAAAATATGACACTGTTCTCCTTCAGTTTGTTATGTTATTAGTTCCTGTTCTATATCTGTTATAGACTTTGAAAACATATATCCGATTCCCCGGCCCTTTTCATTAGAAAGACAATCGTGCGAAGGCGCTTCTTTGCAACGAATGTGCTCATTGAAACTTTGCGGCATTAAATATAAAAAAATATGCGTGATTCGAACTGGGTTACCAATAGACTCCAGTACAATAGTTTGGAAATCTGAAACAGACATCGGAACATCACTTGCATACCAAATATCATACCAGGCAACAAAAAACAGAAATTTGAAAAGGATTTCGTTATAACGCTTTCATAATTACCAAACTAATGGAGAATGTAAATCTTCTAACACACAAGTAATTAAATTAAATCTTACACATGGTGGATTTAAAAAGCCCCCGCTTCGGGCCGACTAGATTAAAACGGGTACAGGAAACAGTTATTTATACTAGCAATGAGTCTTACAAAGTTATTGTAATTTGCACTGTAAATGTTGACTAAAATCCTGAATTAATATTGACCTCACATTGTGCCTGATCATCAGGGTTTTTGATTACAAATGGTTACCTGATATTTCGTAGCCTTTGAAATATAGTTATGTATGATGAATTTGTAATGGATATATATATCGGTTAGGGTCGGAAAGTGCTGGAATGGCGACCCCGCATTGGACGACGCAGTGTAGGAAGACCCCCCACATGGTGGACCGACGATATAAGGAGGATCGCCCGGTAGCCGCTGGAGCCAGGCGGCACAAGATCGGACCTTGTGGGCATAATTTCGTGAGACCTATGTCCAGCAGTGGACGTCCATCGGTTGAAGCGACGATGTATATAATCGAGTTTCATATTAAAGATGAATATTTGATAGATGTTTATAATTATGATATCATTTCTTTAGATGAATAATCGAACAATTCAAAATTATATTTTAAAATAATAGTTAAGGATACATAAGTATCTTTTTTTTGTGCTAAAAAATTACTTGTAACACCGCATAATGTCATTGATTGATTTAAACAGCTTTTGAAAGCTTCCTTTCATTTTTTTAGTGTGTGATTCTTCCAAAGCGATATGTATATAATGACTAGGTATCAAATAATATGTACAGTCATCGCATATGTATTAGGTAGCGTGTTTTCCTGTTGTAAAACACTTTATAATTATATATTACGGCCCACAATAAAGAACATTTACGAAGTAAAAACATTTTTAGTGCGTTTTACTCGAATAGGTAATACAATTTATAAGGTTAATTAATCCTTTCTATTGAAATAATAATTAATGGAAAAATTGTGAAAAACATAATTTTACTGATTTTATTTTGGTTTCTTTATGAAGTGTAATATATTATCATTTCTATCAAAATATATGCGCAATTAATGTAATAATTATGAAATACTTATACATATATACTGATCTAATTTACCATTATTTAATAAATTATTATTTTTATTGGAATATAGACGCAATTAATATGAAATATATAAAATAATTTTACTGATATAATTTGGGATTGTCTATGACGTGTAACTATAATGTGACGGGAATTTTTTGTAGTTTTTATGATATTATGACGTACGGTTCGGTTCCATTCTTATCATTAGGTTTATTAGACGTTATTGTGACAAGGTTGCTAAAGGTTATCTTCGCAATACGACAGTTATTTAAAAAATCCAGTTTACCAAATATTTAACGATAATCCAATGTACGTTTGACAATACACGTTATATGCAAAATTTAATCAAATATGTTTTCTAGTAGACTTAGTTTGTGTGAGGTTATCCGTCAAAGCTCATACATTAATAATAAAATATTATGTATGGAATGACAACAAAATAATATCTGAATTGTAGTTAGGGTATAGTGTCGACTTCTTTGTTATCAATCATTATAAATTTGGCGTCCGTTGTCGCCACGCTAGTCCCCCCCCCCCCCGGATAACTGAAGTTGACAGGCTTTATCTAAATTTACAGAATAACTACCCATAGACTTATCATGAAGCCGACAGATCAATAACACTGATATAGTATTTGAAGTAAAAATTTAAATAAAATTAATAAAAACAAGTATAAAATATACTTGACAAGCAAGAAACCGAGTATGAAGTACAACTGAAGTAAAATAAATAGATACCCGTTTCCCTCGCCCGATCACACTTTTCGTAACAGTTTTACGCATTCACCAGCTTATTCTCCACGTCAAGGATGGGTCAAGAGGTTTCCCTTTAAAAATTTGCGTTGCGTAGAAAACAAACCCTCAAGAGATAAACTAATATTATATATATATATATATAGTAGGTGTACTTACACAATTTGAGTAACGGAAAAGAATTTAGATTCAGTAATAAGTACAATTTTTACATCACATATAACACACTAGTTACCAGAATTTTTTTTACTATAAAAGATGAACTGCTTTGAATATGATTGACTGTAAATAGAATACAAAAGCAGCACTAATAATCTATAATATATCTATGTGAATATTAGGAACTAGGAAAAAATGTAATAGTACCCTCCAATTTTATTGTTGAGTTGTAACTGTAATATGTTGACACTATGACATGTATATTTAGAATATGTACTTTATTAATAGCAAATAATCTAATGCCGATAACTTTTGCTAAATGATGGTTATTTTGTAGTATTAGATATACATTTTGTGAAGAAAATCTTAAGTGCAATTTCAGTGTTAATAAATATTTGTTTTATTTTTCAATGGAATATCATTTATGCATGTCTAGATTAATTTTCTTTGTTGTGGAAATATCGGGAACTCGTTTTTAATAGGAGTCTACGTTACAAAAAGAATGTATCAAATTTTAAGACAATCGGGTGAAGAGTTTGAGATCTCGTTTTTCGCTCATATATCCGCATACAATTGGAATATGGGGATAGTCGTTCTTGATAAGTGTCTACGTCACAAAAGGAATATGAGTGCCGAATTTCAACTCAATTGGGCGATTACGTTCGACGGCCTCGCTGGCGCAGTATTCGCTTTGCTAGCGAAGGTCCTGGGTTCGATCCCCGCTAGGACGAATTTCGGAAAATGCATTTTCTAATTTGTCTGATTCTGGACGGATGGGAAGCTTCGGCCGTGGTTAGTTACCACCCTACTAGAAAAGAGGTACCGCCAATCAAAGAAATTTGTATTCCGGTACCGGTAGAAACCATATGGGGTATATCGCCTTACCAGATTAGCGCGCTTCTATTGTAGACTGTGTCATCTCTTACCATCAGGTGACATCACAGTCAAGCGCTAAAGTGTTTGTAATAAAACAAAATACTGTAGGATCCCACACTAAGTAATCGCTTTTCGTTTATATATCCGGATTTCGTAGGAGTATGGGGAAACCCGTTATTAGTAAGAGTCTACCTCGCGAAAGGAATACGTAAACTAAATTTCAAGTCAATCGGGTGAATAGTTATGAGAGGTATCTCAGTAAGTGATCGGTTGTATATCCCTAACCCGTGGGAATATGGAGAAACCTGTTCGTAGTAAGCATCTACGTTGCCAGAAGAGTACTTATGCCAAACTTATATTTACGCTCATTTAATACACTATATTATTAATCAACTTACAACAGACAAATGGGAATTTCTGGAAAAAGTAGAAAATAAAATTTCAGGTGGTAAAATGTAATATTTAAAATATAATAACTGAATTACAAATTAAAAGTAAACCGATCTAAATATGTAAGCTAATATAATTAATTTGTCTGTCTCGTTTGCTTATGTTGGCCTTCCATCTGAAATATAATATTAACAAATAAGTATGGATTCTTTGGGAGAAAATTCTTACTTAAATTTAGGAACCACATTAAAAGGCGACATTAAAATTACTAGCGCCATCTGGCTAGGACTTTTAAACTCAATATATAGAAACTTTTAAATCATTAACGTGTTATATTAATTTAATAATAGATGGCGCAAATACGAGTATTAATTTAATCAATAAAGTAATATTTCAAAAAACTGCATTTCTACACGTTTTACATGTCAAAATATAATTTTTAACTTGAGTGGATTAATAAAAGAAATATTTTATTAACGATGGGAAATTTGAATGAGTCGTAATAATAATACTTCGGAAAAAAGTTTTTACGTTTGGTTAGGTAAGAAGGGTAAAGTCTTAAGAACTTAGTAAAATAAATGTAGGTATGTGTCTATGTCTCTCTCTCTATGTGTTTGTTTGTGTGTGGATGCGTGGGCGTGTGAGTGTTGGTGTCTCTCTCTGTGTGGGTCTCTCTCTTTCTCTCTCTGTGTGTGTGTGTGTGTTCGCGCGTGGGAGCGTGCCTGTGCATTTAAGTGTGTCCAGTTTTTGTGACGAATGTATTCTCATATTCAAAACATTTACATGTTGCGTGTTAGTAAGTTTGTAAATAATATCTAACAGCAGTTTTGCAAACAATCTCTTTATTTTATAAACAAGTATAATATTATTTTACCAATACTAGGGAGAGTGCAAACTTTGAATATATAAATAAAAAAAATGAAAAAAAAATCTTACATCCACCGTTGAGAGATATAATGGTGTATCACCAGGTAACCGTAGTCCATGAGCGTAAGAATATTTAGCACCTAAAAGAATGTTAAAAAAAATAAAAACCAGATGGTGAGTTATGATACAGTCTAAATAACAGCGCGCGAAACTGGTATGAAGTAGTTTAAATCTTTTAATTTCTACACAGCATTCTACCGGAACTTATAGTTTATGCTTGGCGGGAAGTCTTTCCTGGTAAGATGGCAACTAGCCATGATGAGGTCTCGTCCAGACTTAGACAAATTAGAAAATATAATTTCCTAAATTTGTCCGCAAAGTTGTTGTAAATTGTATTATAATGAGTGCCTTTAAATGAAGAATATTACTTATGAAGCCTGTAAGCAAATTAGTCTCCAGTGATGTCAATAGATAGCGTTAATACCCTTATCTATTATTGATTTCTTAGTATAATTCGTTTCATTAAAATCAATACAACATTATTGTTATAATTAAAATAATATTAATTGAGTAATAAAAAAGTTACTAACGCCGTCTATTGACACCGTTCGAGACTAGTTTAATTAAAATGATTACGATATAGAAAATCACTACAATAAGTGTTGCATTTTAACACCGTTTATCTATACAAATAAATAAAATTGAAGTGTCTGTTTGTAGTTTAAAATCAAAAGTCTTTCACTTGATGCATGTAAAAGTATATATGGTAAAAGTAGAGGTACGTAGTCCATTAATGTCCCGCTGCTGGGCATAGGCTTACTTGCTCATAGGAAAGAGGGTTTTTAGAGCACAGACCCACCACGCTGCTCTACTGGTATACAAAGGACTTATATCATAAAAAAAATTATAAAATATTTAGGAATCATTTAGGCTACGTTTATTTTAAAGAAAAGGCACTCGGAATTATGCAGGTTGTTAGATATTAGATGTTCACCTCGTTCAACACTAGTTATGAATCATTAGATTATTAATAGCTCACCATATTTCATGGAAGACATTTCCTTCAGCTTCCTCAATTCCTCTTGATGTTTTAAATTCTTTTGTTGGTATTCAGAAACGGACATGGACGGGCGTGTTTTAGCAAATTCAACACTCCGAATGGAGCTTTCGCCTCTGTGCTCGATTTGGTCAATAGTTTTAACATAATCCGAGGATACTTTGCGTGCAATTTTTTTACTGTGCTGCAAATTCAGTACTTGTTCGACAGAGCTATCTTGTATCGTAATCGATTGCCTTATATGTTGATCCTTAGAAGAACTTTCGTATTTTATGCGACTTGTCGGCGATTGTGTTAAGAAGAAGCTTTTTTGTGCAAGTTTGATAGACGGTCTGAAAGAAGATAAATCTAGAATTTAGGTTGGATTTTTTATGCAATACTAGCTGTTTCCTGTCGTGTCACCGATAACCCCTGTTCTCGTGGAAATATGGGAAAATATGTTGTTTCATTGTCAAACTAGACCATTCTAAATACACCTGAATACTTAAATAAAATTCCTCATTTTCTGTGCCGTCGTTTATTTATTCAGTTACATCCACAAGTACAGAAGAATTATACTGATAAAAACTAGCTATTCCCAGCGGTGCTACCCGCATAGTTGCCGAGTACGTAGTAATATTTTATATCGTAATAATAGGTAATCATCATTTTCAATTCTATCAAAGTCGTTTCAGACACAGACACAGCTACAAAATTATTATTTATTTAAAGATATCCTGTCGTTTCGAATACATCACGGTTTTCATAGTCATATAATATAGGATAAAATAAAATTTATATATATTAATGAATAGCCGTTCGTGAGTGTCAATAAAACTCAAGAACAGCTTTACTGATTTATCTAGTATTAGTTTTGAATTATTTGTGGAAGTCCAGAGGAAGTTTCTGAGGCGAATAAATAGGATAGAAATTCTTGAAATATAGTAAAAACAACAATTTCGCTTTCTCTAAGAAACGTTTCCTACCTGTTCATCGTTTTGGTTTTTCTTCATTTGTTTTTGACATTTCACAGTGATTACCAACAATTTTTGGCCTAAACTATAATATTTTACTTTGATCATAATGGTCACGTGCTTTTTTATAACGAATTCTTTTTGTAACGCTAAGTTTTGACCACGTTTTTTTACTAAAGTTGAAACAATCTGCAATTATCATTCAGATTTTTTTATTTATTGATTTGAGGCGGTATGAAGATTACCGGGTCAGCTAATCATGTACAATTACAATTTTGTTTGCAGACTGTTAACGATAAATAACTTAGAAGATATTTAGGTTTGATAGAAGGGATTTACTGATATTTTCGCCGATTATACTCTTGGACTATCAGCCTTTATGCATCACTATATGATACTGAAACATTTTTAAGTACCTACTTATATATTACAAACAACATGCAAATCTATCGTAAAGTGTTTAGTGTGTACATATTCTAACTACAATTGATATTATTTAGCTGACTGCCGGTAGCATAAAATATCATCTTATTATCTGAAAAATCTCACCATCCACTTTAAGCTCAGTATGACCCTATGTATGTGCGTTTGTGCGTGCGTGCGTGTGTGCTGAGTATTTCCTTTCTAAAACCTACTTGGAGCACGTTTTCATGGTTTAAAAGATTACAACAAGTCTTCTACAGAAACATTGTTTTATGTTTTTGTATATAAATTATGGAGATCTATAGTAGCCAGTACTATAAGTAAAAATTTTGACAACATTTACATGTGAACTTAATTGCTTAGTTTCATAGTGCTTTTTCTAATTTTTCAATATCTAGGCTGGAGGTATTTATTGATAACATATAGGCTATTAGGGTTATGGTTAATTAAAAATACCTATTATCCTTAAGAGTAGGACCTTCTTCATCAAATTCTGTCATATTATCGTAGAGTCGCGACAGGGCTGACTGCCTTCGTACTTGCGTATCCGATTCGGTGAGATTTGACAGTCGGACGTATCCAGTTGGTCTGCGTATCGTCTTTGTGCCAGTTTGTGAGATAATGGCTGATTCAGCTATTCGAACCTTTCTAAAAATAATATAATTCTCTATAGTGACTTCCAGTGATGAAAAGATAAAACCTATTTTATTACTCTGCAAGAATTATAGCAAATCTATAATAGTATCTTTATACATATATCGAAAACCCACATGATTGGAAGCTGGGCTAGTTACCACCTTATCAGTAAAGAATCATCATCAGAAACTATTACAGGTAAATCACCTCTTTATCAGGTTCGCGCAGTTCAATTTTTTACCGACTTCCAAAAAAGGAGGAGGTTGTCCATTAGTCTGTATTTTTTTTATGTCTGTTACCTTATATCTTCCGATTGGTTGAACCGATCTTGATGATTCTTTTTTTATATGAAAGGTGTTTCTCGTCGTAGGGTCCCATTTTTGTAGTCCAGTTCTGATGATGGCACCCATGAGAAAACCGGATGAGTCTTAAATTTGCATTAAGCATGTGCGGGACAAATGGACGAATAACTCGAGATCACGCCAACCGATTTCGATGATTCGTTTTTGAATGGAAAGGATATACTTCAAGGGTTGTTTGATGATAGTTTGGTAAGGTTATGATCATGGGATCCCTGCCAAAGAAACAGAACTATTCGGTATTGACAAGTGATTGTCGTAGTTAAATTTGGAATCAATGGAACTCCTCAACGGCTTACAGTAAGGGTGCGATTTATGCCAGAATATAACTGTCTGTAATGAAATGGCAATGAGTTTACGTTTGTTGCTGCAATTGCAATATTTCTACGTGTATTTGTAGGTGTGTAGCGGTGGAAGCCGAGTGTGGGGAGAGGGGTGAACTTTTGCTTATTAGTGATGTGTTCGATTACTGTATAAGAGACTGGTGATAGCGGAGTTGTTTTGTTTAAACGGTGCTGTCTCATACGAACAACACGTTTTTTAGGTGTACATATATTCAGACAAATTTGTTAGTTTGCTTCAGATTCACTAAAAATAATAAAAAATTTAACAAAATAAGAACCACCTTCAATTGTTCCACATGTATGCTCTAAAAAGTAGAAAATAATTGCGTATTCTTTGTTAGAGTTCTTCGTATCCTTCCTTATATTTGGAATCGGTGTCAACGAAGGTACCTACATATACAGCTATATAGCTGGAGCTGCCAAGTGGACATGCGGGACATGCCCATCTACTAATCAATTACATCATTGGATAATCATACACAGTACACTAAACGGTTTTAAAGAATAACCAGTATAGCTATGGAAGAAGTAATTGTAGGAGAAAAGCAGCTTCGATTTATTTATATACCTGGATTCTGTAAGGGATTCATCTTCTGAAAGATCTGAGTCTTGTGACATCGATTTATGTATCAAATAGATTTTCTCCAAGTCTTCAGGTCGAACGAAGCCAGTTTGACGCCTTTTAATTTTGTTCGGCTCCTTTTTAGTCGTGGGCAAACTAATAGAGACTTTCCTTATAAAAAAAAATAATAAAAAGAAAAATAAAGGCCGACAAAACAAACAAAAAGAAAATACAAAAATCATCATTTCAGAGACTTACTTCTCCTGAACATCTCTCGATCGACGATCCATTGAGGCTACTCTGTGAATTTAAAATATAAATTCTATATACAACTATCCCTACTACGATATAATTTAAATGACTCCTATGTAATATTATTTTATCTAATACTTTAACTATTATAATTTCTAAATATGCACTATGAAACCGAGCAATTAATTTTTAAATTTCCAACTTAGTTCATCCTACTCAGTAATCAGCAAATCCCTTCGCGAATCCAGTTACTCAATTCAAAGTCTATTGCGTTTTGAGCAATAAATGTTGCTGTTCTCTATTATTACATGTCATTGAAGTCATAAATATTTTCTAGTACTTTTTTATATTTGAGTTCATTTTGTCAAAATCAATGCAATAGCTTTGTAATTGTGTAACCTGTTACCTAAATCTTCTAAGTTCTTCATCGGTGAGCAAATCGGATCTGTAAATCATAAATTCAAGATGTTTAACGGATTCTTATCGATTACGATTAATAAATTCTTGTCTACATGTCACTTAAATGTAACATCCTACTGCTGGACGCAGGCCTCGTCACTCATAGGAGAGTGGGTTTTTAGAGCATGGACCCAACACGTTCTTCCACCAAGAACTAGAAAGCTACATATACCCCAGAATTACTCCCGCGATATACAGGTTTCCTCACGCTATTTTCTTTAATCGAAAAGCACATGACATAAACAACAATTAAGCCAATAATAAGAATCTATGTGTATATGAAACCACCTGAAGACAAAAAATTCAACAAAATCACACCAGCCGTCTAGGAAGAGTTCAATGACACACACACACGCAGATAATAAATAGGGATATAATTATGATTATTTCAAAATGATGACTATAAATTATATCCCTAAGTTTATATTATTTTGCACTGAGTTCAACAGAAATCTTTTGCTATTATATTAATAATACATTTCTGTAAATTTTAGCCATCTATGAGATATCATAAGCTCATGCAACCTTGGGAGTCCTTCTTGCCTCTCAAAGTTACGCGAGTGCTTTCATATAAAGTTTGATGCATTTTCAATTTAATATATTTTCTTTTCTTCCGACAGGAAAATCCTCATGGATACCCAGAGCATCACCAATGTGTGTTTTGCCGTGTCAATGGCGAAACCACACTCGTGACACTCTTCAGTCGGCTCGCGGCCTAACACCTCACACAGGTACTTGCCGAAATAGCCGTGTCCTGACAAGACCTGTGTGAGGTGGAAAGTCATCATGCCGTGTGTTCGGCCCACCCATTGACTAAGCACGGGCCGTATGGCTTCAATGGCTAGCCCACACGCAATTTAATATAAACCAACATTTTCCAACCTTAATCGTATTACTAAAATGTCTTTAAAAACGATGTAGCGTTCGACTACATTTTAAGCTTTTACAGACGTATTAATTATAACAAATTGTTTTATGTAATATTAATCTATTGATGAAATAATCATACTTTCTAGTGCCTTCGAAGATGTTATATTTTCCAACGCCTCTTGCTATGCCTCTTATGACTTCGCCAGCGAAGCTCACGCGGTCGACATTAAGTCTAAAATTAACATTCACGTCAAAATTTTACAAGCAAAAAATCTATAAAACAATCATTACATTAAGGGATAACTACATATCATGGGGATAAATATTGCAGTGAGAGACTGTATTCTCGTTAAAGAAAACTCACGAGCGAGAGGGAGAGAATACATTAAATTCTCCCTCTCACCGCTGAATGTGGCGGGACACTACGTGGCGCATGTTTGCGCAATGAAGAGGATACCGCTGGGTTTCAATGGGTATTGCGAGGCCTCCTCCCTTGCCGAATCTCACACTCCTGACCTAATTGAGTAGGGGTTTGTGGATAAAAATAGTTTCCCAGCGAAAGGATAGCGGTTCAACATAGGCAGTAGGAGAGAAGAGGCGGAAGGATTAAAGACTGGATGAAACAACACTCATTTGTGATCCCTAAAAAAGTCCGATTTTGGTAATATACAGAAATATAATAGACAAAGGCAAACAAGCAGGTAAGGTCTAGTTAGATCTAGCAGTCTACCTCTAGGCTTTCAGGAAAACTACGTTTACATCCTTGATTACAATTTTGTGTCCCTGATTATAAGAAATAATAACTAACATTATGGAGTACATTAATTATTGCAAGAAAATGTTTATTATGTAGCTTACTTTAAATATCTCCGAATTTCTTGTTCATCATCTGAGGATAGTGATTCAACTGTAAAAGAAATATGGCAAAATCTTAATTGCCAGTCGCCTTAGTTATAAAAAATAATCGTTAACTCTATCATATGTTTAATGAAAGTTAATGTACAAAAATTAAAAAAAACATGTAAAGCATATGTGAAACACCGACTTTTTTAAAGTAAGACATAGGTTACGTGTACCGTAGTAAACAAAAGATTTTACACAATATATAGGTAGGTATGACGAGGGAGATGGCGAACCAAGAGAGGCAACGTGGCGACATTTCATATCAAAATGCTGTTCAATCGACAGTAACAAAAGGACATGTTAACCTAGTAAATACATGACCTCAAAATGACTTTATTCATATGTCATATGTCATATATATATATATATATATACGAGGTGTGTTTAAAAAGTATCGCAAATTTTGAATTTTCGTGGGTTACGTATATTCGAATTTCGAATTTTTTGTGGCGTTATGTTGGTACTCATGTCTCTCACTTATGCCGACAAGCTCGGCCATTTTGAATGTTCATTTAATTGTTGACAGCTGCTTTGCTTGCACGTGTTTTGGATCGTCTTCGATTTTTACCTATTCAAAAAAATGGATCAAAGAACCTGTATCAAATTTTGTGTGAAAAACGAAATTAAGTGCGCGGATGCATTCCGAATGTTGACTGTGGCATACGGAGAAGCTACCTTGGACCGAAGCAACGTTTATCGGTGGTACAAAATGTTCTCAGAAGGCCGAGAAGATGTGAACGACGAAGAGCGTGCCGGACGCCCGAGCACTTCAACAACAGACGAAAAAATTAATGAAGTGGAGAAAATGGTATTGGCCAATCGTCGAATCACCGTTAGAGAAGTTGCTGAGGACCTAAACATATCGATTGGCTCGTGCCATTCGATTTTTATCAATGATTTGGGCATGAGACGGGTCGCCGCGAAATTCGTACCAAAATTGCTCAATTGTGACCAAAAACAGCATCGCATGAACATTGCTAATGAGATGTTAAACTCTGTCCGCGACGACCCAAATTTGCTCCAGAGGGTCATAACTGGTGACGAATCGTGGGTTTATGGTTATGACGTGGAAACCAAAGCTCAATCATCTCAATGGAAGCTGCCGCACGAACCAAGACCGAAAAAAGCGCGCCAAGTTCGATCGAATGTGAAAGTTTTGCTGACAGTTTTCTTTGATTGCAGGGGCGTGGTGCATCATGANAAAATCGAAGACGATCCAAAACACGTGCAAGCAAAGCAGCTGTCAACAATTAAATGAACATTCAAAATGGCCGAGCTTGTCGGCATAAGTGAGAGACATGAGTACCAACATAACGCCACAAAAAATTCGAAATTCAAATATACGTAACCCGCGAAAATTCAAAATTCGCGATACTTTTTGAAAACACCTCGTATATATATATATATATATACACACTCGTATATATATATATATATATATATATCATTAAATATTATGTAGACATTAGTTAATGCTAATTTTATTTACGCAATTATGTCTATTATGGACATAGTTCGTACGCCGTACTTACCTGAAGTATTACGTACGTCTTACGTCACGAAGAGTGAAAGAATGACTTTTAGGTGACTCGCACCTTATCTAAATTCTGTTCATCATTTATTTGATAGAGAAAATTAAAATTTCTAATGAAGTTAAAATTATATCTACAAAAATGTAGGTATTTTTTCAGAGTTCATAATTAAATTTATTCAAATCGTGGTTTAACAGTGGAATACATCGAAATAAAAACATTGACACTGTAACTTTTTTATGCCAATTCGTTTGAAGGTTAGGTAGTTTTAATATTTACAAATAACATGTGGCAATTTAATTTGCCATGGGTCTATTAATAATTTAATATAATATTTTCCATAAAATTTCATATTCTCTTTTCTAATTTTTCAAAAATTCAAAAACAAAATTTAATTATTAATTTCTAATATTGGCAAAAAAACATGTGGCATTTTTATTTACAATTCGTCATTGGAGAGTTCCACAAATTATTTGTATTAATTTTCTACACTTTCAAAATTTTAATGATAATTAAATTCATTAAATTCCTAACATATTTATACATTCCTTTTTCACTCCCTCTAAGTCTCGGAAATCTAAAGTTTTAGATGACTTAAAAGACTTAAAGATTTGTTTGCCAAACAAGTTTCAGTTCTGACATGTGTACTCTGTACGCACTTTTAACTTTTTTCTGCTACAATTGGTACGACTTCATCAGGGTATAAGGGTTAAAAAAGACAAATTTAGGGAAATTCTCATTTTTCAGGTGAATGTAAAGTGTTTTTTAATTACTCGATATTGCATCGTCTTCTTCGTCGAATTTATATATTTCCGAAATGTAGGATAAAGTAGGAGCGACCACTTTTTTATGTTTATCTGTTATTAGGTCGCTCTCTAGGCAGTAGTCTCCACGTAGTAATCTGTGAATAACAAATATGATTTATAAATTAATTATGATAATTGATTTTACATGAAAAACATAGACAAGGGCAGAAAGTCATATTATATAGTATTTTAGCATTTGGCATAAGTTTAGCATGCTCATTTGAAACCTGCTGATGGTAAAGAATTTACTACTAGTTTGATTCTTTTCAATCAACAAATTTCAGGATATATGATACAATAAAATAATGAAACCAACTTTTTAAGATCATATGTAGAATCCGTTTCACCAGGATAGGGCACATCAGTTAGGGGTAAGTAATAAGGCTTCTCTGGTTTCACAATAATACTAATAGTGCCTGCTATTGAAACGTGTTTGTACGAATACTCCTCTGGTTCATAGTCATATACTTCAACATCAAATTCATTGTTAATTTGTTGGATGTCACTTGTAGCAGTCACAGCTGAAGAGGCTCTACTTGTATACGTTTGACTTTTTTGAAGAGTCTCTATTTCTGACTTCTTACGAATGAACCTGGATATAAATGAATCATATTGACCGCAATAATATTTGGAGCTAATAATAATCTGAAGCTGATTTAGAAAACTTGTTCTAATAGGAATCAAACCTGCTACTGAAACAAGAAGCCGTACCAGGAAAGGCATAATATCATAAATAAAATAAAAGCTGAATGGAAATTTGGTAAAACATTTTAAGGCATCAATTTATTTCTTATTTATATTTGTATAGTATGTAAACCTTTCAGTTGCACGTATGTGACTTCCATCATCTTCAGCTTTTACTTCTTCAGTTTGTTCGGCTTCACCTTTTTCCATTTCTAATTGCATAACTCGTCGCAATTCCAATTCAAGAAATAATTTCTCCATGAGCTCCTGATTCGAAAATAAAACATCATATTATACCATCTTCACAAATAGCATTAAAATCAAGATAAAGAACATTAAGAAATCTTTCATGGCTGTAATTTTTAACATAACTATAGAATATCCAGAAATATTTAGAAATTCATCTAATGTTTTACGCTTTATAAGTATGTATTTTTTAAATAAAGTTTTCTATTCTTGCTTAAATAACAAAACTAGAATAATTTAGATTTAATAGCTCTTTTTAACACACGTTAATTGAAATTTCCTGTATTAGATACTTAGCCGTTATACTCACCTCATACAGTATATCACCCAAAGCAATAAGGTCTTCGATATGACCATGAAGGTACTCATTTGTACTATTACTAATTCTTATACCATGACACTCTAAATTAAGCACACCAGCGTCTTCAATTTGAATACAAAGTGTGGGCGATTCATAAGTCGTTGGGACAGATTCTATCGCTTTTAATGTGGACTCTCCGTCAATTAACTGTCCAAAGGCAACATATTTGTGTGCCATCCAAGGCGCTGGTTGAAGTAATACGAAAAACTGGGTCGAACAATCCACATGTCTGCAAAAGAATTTTTGAAAATATTTTTTTAAATGTTAACCTAGAGTAACTTTTAATATTGACGAATAATTGACTATGTGCCCCGCCTATTGCCACTTCAACTTTGCGGCTCTTAGGGCTATGTCGGTGACTTTGGTTCGTCTGCGGATCTCCTCATATCGATATGATCGCGTAGAAAAACTCCAAGCATAGCCCTCTCCATAGCCCACAGCGACTTTTCGAATTCCGAAACGAGTTTTCGAATGAGGCCCATAGTCAGCTGTCAAGTTTCCGATCCATTGGTCATCACTGGAAACCCGCACTGTTTGAAGTCTTCTGGCACTGAGGCATATCTGACGAAAATATCTCATGTAACTTCCCGAACGCTGCCCAAACAAGTTGAATCCGTCGGTCGACCTCCTTCTCAAAATTGGACCCACCTAACTGGACTAAATACTCTAGGTATAGTTCTCAACAATTACGAGTGCTGGGTTCTCAACGACGACAAAGTGGAGCGGAACATGGATATTGGACATAATTTTCATCTTATCCATGATGATTTCGTCTTATCTTAAAAATGATTTGAGGCCCATCTATGAAGAAGCTCTGCTGGGGACGTCGAGCATTATCTTTTGATCTACAAGTTCAAAATTTTTCCAAGTAAAAAATTGTTTTGAAAGGGTTATATAACGTATGCTGAAATACCTTCCTTCATTAGCCATACAAAGAACGCCTCGCCTGTCATGAGGGACAATAAAATTTTCACAGTCCAAATCGGTTTCCTTAAGTCCAAAGCCACCACATTGTATCCACCCGTCTTTAACGATACGATGGACAGGAGTACCAGCGTATCCACCCCTTTTCGATTGACAAAGACGAAGGAAGTTTTCACATGTGTATGGTACTATATCAGAATAAAGCTAGAAATGAAGTAAACACATGCTACATTCAGTATGTGGGACTTTTAGTGTTCAATTGGGTGGTCTTGTTTCATATTAGCAATCTCTTACAGATAACACTTGCGTTAGAGACATCGTAATAGAAAGGGAAGCGAATGTAAGTAGTGTATATATGTATAAATAGGCATACATTTTGTACACATAATATAGACATAGCGGAGTATCAAATGTTTGATGTGAAACATACTTTTTAAGCAGCGTTTGCGCTTTATTTTGTGGGTGTTGAATGAAGCTGAGCCATCATGCTTGGCTATTTAACTTTCGTCCGAATGAAGTCTGCACTCGTCAACTAAGCGAACATATTATAGTCATTGCGTCACTGATATATTTTAATTAAATAATTAATGCAACATTCACGATAATACATTTTAATTATAAATTTACAAAAATAGTTGTTTTACGTATTATTAACTTCGCCTTTATGAAGTTTTAACTTCCATAGTGTGATTAGTATCCTAAAATAGCATCATCGGTAAATATAATATAAAATATTATTATTACAAAGTTTTAGAATATAATAATTGATATATTTAATCAAAATTTTCATAAGAGCTCAGCTGCCAAATCTAAAAAGATTTAAGTACAAAATGCGTAGAACTCACCACGAATATTAGAGTCCCTGGAGGTTGACAATTTATTGAAATATGCATATAAGCACATGGTCTCTGTAATTAAACAACAATCTGTACCCACATTACATTATTTATTTATAAAAAATTGACACCTTAATGCTTTTTATTATGATAAGCTAGGTGTTTCCTGTGTTTTCGCGTAGTTCCCGACCCCATGGCAATATAAGAAAAATCGTTCTTAGCCATTTTGCTAAATTTCAATTAATTGCAAATGGTTTTAAAGATTTCGTAAGGGGGGGGGGGGAGTGAACGAGTTAATTGTTTCAAAACAATTTTCTCATTATTACATTTGATGTAACCGGTTAGAGTATATCGGGCTGAAATTTTCAGACTATAATGGATGTTGATTTTTAACTGCCTCTCCTTTTTTTTATTGCTGGCTATAATTTCCCTTAATGGTTAGGCATGATACAGACTATGATGAAAACGCGCTAACTTAGTAAGAGGTATGTTACCACTTCGCCGTCGTCGTCGTTCGTTTGATGTTACCACTTAAAAGGTTTTTTTTAATTAGTACTTTTATTTATTTATTCTTATTGCACAAATACATAGAAAGTTTAAAAAGAAGAAAGAGTATTACAATATTATAGATAAAGGTGTACAAAGGCGGTCTTATCGCTCAGAGCAATCTTCTCCATACAACTTTGGAGATAGTAGTTCATGACAGTACTGGGTAAGTGCAATAGAACAACCTATTATTACTACCACTAAAAAAAGTACTAAACTAGTTTTGTATCTAGTAGGACGGATTGTCTCATATCTCTATTATTTCTAATACACTAAACTAGTGTAGATCTTATTAAAAATTCACTTACGCCAGATGACCTAACAAAATTAACGAAGTTTCCAACACCTTCACTGTAATAATCTAAAGTAAAGCAATAGTGAAATCTTGACTCTAATATTTCTCGCAGCTCTTTGTGGCCGCCAAGAAAGCTGTCGTTTATTAACACTGCCATTGGACTTTCCAAGCAATACACCAAACCTCCGTATTGTAACTTTAGGTCGTTCCAAATTTTAGGCCATTCCACTGTTGTTACACCTGCACAATATTTGTTTTCTTGCGTACAGTTCATCGCTTACTGATCTCATCTTACAGTAAGTGATGATAGATGCAGTATAATGGACCATACATTAACGACGCAAGGGTGATTATGAACCCCATCTCGTTAAAAATGAAGAAATTGATTAATGATGAAATTTAAAAGTACTTGATGAAGAAAACCATCGGCATCAAAAGAGCTGCATTTCTAAAACTATTACTATTACAAGAATGGATTTCATTACCATCAATAAATCAAAAGTAACGATACCTCTTATAATAGGGGCATCGAACGATTTCGAACGATACTTATGTAATCCTTTTACTAAATTAACGCAATGGATGAATTCCTTAGTGACTCTGTCGCCGATAATAGTAAACTTAACACGATTTTTATCTAAAATTTTTTGTTTCTTTTTCGGATATTGAGGATTATTTACACAGTTATGAGCGGTTTTATAATAATTGGTATGAACATTTTTTATGGTATTATGCCATGGGTGATTATTCGCTTTTGAATTAACTGGTCCTTTAAACAATCGTGACATAATTGGAACAAATAAATTTTATTGCTTCTTCATAAACGTTATATTTGTTATAAATTGGTTTGTATGTTCAATATCAAATATTTGATTTTTGGTCAAGTTTCATTGTTTTCTCCTTTTTGACGTTAAGGTACAGACGTAACTTGAATACATTGGCGATTATTTTTCATAGGATTGAAGGCTTTTATTATACTCTTTGGCAATCCAATGTATAGGGAAAAGTAGTATTAATATGAACTTAAAGTAGGAAAGTGTAACATATTGTTGAAATGATTGAAAAATTGTCATATGGAAATATTATTATATATTTTTTTCATTGTGTGGAACTTTAGAAACAACTCTAGTGTCATTTAAAATATAAAGAGAAAAAACAATGTCTAAGATGTTAGTCTTAGTGCCCGTTTTCTTTTCATTTCAGGCTAACTGTTCATATAAAGGTAAGGTAAGTAGCAGCCCATTAACGTTCTACTGTTGGGCACAGGCCTCCTCATTCATATAAGAGAGGGTTTTAGAGCATAAACCCACCACGGTGCTCCACTGCGTAATGGCAGGCATAGTACACAAATTTCATAGTTTGAGCACTTTCATAGTTTAATTTTACATGAATCCGACAAGACCAGAGAGAGATCAGGCGCAGAATTGATCACATACTTTCAGAATATGTGTGTTAGTTATTCTAAAAGATTTTCTTTCAATTAGAATTTCGCTGCCAATTTTTTTTTCTGCAAGCCAATCTATTTGCGGTTCAGTAAATCGACATTTATAATCTATGTTATTGTACAACGTCAATATGACAATGACAACCAAATGACATTTTGGTTTTAAAGTTTGCTATTAATTTTTTGCATTTTCTTGCAGCTTTAACAAAAGAAAGTTTTCCGTTTAATGTTTATTATTTGCAATCAAATCAAGCTAAAAGTCTCCCATTTGGAAATCTACAATAAAAAGCTATTTATATAGGTTGCAAAATGATATTTTGAACAGTATTTATCAACATTCATACAAAAATGACTGTATCTCAACAGTTTGCGATACTTTCTGGTGAACTTTGCAGTCATCTTTATGTGAAAGAATATAATAAGGAGACTGTAAACACGTTAATTGATGAACTTAATGCTAAACCTTTTAAAGCAGAGTTATTTGTTGGGAAACAGGCAAGTTTTATACTATTTTTGCGAAGATAACAGATTAAGCGATATAAGAAACTGATATTAGAATCAAGTTTTTTAATTCCCACTATTAACTTTTATTCTAGCTATATATATTTTTGTTCAAATTTCTAATATGTCATAAAAGTCCTGTTATTTAACCACTCAAGTTCAAATACATTTGTAAAAGCTTGCATTGGTTGATACAGTTTGATGTCAATACAGTTTATTGAAACTTTAATTCATTTTGTGAAAATTTGTATAGTGCCATCTATTGAAAGCTCTCATAAAAGCCTTTAGAAATGTATGTTAGATTGTGTAGGAATTAAAATTAATTTTATTTTATTAATATAACTTGATTTTAATGCCTTTTCAGGATGCCACTGCACTGGTTACATCACTGTGTGTTAATATCAGGCCTACTGATGAGTTTTTAGCAGTGAAGACCTCCCATCTATTAAATAGTTTAGTTACTAAACAAAATATACAATTTGACTGTAATTACTTGAGTAATGTAATCTTATGGCATATTGATTGTATGAAAAAATGTTCATCTATAATATTACCTGATATAATGTACAATATGCAATGTATATTACAGAGCAATCCTCAAAGTGGAAAAAGGGTATGTATATTAAAAACACTAGTTCCATTGTGATACATGTCAAATAAAAGCTTAAATGAAAAATAAAATCAAGCTAGTTTTTTATTTAATAAAATATGGATTCTTTCCAAGACCTAAGTTTTAGCACCTATATATTAAATTCATTATATTGAAAAAATCTGTTAAATATTTTAAATGGGTGATGTTGTGTAATTTTTCAAAAATATGTTTAAGTTGGAAGAGTAATTTCTTTTCCATAGTTTATGTATTATTATACTTGAATTTCAGTTTATTAGTGACTTGATAGGAAAGCATGGACTTTTGACAAAAATTATATCTGAGAATTATCATACTATTGACATACATGGGCCACTTCAAGTAATTTTAATAGCTCTTAAGTGTATTGTGAGTTTATTAATAATAGATGAAGATAAGTCAAACAATCAAGATGAGTTTAATTTAGAAATTTATGAAAATATGTCACAAATAATAATAAATTTTTTAATGAAGGAAAGTATGGAATCTCAAGATGAATCTATGTATTGTAAGGTGAGTTTGTAGTTATTACAATTTAGGAAGTCTATCAATAAAGTTAAATAGTTTCTCTTTTATTACTGAAGAGGCCTGCAGTTAGATATTAGTATTCTAGAATAGTACTAATATCTGACTGCGGGTCACAATAGAGTAGTAATCAGCAATGTAATTCTTATTTGAGTAAAGTGAGTCTCAAGTGGTTTACTAGCAAAGATGTGCTAACAAGCAAAAACTTTGCATTGCAATAGAATGCTGTGTGGAAACCATAGCAGATAAATTAGCACTTAACAGGTTTTACCCATTTCATCTCAAACTGTATAATCACTTAATATCTAAGAACTAGTACTGCTACTTAGTCTATATATCTGTATTTTTTTAGATTATAATCTCAGCTTTAAGGGTTTTGTCACATATATATTTCAATGAACAAAACATAGACATACCACTGCCAGAAGTGATTGGTATTTGTCGTTATTTTATTTTATATAGACTTGTCAATCAAGGAAATAAACCAGAAAAGATAATGCCTTCGCAGCAAACTATTGCTGTTGCACCTGTTACACGAAATCCCAAAGGAGGAAAGGTATACATATATATGTTTTCTTCATTTTATTTATATAGGAAAAGAAATATTAAAACAATACATTTTAAATTTTCTTGTTGAATCATTTCCAACCCTACCTTTAAATTACAAAGTACTCAAGATAATGAAGATTTTCTAAGTCCCTTCAATTTTTTTATGTCAGGTATGCACAGTATATAAAAAGTAAGTAAGTTAGTAGCAGCCCATTAACGTCCTACTGCTGGGCACAGGCCTCCTCCCTCATATGGGAGAGCGTTTTTAGAGCATAGACCCACCACGCTGCTCCACTGCAGATTGGCAGGCATAGTACACAAGTGCACTCTCCATTCCTTCACTCTCATAGTCCGGTGTGATGGAAATCCGACACGACTGAAGAGAGATCAGGCGCAGGACCGACGGCTTAACGTGCTCTCCGAGGCACGGGGGTGGATCACACCGCCAACTTCCCAACTTCGGGCAAATATTGAGAAAATCTTAATAGAAAACTCCATATCGATTTCGAATTGGCCCGACCTGGGACTCGAACCCTGGAACTCATGTCTGTAGTCGAACATGCTAACCACTAGACCAATGAGGCAGTAATAAAATATATTTTTTTTACTATAAAAAAGTATATTTTAATAAATTTAAATTGAAACTAGCCAAAGTTGTATGTTTTTAGAGTAATAAAAAGATGTACCTGTATTTGTACCATTTCCAGAAACAAAAAATTAGAAAGCAACGGAACAAAGCAGTAGAGAGTCTAAAAAAAGAGATACCTGTATCAGATAGGAGTTTAATGAAAGATGCTGACAACTTTGAAAATAGTTCTGCTTACAAGCCAGCCAGTAAGAACTACTTAGAGCCACAAAATACTAGGGCATGTTGGACACTCACAAGTGACTCTGATATGTCTGATGTGGAAAATGGGAGGGAGAGTAAGCTCTTGGCTTTAAGATCAAGAGTGCGACAGAGTGCTGCGAATTTCTTCCTTGTTGTTTTCAAGGTAAGACTATCCATTCTATGTATTAGTATTTTCAAATCAATTTTTATTTATTTGCTAGCTGACCCGATAATCTTTTCTGTCTTAACTATGATCATTTTAAATTGACTGTGGTGATAATTTTTTTTAAAACTACTGATGTTCAACACAACTTTCTTATTTTTTTCTTGCATGAACTTTCTCCTGACTATAATATACACAAAAGAATTAGCAAAATTGGTCCAGCCGTTCAGGTGTGATGCTGTGACCAAGGGAAATAGGGATTCATTTATATGTATATAGATTTATTTGGAAAACAGACAATTATTATATAGCTGAATAATTACATTACAACTAATACACAAAAATCAGTCAAATTTTCACTATTAATTATAACATACACATTTTATGTGAAATAGTATATAACTATATATAAAAAAATCATTAGTTCAAGAGTAGGAAAAGTTAAAATGGGACTGCTCATTTATGGAATGTACCTTTAGAATAAGCTAGTTGATAATACAGCCTAAGATAGAAGCATACTGTCATGGTAAATTACTTGTTTGGCGACGTGCCTATGCTACTAGGAACATAATATATATAATAAAAAGAAATCCTTTTTCCTGCTAGCTAATCATTTAGATTTATTTAAGCAATTATATTGGATTTCCAATCCTTTTTATTGTTAAATAGACCCTTCACATTAATCTGCACAATTATATTTTTAATTACAGATGAAGGACAAAAAGGACATATTTGGTTACTGGTGGGCCCTTTTGCCAGATTGTCCTGACGCCAACAATTGGTTATCAGAAGATAAATCTAAGATGACCCTTACGTACGCCGCTGTAACCGATCCCATAGCTAGAAGCAGAGAGAATGCTCTTAGTGTGATCCTAGCTCTGCTATCAGGACCAAGGGTTTATCTATCCCTTGCAGAATGTAGGTAAGACAGTTAGTTGTATCTGTACAGATGTTTTTTTTTAAATCAAAATATTTATTAGGCTTAAAATGCACTTTTGTAGTAGTCTGTCAGCTAGTAACAAATCTGCCTCTGGTTCCGAAAATTGATTCCTCTGAGAAGATACTGCCAAGAAACTCAGCTGTTACTCTTTTAAATACAATTTTGTAGGTAACATTGTGTAATATTTTTCCTCTGTGTGCAACTGGAATCAAATCCAAACATTTTTATCGCTTAAATAGTCATATCTATTTTTTTACAAATTCGTTTTATTTTAACTATATGAATAATTTTGTATAATAATACTCATCCTCTGGCCAGCTGAGCATCGTGGTGTTCCCGGCGAAGTAAGTTGTGTCATTTTTGCCAATCTGCAGCTAATTGGATTGACCGACTGGCTTTTGTATCCAGGTTTTCATCCAATCTAGGTGGGACCATCGTTTAGGGCTTCGACCTCTGCGTCTTTTTCCTTCCGTTTTCCTAGTTAAATGTGACAAAAAAGTTACATTAAATTATTTTTACAAAGTGAAAGGCTGCTTATATTGTATTGTATATAAGTTATATAATATCTACTATAAAATCGATTACATATTAATAGAAAAACCAAAACAAAAAATGTTATTACAGTATAGCTTATACTGTAAAATGTGAGTGTTTCTGTAAGTATGTATATTGTCTGATGTGTCTGTTGAAGTGTGCTGCTATAAAATTAGTTTCAGTAACTGTTCAGTGTTAAAGTATAATAGCTTTTGTAGCCAATCTAGGACAACGGCTTTACAATTTCATTGAGAAAGTGGTAGAATGTTCAGTATTTTATTAAATGTATAAGTGTGGCCAAGCACAATGGTGTGACGAATAGGCAAGTGCAGTACCATGTCTTTGAAACTCGATTATTTCGACGTGCATCACAGGACGTATTGAATTTTGTCTTAGAATGAAACATTAGTATGATTCTAAATATGTTAAGTTTCTCTTGGTTATATGTAGTCATCGGTATTGATGCGATGGTATTCATGCGAAGTGCCCAAAGAACTTTAGTAAGTGAGGCACCACGCTTCATAATTGAATATTTTGACGGCCTCGCTGGCGCAGTGGTGCGAGTACTCGCTTTGCTAACAGAAGGCCCGGGTTTGATCCCCGGTAGGACGAATTTAGAACATTGTATTTTCTCATTTGTCTGAGTCTGGATTGGTGGGACGCTTCGGCCGCCGCTAGTTACCACCCTTTAATCTCTTTGCTTGGCGGTACTTTGCTGGTAGCAAAGTACCGCCAAGCAAAGAGATTTGTGTTCCCATACGATGCTGTGCAGAAACCATAAGAGGTATATGGTCTCTTACCAGATTAGCGCGCCATCTTAGGCTGTATCATCACTGTAAACAATAAAAGACAAAAAGCGTCTAAGAAGTAGCATAAGAAGATAGCTTCTTATGCTACTAAACATACTCATATTAATTTAACACTAGACACATGTAATGGAATATTTTTAATTTTATACTCCACAGCAAAAGAACTCACACATCGTTTATACCTTTCTCTGTATCCCTTGGATACATAATTAATTGCTTACACAAGATACTAGTTGGCATTTTGGATACCGAGAGAAGCCACGTTGTTTTAATAGTGGCACTCAAGTGTTGTGCTGCTTTGGTGCAGGCCACTCCTTATCACAAAATGCAAGAAGGTCTCATAAGTGACCTTGTGAGGTCTACGAGGAAATTTTTAGTTCATAGAAGTAAGTGTATTTTAAGTAATATAAAATTTTACCTTATAATAATCCACTAAAATATTAGTAACTAACTACTTTATAATATACTCAGGTAAGTTTTCTTAAATTAATTATCGTTTGTCTTTATGCAACTCAACTCTTAAGTTTATAGTACTTACAGCTAAGTTTTCTTAAATGAAGTATGTTATTGTTACAATGCATTACGAAGTTTTGAATTAATTACGTAAAAAATTCTTTATTCTTTTTATCTATATATTTGGTTTAAATTTATTTTTATTTATGTATGTTATGCAATTCTTTTAAGTACTGTTTATTGTTTTCCTTGGGTTTGTCGCGCCACCTGCTTTCCTCACTTATAGTTTCCTTTTCCAAAGGTTGCCTGTTAAGAGATTGCTTATGCATTAAGTATGCCTGCTGTGGTTCCTAAAGGAATTAAAGGAAACCTGAAGTAGTAACCTCAGGTTTCCTGTAATTTTGTTTTTTTTTTTATAATTTTTTTTGTGTGCAATAACGTATTTATCGATCTATCTCAACACAGATAAGAGTTAAGTTTTGTTTACACTAGTAAAGGTCTTTTGTTATTATATTTTAACTAAATTTTTTATGATTTAGTAAAATGTTTTTAGTATAAATCATATGTCAAAAGTCTTTTTTTTAAATCCAAATGTAAACAATTTTAGTTGACATTCTCCCTCTATGTATATACTCTTTTTTAAATTTATTATATTATTGACAGGTTAGCGCTTCACTATAATCTCACTAGATGGATGATACAGTCTAAGATAGAAGCTCGTTTTAAACGTTGTATTGCAACGCAAATTATTTGCTTGATATCAGGTCTTTACTAATAGGGTGGTGACTAGTTTAACCAATCAAGGGAGGCACATTAAGAAAAGCAATTTCCTTCGCTTAGTCGGGAATTGAACCAAGTTTCCTTAGTTTGATGAAACGGAGAAGAATATTTGAAGTACCTTACACAGATTAGTATAAAAATGATCAATCTTTGCTTATAGATATAACATTACAAGTCGGTGCTTTAATAACAATTGGGTGCGTATTGTCGGTGGATCCAAAAGTTGATGAAATTTTAAAAGGAATGGAGAAAGATACAGTGCATTTAAAAACATCAAACGATCAAATAAACAAAGAAAACATTCCCCAAAACGATGAATGTGATGATTTTGAAGAGGGATATTCGGACGATGAAATGTTTATTGCAATTGAAACTAGTATAAATGAAAAACCCGAAAAAGGTGCTAAAGAAGCGTACTTTAAAAGTTGGATATTGGATATATGTTTTCAAAACATGGGATGGCTGTTTAGAAACAATGAAGTTACTGTAAGTTTTGTTACATATTAGATAAAACAATTTCTCTTCAATCTCATTAGTTTATATTAATCTAAATAACAAATTTTAAATATACACATTGTTGTAATTGTGTAATGAAAGAATATGTAATAAAAAATATAATTTGGAATATACATTAAATTGTCTCAGACAAACGCAGACACACAAACACGAGCACTCTATTATTTAGTGGGCATCCACAGTTTCATACAGGATTTTTTTTTTAAATAATTATCTAGTTGTCCTTCGCGGTTACTTTGCTAAAGTTCAAGTCAATCGCGAATAATGTTGAAAACTAGGATTAGTATTTAGTTAATCTAATAAAACTATTTTAAGACACATTTGTTTGATGCTTTTAGATTATATAACGAAACAATTTATCGTTTCATTTATATTAAGTGTAAGTAACAAAGCTTTCATTTATAAAGAATTAGGTGAACCTGCGACTTCGTCTGTGTGTAATGTTTTTTGGGTAGCATTTTCATTAATTTAGGCAAATTTTTTTAATAATAAGAAACATACGTATAACACCCCCGCAACCCCCTTTGCGGGTGGAATTTCGTAAAATGCGTTCCTAGCAGACTCGGCAAAAAGGAATATTTTAATAATATAGATTCTAGAGATATCATGATGATTCAATAGATACCTGGATATCTCTTATGTTTAAATGTTCAAGTCTCTCAATTGCATTTATGTTATACACATTTTTAAACTTATATATGTCCAAACATATTTCTAAAATGCAAAGGGTGCCTATGATATTAGAATGCAGAATTAGTTTCGCTTGTATGTCATGTTTAGTAAAAGGGCATGTGTGCGAGTGTATTTAGATTTTATGTGCGTTTCTATGTATTTGTGCAAACGGATGCTACATTTTACTTTTAATTGGGCTCCTACTTCGAGGGAAGCCAGTCGCCATGCTCGTCTAGATTAGCTTCTTCAGATGAGACTTGTGGAGTCTAACACAACACATACTATACATTTTATTCCAGAGGTGTAAGCCGTCTGTTATTCCTGTAATGCAGGAGTCTCTTCAAGTACTTTCAGCGATTGCTTTCCACCATTTATCTGAATTATTGCAATCGCATATAACCTTATTAGCCGATGTCTTGAGTGAATTGTTGCAATACGAACATCAGGATGTTGTTTTACAATCGGCCAGAACAATCAGTATCATTGGTGACGCTATACAAAAACTGGGTAAGGGTTTTAACAGTAATTACTAAACAACTGCCTGCCTAATAACTGATTCATTGATCTAGTGGTTAGTATGTTCGACTACAGACATGAGGTCCAGGGTTCGAGTCCCGGGTCGGGCCAATTCAAAAATCAATATTGAGTTTTCTATTAAGATTTTCTTCACGTCAACGTCACGTGGGCTGCTACTTACTTTTTATTCTTTTAATAGATAATTTACTAAATAGACTAAAATATCTATTTTAGCAAAGAAAATTGTAATAGGTGTTTGTTCAATTCATACTTTTAGTTGATTCTCGTTATCTACACATATGTGTTTTTAAATATGATTCCTACTTAAGATTTTTTGTAACTTGGTTAAATTGTATACCTGTAATCTCATGTAAGATATTGATTATTAAAAGCCAAAAAATCATGTCTTGAGGAAAAACAAAATCTCACTTTAAAAATAATGTATTTTCGTACTTATTTATTAAAGTAAAGAGGTGATAGTAACACACTAAATTTATTATCTTTTGTTTATCGGCACATTTGTTGATAATTACCAGGGTCAAAACCTTGTATTGTAGACTTAGATAAATTAAAATATGCGATTTTCCTTATTTCAGAACAGCAAGGAAAGGCGTTACCACAAAATCATTGCACCTACATGTGGGAGAAGCTATTGACTCCTTTGTCCTTAGTTTTACAAAATCACGAGGACTCACCAGCAAAATCTGTAGTATGTGATTGCATCGCCAACATCGGCGAAAAATCTTTTAATGAATTGCCAGTGAGTCTCATTTTAATCTAGGCCCGAAGCGGCGGATTTGAAATTCGCCTAATGTATAACTTTTAGTTGCCATCAAAATTTTAAGTGTCGAAAATTAAAAGAGATAATTTATTGAAATCTCAAATGACGAGTTGTAAATAAAAATGCCACGTGTTTTATCGGAATATCAGAAATTATTAAGTAGATTATGTTTTTCAATTAAAGATTTAGAAAAGAGAATTTATGTAATATTTTTATTATATAAGTAAGTAAAAGTAAGTAGCAGCACACTAACGTCCCACTGCTGGGCACAGGCCTCCTCGCTCATATGAGAGAGGGTTTTTAGAGCATAGACCCACCACGCTGCTCCACTGCGGATTGGCAGGCATAGTACACAAGTGCACTCTCTATTCCTTCACTCTCATAGTCCGATGTGACGGGAATCCGACACGACCGGAGAGAGATCAGGCGCAGGACCGACGGCTTAACGTGCTCTCCGAGGCACGGGGGTGAATCACACCGCCAACTTCCCAACTTCGGGCAAATATTGAGAAAATCTTAATAGAAAACTCAATATCGATTTCGAACTGGCCCGACCCGGGACTCGAACCCAGGACCTCATGTCTGTAGTCGAACATGCTAACCACTAGACCAATGAGGCAATTTTATTTTATATTTCATGAAAAATAGTATATTAAATTATTAAATGATGAGTGGCATAATGCCACATGTTATTTGCAAATATTATAACTAAATAAAAATTAAAGAAATTTCACTTTAAAAATTGATTTAATGCTTAGTTTCGTGTGTATAAAAATTCCAAGTAAAGGAATAATTGATAACGTTTTTATCGATAAAGGTAACAGAAAAGAGTCTTAAATAGTGTTTTTTTCCTTAATAGAGACGTATGCAGATATTTTGCTGCACACTGCTCGTAGGATCGTGCAGCGATGAAGACGCAGGAGTACGTGCAGCTGCGGTCAGAGCACTAGCTATGGCTGTGATGTATCGCACACTTAGAGAGGTACATTTAGGACAAACAATTTTATTGATGTTATCTTTCTAAAACACCACTCTACAAAAGGTTTTCCTTTCTCCTCATTATTTTCACGGATGATTACATTGTTATAATAATCTCTAAGCGCGTAATTTAACATCTAAATAAATACAACACCCAAAAATTTAAGATGAAATTGATATAGTGAGTAATCCTTAAAAGATGGATGACTCATCGCAGACTATAGATCTATAAAAGACTTATTATTCTGTCCTACAGTGGTTCGTTATATCTATGGTGTACACTGTTTATGAACTCACTAAAAACTTCATTGCAGACCAGTGTATGAGATAAGCATTTGACTGCGATGGTAAATGATCATACAGTGTACGATAGAAGCGCACTGACCTGGTAACAGGTAAGATACCTTGTAGTGGTTTGTAAATTCATCTTCAAATTTCTGGAAAGTTCGAAGCAGACTTACACAAATTGGGAAATACAATCTCCGTAAGTTTGCCATACTGGGAATCAAATTCTTGACATCTGCTGGGATGGCCTTGCTGGCGCAGTGGCGTGTTTACTTGCTTTGCTGGCAGAAGGCCCGGGATCGATCGCGGGTAGGGCGAATTTAGGAATTGCACTTTTCTACTGTTTGAGAGGCTTTGGCCGTGGCTAGTTACCACCATACCAGCAAAGACGTACAATACAATACAAGAACTCTTTATTGTACAGCCAATACATAAAAAACAATACAGTTAAGATACAAACATATCTATTATAGAGTACAATTGGCGGCCTTATCGTTTAAATAGTGATCCTCTTCCAGGCAAGCAAAAATGCTGAAAAGGACACAAAAAAAGGGGCAGAGAAAGATGTACTAAATCTATTTACAACTAATATTAAAAATAATCAATAATAACAGTATGGGATAATCAATTTTCTTGGGACTAAGCATTTGATAGGCAGTGAGTTCCAAAGACGAGCTTGAACTGAGAACGATTTTGAAAAAAAAGGGGTAGAGTGAGATGGAATTCTTAAAACTAAGTTTTCTTGTGAACGGAGATCTCGGTTATGAGACTCATCAAGAAACTCAAAGCCTAACAAGATATTTATTAAGAAGCTATAAGAGGTAAATTGTCTCTTACCAGATCAGGGCGCTTCCATCTTTGACTTTGTCATCACCTACCACCACGAGAGATCACAGAGGGGAGCTAGCCTGTCAGTAATAAAAAAAATACATTTCCGTTTTCTATATTGGTTTCTTAATTCAGGATATCTGTTTCGTGAGCGATTGTGGGGAGAATATTCTTCGAGCATTAGCAGAGCCCACGTTAGTAGTGCGGACTAAAGCAGCATGGGCCCTTGGGAACCTTAGTGATGCACTAGTTTTAAATATGTAAGTATTTATTATAACCTAGCGACTCGTATCGGCTTGCCTCAGGTTACAGAGCATATTAGTCCTACATATTTTGTAATGTCGCCTGATCTCTCTCCGGTCGTGTCGGATTCCCGTCACATCGGACTATGAGAGTGAAGGAATAGAGAATGCACTTTTTGTGTACTATGCCTGCCAATCCGCAGTGGAGCAGCGTGGTGGGTCCATGCTCTAAAAAAAACCCTCGCTCCTTGGAGGAGGTCTGTGCCCAGCAGTGGGACGTTAATGGGCTGCTACTTATATTTTGTGATGTCTACACTAGTTGAAGTATTTCAACGTATTTTGTTAAGAAGATATTGCAAATATTATAACAAAGAAAATATTTATTTATATACAATATAACTTCGTCTTGATTACGGTCGGCATCAAGCGAGTCCGGCCGTCGTTGTAACAAATACACTTGAATTTATTTTTACGTGTGATAATTATTTTAAGTCTTAGGATATTTATTTAAAAGGGAAAAAGCACAAATTTGGCACCAGAGATAAATAAATGCGTACATAAAAAGTAAACATGTCAGAAGTGAAACTACTTTGGCAAAAAAATTTTTCAGTATTGCTTATATTTATACAAATCGAAAACTTTAGATTTCCGAGACTTAGAGAGAGAAGAAGGAAGACATGTTAGGAATTCAATGAATTTCATTGTCATTAAAATATGAAAGTGTCGAAAATTAATATAAATAATTTATTGAAATTTCAAATGACGAATTGTTAATAAAGATGCCACCTGTTTTGTCAATATTAGAAATTATTATTTAAATTTCGTGTTTGAATTTAAAATTTAGAAGAGAGAATTTATGAAATACTTTTATTTTTTTAAAAACAGTAAATCATTTTATAGATATCTTAATGATAAGATAAAAATATATATGATTTCGGACTTTTTTATCGATCTTTTTAAGATATACAATTCCGTATCACATAAATTTCATCTATCGCTTAAGGGATAGCCAGTATTAGCGATTTAAGCGCTAAAATTATATTTGTTACAATACCACATTAGAAGGTTTTGAATTTTTCGGCTTTTCTTTACTTTTTAAATACGTATGTATATACATATAAATTTTCATCTTGTACTCGTATCACTATTTATTGCTGAAATCTACATTTAAATCTGTTTGATGGTTCAAAAGATCTAAGGGAACAGACAGCGGAAGCGATTGCGTTTTATGCTATGTAAAGATACAAAGCTTTTTTAAAACTTTCCATTTAATTTCATACGTAAACATTCCTAAGGGTAGGAAAGTTATGATGTCATCTGTATTGATTAATTAACTTTTATTACGGGTGTGTTCCCGCGTCATGCTCTTTAATGAATTGATAAGTGGCCTCGAATACTACTTGGACTTTGGTTTTTTCCATTTGTATTTGCGATATAATTTATTGACGCTTCAATAAGTCGCAATAACAAACTAAATAAAAATGTTTTGAACGCCATTGATTGTGTCATTTATCAGGCCAAAATTGAACTAATATGTATTTAAATTTCCGAAACATTTTAACCGATTTTAAAATTGGTGGCATAGGATAGGATTCATCTGAATTAATATTATAAAGAGGAAGCATATGTGTTTTTCTGTGTATGTATATAGGATTGTAACGTTTTCACACAAAAAGTACTGAACCGATTTCAAAAATTATTTTACCATTAGAAAGCTGCATTTTTACTAAACAACATAGACTGTATTAATTTCTCAAAAAAATAGGCCACCCTAATAAACATGTACTAATGTAACCCAAGGTGTGAAAAAAATAGTCACAAAAAAATTGTTATCTCATGCGCTGCGGAAACTATTGATGATAGAACAAAAAAAAAGATTATAGAAGGTATTAATATCTGCAAAAAAGTACGATGCCGTATGTCCAACTACTATAACTACTTTTTTACATTTTAAAGTTAACAAAAATTCCGACAATAATCAAACCATATTATTCATACCTCTGTATTAATCCTTATCCTATTCAATATTTATTTTGTTAAACCATTTCAATACCTGTAAAATACTATTTAAAAATGTCAAATAATGTTATATTCATATTCATATTGTTTGCAGTGTATCATTTTAGTCACATGCCTATCCATTACTACGAGATCGGTATCTACGTGGTAAAACCGCGTGGCTTTGCTAATTTTAACATAAATTTTAAATAAAAACATTGTATTTTTAAACCGAGACATCGTTAAGAATGATTTTTTGCTGGCAATTAATTTATTATTTAATTTTTTTAGTATTATAAGTCCCACATTAGCTCTAATCTTTAAAGTTACTTCACTGGTTATAGCTTACTTTTATCCCGATCTTTTCTAGAAAACGAGAAATGCCAAGCGTATCGCACAAAAGTTGAAGGTTCCAACTCTGCAGGCCTACACCTCTAAGTTTCTCTTCATAAAAATAAATTTACCGTCTAGATTATTTTGATGCATTTTCAGTCCAGCATTGCTGTTTTCGTTGAAATCATCGTGAGGAAATCTGCATATCCCAAAAGAAAAGAATTTAATAATAATAATAAGTTTTTATTCAAGGCAACATTTGCCAAATTGTTAAAATATAAATAACTTATAAATCAAATATCTTATAATTTAAGGGGTATGTGTATCCTGCCAACCCCCATTGGGGCACCGTGGTGGGTCTGTGCTCTCAAAACCCTCTCATCGTGAGTGACGATGCCTGTGCCCAGCAGTGGGGTCTTACTACGCTGTTACTCGCCTTACTTTACGCAAATCTAATTCAATCCGAGAAGATTTACTATATTTTTTTACAGGGACAACTTAGAAATCGACGACATAGATGATGACCTCCTGCTCCGTCTACTTGAGGTCAGCATCCAGTGTGCTAATGATAACGATAAGGTATTTATTTAAAATTCACGTTTCTGTAATTAGTATTTGTTTATTTTGGGTTACGCTATTTTTGTTGCCGATAAAGTTTGACTTTTGCACCGATATTGTCGGTATTTTCCTTCCGTTTTATTAATTATTGTTTGTTTCGCAAATATATCGCGTTTACTTGAGATTAATGAATACGTCTTTTTCATATTTTAAGGAGAAATTGTTATTTTTAAGATATAATTATAAAACCCGGTCACCGGGCGGGGAAATTACTAAACACCAATATCATACCATCGCTTGATAGCGCACAGGAATATGTCTATCTTGGATACCAGATTTGCAGTGTTGACAGCTGTGTGTTGGAGATAATGAAACGCATTGTAATGTCAAAGAGTGCTTTGACACTCCTGACATAGATCTGGATGAATCGAGGCATATCACTCACTACAAAGAGACGTCTTGTTCGTATCTTAATCTTTATGTATGGAATAGAATCTTAGACCGTAAAGGCAAAGAATAGATGCTTTCGAGATGTTGGAGGCGCATGTTACGAATTCCTTGGACAGCCAAACGCACAAACGCATGTATTCAGTCGCAGCCCGAAATCAAGGTTAGGCTCTCATCCTTATGCTATCAGTAGGGATCTGCGCATATCATTCGAATCGAATTACTCGGAATTCCACGAATAATTCGAAAAAAATCGAATAATTCGAAAATTTTCCGTGTATCCGATATATTACTTGCGGATGGTATACTTTTCGTTTAAAAAATATTAATGAATACTTTTTAATTCGGCTGAAAGTGAAAAATTATTTTCCACTGCTGCTGTTGCTTTTCCATAAATGAACTTCATTATCATCTGATTCAGTATCGTATTTATTATATCTAAACAAAAATTTGTAGCAAATTTTCAAACGTATTTTTTAGAATACTGTATTTGTTACAATATAATTTCTGTTAGTTCATTCTCTTTAAATTTTCGAAATTTTTCGAATTATTCCCGAACTTTTGAATTATTCGAATAATTCGGAAGTTCGAATATTCGCTTACTGGTTGACAGCGAATTTTGTCATTTTTCGTGCCAAAATCATGAATTGAGCCAAAATCATCAGCTTGGAATAGCTAATAATATCGGGTAACACAGACGGAAAAAGATTGCGTTTAGGATTTTACCAGAACCACGATGTTCAGAAATGAAAGAACTATTATAGCGAGGGATATAAAACCCAAAGGTACTAGCGAATGTTGGTAGATATCTAATATCCAATGCTAAAAATAGTATATTATATATTTCATTTTTGTGCCAAAATGTCAAGTGGATCCACGTGATGTTAAGAAGACTCCGTCGTATATAGATATTTGTAGAACGGCCAATGCATTGTCGGTTGAAAAGGTGAAGATGTGTTGCTTGTCCGCCTCCACCATAATATCAGACGCGGTATCACAATATTACTAGTTTGATCGGCCTGTGAAAATATCATTCTTATTTGGTCTCTGATGTTGTTGTATATTTTATATGTATACTAACTGAATCGCGCAACTGTGTCTGCGTATACTTAAATGTCGGTCTTAAAGTACGACCAGGACAAAACGTACGACCTTCTGGTCGCTTGCCTCTGCTTTTTAAATCTCTTATACCTTCTAAGATATCCATTTTCAGGAAATGTTGTTAGGGGCAGTTTTAAACTACACGAAATATACCACTATGTTATATATTCAATTGGATACGTAAGAATACTGTATTGTATAAAATAGCTTGGTATGGAACACATATTTTTTGTAATATGTAAAAGATAAAAATGATTTTTGTGGGTTATATATATCTTCGTTAACTTTTTTGTCCGTCCTTTTAAGATATACAATTCCATAGCATATAAATTTGATCTATCTCGTATTTAGCCACCTTATGCCATTTAAGCATACAAAAATATGTTTATTACTACACAACTATTTGGATGATCATACATATCCCGGTTTTAGGTCAAAATGAGCGCAACACGAGGCCTCGGCAATATCCTACGATTGATTAGAGACGAAAATCTAAAACGCCAGATAAAGTTAAAGTCCTTATGTGAAACTGCTATTGGGAAGTTATTGGATTGCGCCTGTAAAGTTACTAATATGAAGGTGCGATGGAACGCTTGCTACGCTCTAGGCAATGCCATGAAAAATGGGGATTTGTTCACGTGTTTCACTGGATGGCAGGTAAATTTTGTTGAATAAGTATGATTTGGTAATGTGGGGTACATAATTCTACAAAAGAACCAATGTTATGACACCGATTTATCAATTCTTGTTATTATTTCACAACCTCTCCATATATATCGTGTTAAAATTGTTAATGCCTGATAAACTCCTTTATATACATCAACTCAAAGTTCAACTGCATTTTTACACTAGACATTAAAAGTTTTTTCAATAATTTTATTCTGACTTGAAAGGTTTGAAGGTTTCAAATCAATTTATTTATTCGTATAGATTTTATACTAAACAGTCAAATATAGTTTCCACATATTGTTATCGATATACAACTGATGATGATATTAAAAAAGACTTAATAGCTAAGGCTTAAAAGTCACGAGGGTTCATACGGGTCTTGTTCCGATAAGAACATACAACAAATTCAGTCTAACTATGTCGGTAACTCTCTATTTAATAAGTTTAAGGAGTTCGTGTTTGTTTATTATTTGTTTTAGAGCAAGGTCTTATCCAGTCTCTCGTCACTGACACAAGACTGTAAAAATATCAAAGTACGTATAAACGCCACAGTGGCTTTACGAGCGCCAGTTAACAGAACACAGTATGGCGACCATTTTGTTGCGTTATGGCGCGGAATAATGGCTGCCATGGAAAACGCCGCCAATATAGATGACTTCACAGAATACAAACATAAAGATAATCTCATTGAACAGGTATGTTTTTGATGACGTCTTATAAATTGATGGTTGCGTTGTATAGAGGCGCGATCGGCCTAAGCATTATTGTCAATGTTTCCTAATGACGTTAGCATTTTATTTTATTTTTTATTTCTAATCAAACAGCGTACAATTTTTACATTTCATTTTACGCTTAAAATAAGGCATATTACGTCTATTTACATAAATAAAAAATAACAGAGTAAAGCTACCTTAAGTATTGATCCAAAAAAGTGTGTGTGTGTTTGTGTGCGAGAGAGAGTGCGTGTATGTATCATGTGTGTGTGTATTTATATATGTAAAAGTTTTGATACCCTTTCCTTTTTTTTAAATCCATGAGATATTAAAAGGTTTTTTATTATTTTTTTTTATATTGCGATTTTGAGAAATGGAAGAAGTCTAATTTTGAATATGTGTTGTCGTGAGTTCTATAAAGCTATTCTATCCGTAAACCGACTTTACAGATAACCATTTATTTTGCATAATGATGTAAATTGTTTTTTTTTTTTGTTGGACGATGTCAATATTCAATAGAAGTTATTGTAAATTAAGTTGAACCTTGTAATTAAAAAATTAAACGATCTTTTTAAAAAAAATTACGTTGATATATTTTCGATTCCATTCCACTTGAACTTAAGTGAATATCAAGAGTGGCTATTTTGTTCCCCTAATGAGATTTAAGTCGGGATGGTAATTTAGTAAATTTACCTTTTTCAGTTATGCGTAACACTCGCTCATCTCTGCTGCCTGTTGAAACCTACAGACTTACCTGACATATTGGACCCCCTGGTTTTCCACTTCGATTGTGCCAAGGCTCTATTCACACAGTCTTATAGAAAACTACCCCCGGAAAATGTATCTTGCATGAAAATTCTTCAGGCTGCTAAATTTATTACAGTTGACTTGATACCAGACAACGAAGTACAATCGCAGTCATTAGGGATGCTTCAAGAAATATTTATATGGGATGTTTAACATTAACATGAACTTTTTAAACTCATTTTGATTGAACTCGCTGGCGCATTAGTGAGAGCATTTCGCTAGCAGAGGTCCTGGGTTCGGTTCCAGACAGGACTAATTTAAGAAGTTATATTTTATACTCACATTACTAATTTATTAAACTATATAATCACAATAACACATCTGAGTCTAACATTTAATCAAATATTTATTATTTATTAAATTAGTTAAGTTACTTATCTATCGCTTATTGAATAAAGTGATTTTTATACTTCTAAAAGGCTTTTATTTTCAGTGTTTACTCATGTAGTTCTCAATTCAGTCATGCTTTTCAAGTTGAAAAAGGTAGAGAAAGTCGTAAGCACCAAGTGGTATATGAAGGTACTGATCAATAAAGCAATTTTTTATTTTGTTTATCATACCTGTATCGAAAGTTCGAGCTTTCGTCGCTATTTTGAGTGACGAAAGTGTCACATCGCTTTCCGATTAAATAAATGCGTAATTTAGTGCGCATACCTCAAATTTTTGACGCATGCGCGTTTGTTGTATATTTCAAAATATTTGGCAATTTATTTTGCTGATTTTATGGAACTTATTTTCTATAATTTATTTTATTAAATTTCGCAGATTTGTGACGTCTTTTATTACATGTCTAAACTTATTTTTAAGCTATAACATAGTTTGTGTTTGAATAATGTCATCAATAAATGAGAAAATATTATACTTATTTCTTACTTACATCGTCGAAGCATGCGAGATATTGAGTCAATATCTCACTTTATTTCATAATTTAAACCTTATTATTTACATTTTTATCGAACTTTCGATCCCGGTCAGATGATAAATTGTATACGCACTGTGGGACGAAAGTATGGCATTGCCACCCGCGTTTATAGCAGCAAATGGGAGAGAGCGGTCGATGCTCTTCCTTCCTGTCCGCCTGTTCTCTCTTTCTTGAACATTTAAGTCGATTTCATCCAGGACGCCTGAGCTGAATTCATCTGCGAACATCTGGCGTCTATCACTCTGATGAAAAGGCTTCTGCTGGGTTTCAGTCAGTGTTTTAGTGAACTGCGAGTCCCACATTCCGGGATGGAGTTGTATACTCCATCCAGCGACAAAAAAATCTCTTACAAATAAAGGCATTCAGAATAACTCGGGAAACAGCTACTTTACAATATTTTTTAAAAATTATTATCAAGTTATAACCAGATTTGCTGTAGTGTTTTCACTCCAATAGTTATTAATGATGTAACAGTTTAGCGCTGTCATGTTTAAGATTTACAAATTGTGGAAATAGAATATGTAAACATTCGGTACGTACTATATCACTCTGTAAACAAATGATACAGAAACGTGAACTGTTTATAATGTCTAGATACTACTTAAAACTAGATTGAAGTAGCGTAACACTTGAGAAGTTATCTTCTTCGGATAAGTAACACGGGTCTATGAAAGAGCATTGACGTAAATTAATAGACTAAGTAGATGTCAGCACTAATGCCAATGGTTTACGACACTAATCGATATTTAATCTGTTTAATTAGTGAAAGTATACACAGATCTAGAATGTACGGATCATAAAATTATATGTTTATGATAAGCGTTTAAATAAAATATACATAATTTACATATTTAATAGCTGATCCGTTGCCTCTTGCAAGGCTGTCATCCTGCAAAAGGGGGCACTGCAGAGGTAAAGGGAGATTTCGGCATCAGGGGTTGCAGTTCTGTTATCCTTGAACTGAATCCCCTGGCGTCTATTATCCGGAGGAAGAGAGTTTCCATAGGTTTTAGTGGGCATCGTGGAACAGCCAGGCATTTCCCAAAGCTGTTTCATGTCGAGATTAAAAAATACTTTACTAACTACTAAATATAATATTGTTAATATTAAAGTATATAAAAATCGGTGAACCAATTTTTTAGTACTTGGATAACAAACACTAAGACGCGAGTTATTTGTATGTTAGATATTATTGAAGTGAAACTTCTTTAGGCGCATGATGGGTAAAATTTTACGGATGAGACGCATGATGCTTATCACGAAGATGTGTAGAGTTTTTTATGCTAATTTGTTTGAAGGTTAGGTAGTTTTTATATTTACATATAACATGTGGCATTTTAATTTGCCACTCGTAATTTAATCTACAATTTTTCAGATTAAATAAAAATATTTTATAAATTCTCTTTTCTAACTTTTAAATTCAAAAACAAAATTTAATTAATAATTTCTAATATTGCCAAGAAACACGTGGCATTTTTAATTGCAATTCGCCATTTGAGATTTCAATAAATTTTTTGTATTAATTTTCCACACTTTTAATATTTTAATGACAATTAAATTACTAACAAATCTTCCTTTTTCCCTCTCTCTAAGTCTCGGAAATGCGATATTTTATATTTGTATAAATATAAGCAAGTCTTAAAAATTACTTTAGCAAAAGTTTATTAATTTTTAATTAGCTTAAATTTGGTTAGTATTTTTTGATTTCATTTTAAGTTTAATTTTAATCTTTAATTTTATAATATTTTTAAAAAACATGTAATATGGGTTGTTAGCCTAAAATAAAGGATATTATTATTATAAGTATTTCACTTATCACGAGATTTCCGAAACTATTCTGATTGAGTTTGTAGTGGTCTCTTCTCACAACAAGCCGCAAATAACAGGTCTTAAATACATCATCAATCGTACATTAGAAATATATATGGAAAAACTATATTTGACGTTGTGCTCTAAAAGCTCTTAAAGAACGCATATTTAAATTTGTCCGATTGTTTTGTAAATTAGCAAACTTACTCCATTCGCGATGTAAATGTTCGTTAAGAACGGATTTCACCATATTCTTCCCGTGTAACAGCTGGTATTATTTATAGAAGTTCATAATTCACAAAACAATAAAGCCTTTTGTTAATATGTTGTTTTAGTCAAATCACAAGTGACTATTTAAACAGGTGCCGGAAAAGACTATCTTTGAGAAACAATAAAAAGAGTCCTTTTCGTATACTCTCGTATATCTTTTGGTTTCATCGTTAAATTGTATAGTAATTTTATCATGTTGTACATTATATATTCGACAAGGCAGAGTTGGGGTATGGCCTTTAAAATATACGACAGAGGAAGATAGACATTTAATTTATTTCTTAAAAAATCTAATTCTTTATGGGCTATTACGTACTTGTTCCTAACCCTTGTGTACAAGGAAAGTGACTCAAAAACTCTCTCAACATAAGATGTACTCGAATAACTATTTAATATGAATTAAAGAGCGTAAAAAATAAACTTTTAAAAAAGATATTTCCTTATGGAAATACTGTGTATATATATAATTACTAGCTGTGCTGTGTTTATATATATAATTATTTATATAGATATGTTAATAAGCTTTTTCAATTACGTTAATAACTACAGTAGTTGGACATGTGGTATCCCACACTTTTTTGTAGATTATTACATTCTATAACATTGTAAAACATTTTTTTGTTCTATCACCAATATTTTCCCTAGCGCATGCGACGACAAATTTTTTGTGACCAATTCTTACACACCTTGGGTTACATTAATGTATTTTTATTATCCCTATTTTTTTGAGTAAGTAATCTATATCGCTAAGTGAAACCGTTACTAACATACAAATTTACTTACATGTATACAAAAACATAAATGTTTTCTCTTTATAATATTAGTTTAGATATAACTACACAGAGGTATTAATATAATAATAAGTAATATTTTATTCGACTACATTTTCTGTTTAATGGTAGTAGGGATTACTTAGGATTTCGAATCAACAGCCCAAAAATAAGTTTCAAGCTCCTCCTAGTTCTAAAAATAATGATATTTCCATCCTTTACAATCCCTTTTTCGAATTAAAAAGTAGCCTATGTCCATTCTCAGATTCCAGACTAACTGTGTACCAAATTTCATTTAAATAGGTTCAGTGGTTTTGGCGTAAAAACAGTCAGAGCTATTGTCAGAGTCATTTTCGAATTTATAATATTACTAAAGAATCTGTACTCTTAAATGGATGGATCGGTTTTTTGTGCATTCAAGTAGACTCTAGAATGGTCTGGATTGCTAATTCGATTAGATAAAAAATAGATTTCTCCATGTTTCCATAAGACTGGGAACTACGCGGGAACACCGAGAACTAGTATATAATTTAAATTTTATCGCGAACACAATAGATTCTGTAAGATTATTTCAAAGTATATAAACTGACACCAAATAGGGAATAAAAGCCTGTAATTTTGGCGGTCAAACAATGTTAAAAGTTTTGTTATAGATAGATTTTGAAACGTAAGACTAAGAGAAAATTATCTTAAGTTAACTTTTAGCTATTAATTTTCTGCTTTACATATGACGATAACGAGGATACAATAGAAAATAATGAGTAAACAAAGCTGTAATATCCGAACTGCATATTATAAACTTACACGTGCCGATATCAAACAGTATTTACTAAGAAGCACAGTATCCGGTGCTAGTTCTTATCTATATCCAGTAGGAAAATGTTAATAAAACAAATATTTTAATAGTCAATATTATACTAATAAGATTAAAATTGCGCTTCTTACACAATACTCCATTATTTACTTAATGTTAATGATTTTTACGTTACACAATTTTCATACTTTGTTGTATTGAAAGTTAATTACTGTATAACAAAATATGAAAATGATGTAGGAGATACGTGACTTACAGCAATATAATACAGCTATAATTTAATATTTTTGCATTGTCCAAATACTATGTTAAGGCAATAAACGACTCCTAGTTCCATTTTGAGGTGAGTTAGTAAGTCATAATTGTGGCTTAAACGACGTAGAAGTTCTGACGTTTGTCAATCCTATCTAACTGTTCTAAATGTTAAGAAAAAAATCATCAAAAACCTGTTCAAGACTTAGTATATTATCTATCTAGATCTTAAACTGTCCAAATAGTTTAGAAATTAGTCCTATACCTAGCTATGAAAATAACCTGAAAGTCAATTCATCTCTTTCGCAAATATTTAACCTAAGTCTGTATATTTGCCCGCTTTGGAGGAATAATTATATAATTAAAAAAGTGATTTTATAGCCGTTTAAAAATTATACAATACTTTTATACCAGCTAGTGACATAAAAAATTTTGTGGTTTAATTTACCAATATGAGTTTTTAACACAAGAAAATGAAGATAATCTAAATTTTGCCGAGTAACTTATATATATAAAGAAAATTTTGGTTTGTTGATTATTCATCGACAACAATGATTTATCTAAATCAAATTTCGCGATCTAATGACTTATTGAAAATAAGTAGTATATAATAATTAATAAAAATAAAAAGGTCTGTAAAAGCAATTTTGAAGTCACAAAAACCGTGTCAAAAAAACACGTATTGGTATCTAATGTTAAGCCATTCAACCGTGTCCAAGTATGCAGTTAAATATGTTTAAACGTGACTAAAAGAAAAATAGAATTGTCTTGTGATAATATTTTACTGCATGTTTAAACAATTTTATAATGTTGTAAAATTGTTACTTTCTAGTAAACACACACAACATTGTAAGCCTTTAAAATTTCTCTTCAATCTAAAGGATTTCAAACGTGTGTAGAATAGACAGTGTCTGACTGTCTATTTTTGGAATAGAGAATGCACCCGACTGCCTATGTTGAACACAGAGAGTGCACCTGACTGTCTGTTTTTGGAGCACAGAGTGCACCTGATTTGTCTATTTATGGAACAGAGAGTCTTCCTAATCGTCTAGTTTACGAACAAAGAGTGCACCTGACTCTCTGTTTTTGGAACAGAGAGCGTATACGTCTCTTTTTCTCTGGATCTTGTATTTTCAATGTAAATACAACATTTTAAATGAAGAGAGCTCCTTTCTGATCACGTTGGTTAGAAACTATAGTGTATATGTCCGTCTCTCTCAGGCTCTGTCAGTGGCATGGAAAGAAAATAAAGTGTGCGCCTATCTGTATCTCTGGTCTTGGCTTGGAGTGGTATAGAGACGGATTAGCGCGTGCACCTGTCTGTTTCTTTCCTTTCCACATAAGTATTTTTCCACAACAATGTGAAATAAATACAGACACTATAATATATTATTTCTATTAAGTCCCTACCACCGGTCTCTCTCTTCCCGTCCACGTCAGTTAATTTAAAACGATAAACAAAGACAGATTTTATACCAAACTATTTATTCATTATGTACCTTCGGTTGGGTTTTATAGACAACTGTTTAAAAAAGTTGTTAAAATTTCTGGGGATACAAATGTATAAATTATATATCAATCATTTTAGTAGGTTACATTAAAAAATTACACTGCAATTTATAAACAATTAACATTTCATTTTATAAGTAGCCACCTATGGAACGATCAATAATGAATTGCATAATATCTTCGAATGGAATTGTCTGTTTAAAGTATTAAACTTTCGTTTATGATTTTTTATTACCGTTATAATAAAGAATAATTTTGCGGTATAGTTACTTTAATGTTTCTCTTTAAGGCAACATCAATATTGCTTATCGGAGAATAGGAGAGAAGGAGGCATAAAGCATAGGGCCGTAGGGTTTTCCGCCGACATCGTTATTAATGGCATCCGTAATTAATTTCCATACTGTGGGTGTTGGTAGGTAATGTTGGTGCAATCAAACACTTTATTAATTAACTCCGAGTCGAGTAAAATGTTCAATCACTTACTGTTCCTGATATTAATTTACACAAACTCATTAATAATAATAGCTAGGAACGCGACAGTTTCAATAGTCGACCGCTCTGGCGGACCATCACCCGAGAACTGGAGAGACGCGCGCCGGATTGTCACTATTGAATGGGGAGTTCCCACGCAACAGACAACTCTTAGTTAATTACCTAACCGTATGGTAAAATGTAGTTATGTTTTACTTAAAATCTTTAGTCTATTTTGTGTAAGACTGATAGACAAAAGTAATATTAACATATAGACTAAGAGCTGTTTAATATTTTAATTCCCCGTTACAATTTGTTAAAGCAGAAGATGAATACCACAATAAATACAGTCAAGTAAAGTCAAGTCAAGTACAACTTTAGTCAGTTAATCTAGCTATAAAACATTGCCAAGTTCATAAGCTAGTTAACTGATCGGTTTAGTTTATTTAATCGGTTAACTAAATTATCTGACCTAATTATTTGGCAGTTTATACGGTTAATTTAGCGTAATTCAGCTCATTAGCTAATTTAATGATTTTTTATTCTGTCATAAATTCAAAATATTAAAGATTGTTCATGATTAAAAAAAAACATTTTATATTAGCCGTTTAGCCATTAGCTAAATAGTTGAACTAAGCTTTAGTTAACAGATAGTACTATAAGCAAATAATAAGCAAAGCGGAATTTTTACCGGCTTAATGGAATAAACTGTAGTCATAGAATATGGGGAAATCCCGTATCAAGGGGAGTTGGCGGTGTGATTCACCCCCGTGCCTCGGAGAGCACGTTAAGCCGTCGGTCCTGCGCCTGATCTCTCTCTCCGGTCGTGTCGGAATGCCGTCATGTCGGACTATGAGAGTGAAGGAATAGAGAGTGCACTTGTGTACTATGCCTGCCAATCCGCAGTGGAGCAGCGTGGTGGGTCTATGCTCTAAAAACCCTCTCTCACATGAGCGAGGAGGCCTGTGCCCAGCAGTGGGAGGTTAATGGGCTGCTACTTACTTACTTTTTTTTTTACCGTATCAAGGAATGTCTTTATCGTGAAAGAAGTAACTTAGCTAAATGTCAAGTCAATCGAGAGAATAGTTTTGAAACGAAATATGATCGTCTTTCGCTTATATATATCTTAAATGGTAAATAGATATGGGTAGCTTAAACTAACATAATCTAAACTAAAGCAGTAAATTAATGACTGTCATTTAGATAAAGTCACTGTATATGCAAACTCATTAAAATTTAAGCTACACGACCGTTTCGCGAAGACAAGTTTATGTGTTCAATGAATGTTTATGAAACACGGATTTCGTGGAATGTTATAGCTTACAATACAATGTCATCGTGTTACTGATATACGATCGAGTTCACTTCTAATAATTACGAGTTTATTTCTTTGAAACATGTCGAAGTATAATATGAACTTGACGTATCTTACTCATCAGATTCGGTAACAAAACTGGAAAATTATGGCAGATTCTCTGTCCTCATATATCAGTGCATTTAGACTTCTACGTAGTAAATTAGTTTATGTTAAAATTTCATCAAATTTACATTGTACTGTGTCACAATTTACATAAGATACGAGTCATAAATGAATCATTATTTTATACTTCTTGACGTAAGACATACTATTACATAAATATGACATAATTATGATGTGTGTAGGGAAGTTATGTCACCATTACGTCATGTAAAAGCAAAAAATAATGATCTTAGAATGACCTGTGTAATGACATTTTAAGGCTTACTGGGTAGTTATTTCTTTAAAAATAATTTAGCTCTAATAAAAACATATTCGTATACAAATGTATATATATTATATATATTTTTTTAAGTAATATATTTGCCTTTTTATTTATAAACACCGCCTACCTTCTCTCACCTCTCTTAGACGGTCTCTCTAAATGTAGGGTTTTCTGGAAGAGATCGCGAAATAGCGCTAAGACGGCTCATTGTATACTGGAATTATTTCAGGTAACTCATTACATTGTTCTTTTTTTGTGCTTTTGAATAAAGCAAATTATCCATCTACTCAATATACTTCAACAAGAAGTGAAAACTTCTTCAGATGCACTTTTTTTGTGGGTATTGAATGAGACTGAGCCGTCACATTCTGCTCTGTAGCGCTCGTTAGATAAATTTGCATCCCGTATCTACCTTTATTACATTGTTTTTATTAACCACCAATATACGTGGATGGTTTTTTCAAATAAGATTTGATGCCAATAAAATAAACGTAAATATTATGGCTAGACACGCTACACTTTATCTTATCTTTAGTTACGTAACTTAAATTTAATCGTTGTCATTAATTTGCGTGACACATTACTACTCTTTGTAATGTGTATAATTAGGTTATTACGTTTATAGTAAAATACAAGAGGTGAAGCGATAGCTGGGATGTTTTAAGTGGAACAGGAAACTCGGAAAAAGATTGCTGTGGAGATTTCTAACTATTTTTTGAAATCCTGACATTATTGATACTGTGTTTCTTCTTGGGGTCAGATGTTGTTATTCAGGCGCTTATTAGAAAAGTTCATGAAAGAAAACTGCGATTTATTCTTCAATATGTCTATTTCGCGCATCAAACATGAGAGCGCTAATTTGAGTATTAGTTACAATTGTTTTTTTTTTAATTAGTCTGTCATTTCCAACGACTATGTTTGTGTTTGTTTTTACAGATTACGTATTGGAGTTGCAGAATCACAACAGATACATATGAAGATTAATTTTGAAATCAACAAGATTACAAGTTTTTAATTAGACGGGAATATTATAACTTCTAATAGCGACGGCCTCGTTGGCTTAGATGTTGTAGATAGCGTAGGAATTGACATTAATTGAATGAAGTTATATTAAAAATTTCTTTGTAAAGTAAAAACCCAAGACTGGAAGCTCTAAAGGGATAGATAAATTTCTCGGTTCTGAGAATTTCTCTGAGATTGAAATGGAGGGAGGTTTCGGTCGTGGCTCGTTACCAGTACCTTATAAAAAAAGTACACATGTCAGTTGAGAAACTGCGTTGGCAAAGAAATTTTTAAGTCTTGTTTATATTTATACAAATCTATTACTTTAGATTTCCGAAATATAGAGGGAGGGAAAGAGGAAGATATGTTAAGAATTTAATGTATTTAATTGTCATTAAAATATTAAAAGTATCGAAAATACAAATGATTTATTGAAATTTCGAATGACAAATTGTAAATGTCAATATTAGAAATTAATAATTAAATTTTGATTTGAATTTAAAATTTATAAAAGAGAATTTATGGAATTCAATTATTAAAAGACGAGTGGCGATTAAAATGCCAAATGTTATTTGTAAATATTAAAACTAGGTACCTAACTTTCAAACGAATTAGCACAAAAAACGCTGCTCATTATCATGACGCTAATCATTCGTTTCATCCGTAAAAAATTTACTCTCATGCGCGTAAAGAAGTTTCACTTTAAAAACCACCTAAGTACTCCAGGTAGTTCATTATAACAATGTGGTAAAGGGGATGCAATTTTCTCTGACAATACGCTACGTAGCAGTGTGACGGCTCATTTTAATTCAATACCCACAAAATTAGGTGCATAAATCTCTCACTGTATGGATATCCTTATTACCAATTTGATAACATAGAAATATTTCGTATATATTACACTGCGTGGAATGTTTTTTGGTAGCATTTTCATTAATTTAGGCAAATTGTTTTACAAATAAGAAACACACCCGCACTGGCTTTTGAGGGTGGAATTTCCTAAAATTTACTTTTGGTGGATTCTATAATATAAAAAAAAAATTCTGAAAAAGTTTTACAGATCATAAAAGATATACTTTGTAAATGTGAAGTTTGAACTTTTTTTAACTTACACCCCCCTTGCGGGTGGAATTTCATAAAATCTGTTCTTAGCTGACCTCTACTCAACAGGAATATTCTTACCAAATTTCAAGTCTCTTAACTGCCTCATTGGTCTAGTGGTTAGCATGTTCGACTACAGACATGAGGTCCTGGGTTCGAGTCCCGGGTCGGGCCAATTCAAAAATCAATATTGAGTTTTCTATTAAGATTTTCTCAATATTTGCCCGAAGTTGGGAAGTTGGCGGTGTGATCCACCCCCGTGCCTCGGAGAGCACGTTAAGCCGTCGGTCCTGCGCCTGATCTCTCTCCGGTCGTGTCGGATTCCCGTCACATCGGACTATGAGAGTGAAGGAATAGAGAGTGCACTTGTGTACTAAGCCTGCCAATCCGCAGTGGAGCAGCGTGGTGGGTCTATGCTCTAAAAACCCTCGCTCCCCGGAGTGAGGAGGCCTGTGCCCAGCAGTGGGACGTTAATGGGCTGCTACTTACTACCTGTATATCTCTTATATATAGATTTGTACGTTATAAACTTTGAGGTTTCTCATGAGGCATGTCGGTCACACTTCGGAACCGTATGTCATCACTGTCAACACACGTTATGGAAATATTATATGTATAATGTAAAATATTTAAATTAAAAACCTGTAGACTTTAACAAGATTCGTCTGTACCATTAATAATATTAATACTTAGAAACGATTTGAAGTGAACGATATACAACGTGTAATATATTTGTTTTTTCATTCAGTTAATATCCTTGAAAGAGTTAAAATATTTTTCATGAAATAAAAAATTAAATGAAGTCCTGAAAATATAATGGAACACTTTACAAATTATTTATTGAATAAAAATTCCGCATTATTGAAGCACGAATATCTGGAACTCATGTTTTCCAAGAAATTAGTATTAAAGCCAATGTACTTTAAAAGATTGGCATGAAATTTAGCAAATAGACTCTTTTCGCGATGTAGATGCTTATTATAAACGTTGACCATATTTATTCTAACCAACTCGCTGGACACAGCTTGTAAGTACACTATACTCAGGCAAACCAATATTTTGTTTTATTAACAACAAAATAATTTATTCGTAAGCTACATCCATGGCACAAACATCCTTAAACAATTATATAGAAAGAAACCTTTGTACCTTTCACTTTTCAATACATAAAATATTATTTGAAAAAACTGTATTAAAATCAAGTGTAGAAAACTATTAGTTTTAAAAGAATCTATTTAAACTCGAGTGGACAAAAAAGAATCTATTTAACAAACGATCTATATAAGGAGAGTGTGGACTAATGATAGGAATTCTATAAAACAAATTCTACAAGAGGTTAGCTACCTACATCAAGTTTTATGATTCAGGGAAAATGCGACACGTAAAAACCACATACACATTTATGATAACACAATGAATTGAAATGGCATTTCGAAATTTTCCGCTAGAAAAGGAAAATTGGTTAAGTTTATTAATAACATGTTCAACGTATATTATAAAATGCAATGAATAAAATCTTCTGCACTTTTATTATTGTATATGACTTCCTTGTTTAGAAAGACTGTTATATCCGTATTACTGGCGATCATGATGCAAATTTATTTATTGCTAATGACAATCCAACTTAAGATGGGTTCTCTGGGCTTGCCTCCACGTAGTCTTCAGAAATATATTAAAAACTTCTTATTACAAAAAGCATATTGTAATATTGAATATTCTATAAGTGACACAGATGTTTAGACTTGATTCCAGTCGCACATGGTAGCTAAACACATAGTAACGTCAAAAACTATGTTTAAAGGACTAATCGTTGAATTTCTTGCTGGTTTCTTCACAACGGAATCGACTTTCCGAAGCGGTGGTAGATTTATAACCAGCGGACTGACTACTGACAATCTAAGGTAGGTTCAAAAGTGCTTTTTGAACCTACTTGAATAAATAATATTTTGATTTTGATGAAATAGTACTTTAAAGCTTACAGTATCGTACCTGTAACGAATTGTATTGGCTTGGCGTCACGTCTTTTCTAGTAGAGTGGTAACGAGCTATGGCTAAAGCCTCCTACTAACCAAGAAATAGACAACATCGAAAGTATTTTCTAATTTCTAATTGTCTAAGTTTGCCTTGCCTGTAATCGAACCTGCATCTTCTGATAGCAAGCACTCGAATCATTTCGCCAGAGGCCGTCGGAAAACACGTCTGTATATTGAGATGTATTTTTGATAAATTTTGAACATAAGAAATAAATATAAGAATTCATCGTTTCTGTTCTATTTATGAAAAAAGTAGAAGTACCTTCGAAATATAAATCAAAATATTCTTTATATAGGTAAACCTAAACAAGTCGACGATGTGAAAGAATTTGTATATTTGGAATCGAAATTTACAAATGATGGAACATGTGAAAGTGATATTGAAAGAAGAAGGAATGCAGGGAATATGGTAAATGGTGCTCTGCACCCCTTTATGAATAGCCAGATGGCGTCTCAAAGGGCTAGACTAGCTGTGCAAGGTTGAGTGTTAGTGCCAACACTTATGTATGGTAGTGAAAGTTGGGTATGGCAAAAGAAGCATAAAAGTAAAATAAATGCGGTAGAGATGAGAGTGTTGAGAAGTATGAGTGGATTGAAATTGAATGACAAAGTAAGAAATAGTGTGATCAGAGAATATAAAAACTATAGCGACTAAAATCGAGAAAGGTATGCTTAGATGGTTTGGGCACTGGCAAAAAGGATTTATGAGTTAAGAATGAACAGGAAAGTTGGAAGGGGAAGACCAAGGCGAACATTCCTGGACCAAGTCCACAACATTTTAAATAAGGCCAGGTCAACAATACTCTAAAACGACGAAATTGTATGAAAGGTTTAATGAGAATGAAAGGAGCGAAGGAGATATGTAAGGATCGTGGCAAGTGCAAGGACGTGGTCTCTGCCTGCCCCTATGAGAACGAGGCGTGACGCTATGTAAGTAACCAGCTATTTTCAATCGAATGAAGAGTTGATTCCACATTTAAGAAACCCGCTAGATGCTCTTTTTACCATTTCCTTTAACAATTACATACATATAAAATGATGAATTTATGTGGAAATCGATTCAAATCCGGGCATTTTGGTTTCTTAAATATGTAATTAGTACACCGTAATAGTGCTCCTTAGTTCTTATCTTGCACTAGCTCTTACCTACGCAATTATCAATCTAGTGGGCATTTGGGAAAAGTCATTTTCAGTAAGTGATTATGTCGCGAAAGGAATACGTAATTGGAATTTCAAGTCAATCGGGCACATTATTATGAAGAGAGTTTTTCTATTATATATCCCGATCCCGTGGTAATATGAGGAAACTCGTTCTTAGAGTACGCATGTATGAATATATTTATAGAGCTTGAGCTTATGTAATAGTAAGCTCTGAAATACAAAGGTAAAGAAAAAATATATGCAACGTTACATTGAAGAGTATGAAGGATTTCTATATTGATTGTATTCTTTGTCAACAAACGACGCAAACATCAATATAAATAGACGAACCATGAATTTTCGTTATTTTTTAATAATCCACTGTTTTTGATTCTTTTTATATTGCCGAGGAAGTATATATATTTTCCTATTTTACAGGAAACGATAAAAGTCTATCATTTTTTAAAATGAAGGTCTTTATTATTTATTTATTCTATTATGTCTTCATCACTTTATATTATGATAGAATATATTTAGCCAGACAAGTTTTAGTTAGTATTTATGATTTAAAATTAGATGTCTTATTTAAATTCTGTTCGCTTGTACAATTATTTTAAATACCAGAAACCCACGTTTTTGTCTACGTCATATTTTCGTGGATCTGTTTCTGCTAAAAAAAGGTGAGTTATATTTTATGGAAAACTTCTAGTTTAAGTATTTGTTATTGCTATTTTGAAATGTTAACTATCAATGAAAATGTCATTTTAAATCAGCTTTTAGTCACATATAAGGATACTGTTTGATTGAAATTGCGTTTAAAAAAGATATTTCATTAAGCAAAAAACTTGCTAAAAATTAAGCAAAAAATAGACGCAGGCAGTATATATCTAGATTATGGAATTCCTGCGAGTGCGAAATTTGAAATAAGTAATTAAAAAATATACAAGGTATTAGGAGACCGCTTCCGAAAACGAAGACAGACGATAGTATTAATGACACATTTTATGATAGGACGAAAAAATCCTAATTTAATAGATCATATTTTTAAAACTTTTTATTAACATAGCAATTAAACACAAAATCAAAAACAGCTGCCGTTCGGGTCAACGAACGAACGCGGCCGACTCCGGTTTGCATTTAAAAAATTGAGCAACAGTGCGACACTCGTCACGCTGAGCCCGTGCGCTCGTTGACCCGAGCAACAGCTGATTTCTGAAGTCTTTCATAGCTGTTGTTTTTAGTAAAATAATGTATTTTTTTTCTGAAAAGATAAAAAAGCAGCTATGAAACACTTCAAAAATCAGCTAACGCTCGGGTCAACGAGCGCACGGGCAGCGCGATGATTTTCGCACTGTGGCTCAATTCTTTTACGTGCAAACCGGCGCCGGCCGCGACGCTCATTTCTTTTACATGCAAACCGGCGCCGGCCGCGTTCGTTCGTTGACCCGAGCGTCAGCTGATTTTTGAAGTGTTTCATAGCTGTACTAACACGATGGAGCGTAAATATTGCTAATATAACGTTTTAATAATATGATCTTTTTAAAGAGGGCCGATTTTTTTTCTTCCCATCATCAAAGGTGTCATCAATACTATCGTCTGTCTTCGTTTTATTGAGCGGTCCCCTAAAACCTTGTAAATATCGCAATTTAACAATATTTAAGAATTACATTACATGGAATCGGACAAAATCTAATTTTGAATCTCCGTCAGCATCGTTGTATGATGCGTAATTGATTTATTTACGTATGAACGCCCATTTCAACACCAAGTTTATTATAATTATCCAGGAATTAATTCTGATAAATAAGTTTTTCCTATAATTCAAACAAGGCCTAGAAAATCAAGTAGTTATGTTTAAGTCAAGTTGCATTTTAGAAAGGATTTTTCTTAAACTTCAATACTTATACAAATATATTCGTAAATAATGTAAAATGCCTAAAATCGGAAACGTTGAAAAACTTATATTACGATTTTGCTCTCGATCTGACGACAAAAACTGACTGCTGGAAATAACAATTTCAATATTATTATTTTTCCGTTATACTTGAAAGTTTATATTTTGAAAAAAAAACGTGACTTGAATAAAATTTTATAAAATATTCAGCATAACGTTCGTAGTCTTTTATTTATATTTGTAATAACACTTAAAACCGCAGGGCAGTATCATCTTGTCAAATCTTATGTACAAATATTAATTTTTATCATTCCTCATATTTACTCTATTAATTACTTTAAAAATCATCACGGTTTTTATTGCGAAAATCTTGAAACTCGGCTGTAATCTGACGTAGTTGATGATGAAAATAGTAATATGGTGACCTGGTTAATTTTGTTATAACCCCCGCCACGCTTCGCTATACCTGCATCTTACGTATTACCAGATAGATAATAAAAGTATTCTACTGATCATGGATTTGCAAAGAAATTCGGTTTAATAAACTACATTTATCTTAATCTCGTCGTGTTAAGTATACGACCATAGTAACTTTTCTAATGTAACCTCCTTAGAGCTTTTGACATTAGAAACCTTTTTAGTGGTTTTTTTTTTTTTTTTCGAACTGTGTTTAGCTGTTAGCCCTACTGGCTTTTACAGCGTAACCGGGAGGAGGACGGGCTCTTAAGAAGGCCGCCACATTTCGAGTGCGAGCCCTGAAAAGGGCTCGCACTCGAAATCTCTCTCCAAGCCGAGGCCCGGTCTCGCAGGGTCTCCTGCGAGACCGGGCCTCGGCTTGGAGCGACGTTATCGCTGAAACATCACCTGAAAAGGAAGAATCAGAAGCGCCCCCGGGAACGTGGGTGGAGTCCACGTCCGGGTGACGTCAGAAATCGGGGACCTCGACTCCGCCGGCGGAGTCGCTGTGTAACATTTGTGTGAGTGTCTGGTATGGTAGATTGCCGATAGTTATCGTATCGTCGGGGTCGTTAAGGACATATTTAGGCCGTCTCTTCCTAGGCGGAACGTTGAGACGGATCCTATAAGAGGACGCGTTAACCACTAGTGGGTTCCTATGATTGATGGCTCTCTCGAAATAATTTTCGGAGAGCTCTTTGAAATAACTCTTTATCGTGGGGAGTTCTAAGTCCCTATGTAGGTCGACATTTATTTTTAGTGTTACCTAGTGGCGTTTGATAGAATTGACAGCAGTTGACAATTCAAAACAAAACGGAACATTCTGCACTCCTCTATATAAACTACTTACCCGGTACGTGCTTCACTACGTATAAGTATAGTATGAAAAAAGTTTTAAATTGACAGAACAATCCTCATTAACAAAATAATCGGCCATTTATGGAATTCATTTGTTATAAAAAGTGGGATAAATTAAGAACCGCTCGACCGATTTTGTGCAAACTTCACATAAACCATCTAATAAATAGTCCGAACAAAGCCTAAACAGTTGGTTTGGATAGGTGAGCCTTTCTTGAGTTATAAAATTATAACAAAAAGTGTCATTTATATATACATATATAGATAAGTGTGGGAAATATCATACTCCTTCCCCCGCGCAATTTAAGTAAAAACGTGTATGAAATTTTTGCTTCACGTATTAATTTATAGATGTGTACAGTATATCTGATTTGCGTAACTTAAAGTACGGCGCAATCTATTTGATACTTATGTAACTTAGTTGGCAGCAGAACTCATATTCGTCATTTTTCCGGTTCGACCCGAGAATTATCCCATTCATTATAAATAAGTCAATTTAATTTATTTCATAGATTTTTTTAAAATTTTCAGTAACATAAAATTGTTGTTGCTTGTCTATCTTATCATTTGTTTTGTTATGTCTAAATACCAGAGAACACTTTCTCGAGCATGTACATGTATATACCTAATTCTATTTCAGGTGGCTAAAAGGTAATAAATAAAAAAGAAGCCTCATCTGCAGAAATTGTCACAGTTCTTTGGATGTGTTTTGTATTTATATGTACAAATCAATAAAAACAAATAGGTAACTCCTTAGCAGCTACAATTGTGCAAATGTAATTTGAGGCACAGGATTCATTAGGCATTAAGTGACCCACAAGCTCCTCCGCCAGTTTGTGGCTTAAAAAAATCTTTCAGGCTTATTTATACCTATCAAGCCGCATCACACGTGGACTGTATTTTACATTACATCGTAAATAGTCCTTACACTTCCTCATAGTAGATCTTAAATTACTCTGTTGGTTTTAGATAACAGGCAGTTTATTGTATCAAGTTTGTGTTGGTTTTAAGATTAATTTGCTTAAAAATTTTACGAAATAACCTATATTGTTTCCTTATATTCTGTATTAAATAATTAACAATTAAAATAACTTTTACAATTTTATAAAATATCTTTCAAGCATCAAATAGCCGCTGCTGCCCGAAATGTTGACTGTATAGTTTCCTGGGCTTCTTGGGAAATCCGTTCTTAGCGTCTGCATTGTCATAGGAATCGCGCAGCTAACTATCAATTCAATCGGAATAGTTCTGGAGATTTCATGTTAGAGAGTGAGTGATCATTTTTCACTTAAATATATGTATAAGTCTTGAGTTTAATTACATATATAATTGTTTTAATATAAGCAGCGGTCAATTAACGTCCCGCTGCTGGGCACAGGCCTCCTCACTCATAGGAGAGAGTTTTTAGAGCATAGATCCAACAGAGCAGCTGCTCTGTTGTGTCTATGCACATGAGAGTGTAGGATTGGAACTACTGCGCAGTATGCTCTTATCCTTCACTCTCCTGGTCCGATGTGACGGGAATCTCACACGATCGGAGAGATAAAGCGCAGGATAGACGGTTTAACGTGCTCTTCGTGACACGGGGGTGGAGCACACCGCCTACTTCGAACAAATATTGAGAAAATCCTAATAGAAAACAATATCCATTTTAGAATCAGCTCGATCCGGAACTCAAACCCAGGACCTCGTGTCTGTAGCCAAACATGCTAACCACTAGACCAAAGCCGCAGTATCTTTTTACATATGAATGTTATTCAACCTCTGCTAAACTGATAAACTGATAGAATACATATTTCGCAACAATGATATCTCTTAAATAATAACTATAAAAATATATCTTCTAGTAAGTAATGCAATATTACATGAATTTAACTTGTAAAAATGTCCATGTCCTGAACATTAGCAAAATTTGCAGGACAAATTAGCATTGAACTGGTTTGGACCGAACACCCTCGGATGAACTTCGCACTGAAAGGAGGCCATGACGTCTCGACGACCGACGTTTTGAAACGTATCAATAGCAAACGCATGCGTAACAACCTCCTTGTGTGTGTGTGTCTGAGCAGTGAGCACGCGGACCCTGCGTGCTCGTAACTCTGTCTCTATCACTCGTATAGCTCCGCCTCTCTTCCACACAGGCACGACCGGGGAGGACAGATTAATAATGTTTAAAATACCTCACACTTTGCGTTAACCCTCAGTCTTGTTCGAGTTGCGCTGTAAAACGTTTGCCCATACTCATCGTATAATACGTTCGTTGTGAAACCTATATTTGAATTGCAGATTTACATTTCATCAATAAAATACACTCTACAGTTCCACGACCGAGAGCAATTGTCTGAATTTTAATTTCGTCGAGGTAAGAATTTCAAAAGAAACTAAGAGAAATTTTATTATAAATAAAGACTTGAAAGAAATCTTTTATAAGAGAAGTATGCGTTAGTACAGGAAAATTTAGTTACGGAAATTTTTTATAAACGATTCTGACATGTAACATGGCAGTAACAGCAAATGGCCGACATGGATGCAACGGCCAACGCTTTCTCTTTCCCGAGCTCGTTAAACTGGAAGTTAGAACTTGATTGAAATTTGAAATACTTTCTTATTACTAGCTGTATTTAAATCTCGAGCTGTACATATACTTTTAAATGAAATTTATTTATAACTCTTTGAAAAATCTATTATTGATATTTTCTCAGTTTTTGATAGACCAAATAGAAAATGGTCTTTGCGGCATATTTAATACTCCCTTATTTTTGTGGAATTGTAAATAATGTTTTCTAGCATTCGGTGTTTTATTTAAGTCATAATTTAATTATTCGATTTATAATTAAACAGAGTATGAAGTGGAAACTATTTCTCTAATTTAAATTTTACTGGTTTGTTTAGACTGGATGGTTTTTAAACTTTTTTCCTGTATTTTGTTATTTGAAATGCATTCTCAATGTGCGCTAAGTAATCTTATATTAAATGACAATTTTACCTGTTCGAAAGTCTTCCAAAGATAGGCGTCCCAAGGTCCTGTTTTTTTGGAAGACCCTTCTGAAATCAGTATTTACTTTGTCCTTCGTGGAACTTGTGTCAACGGTTTGGTAGTACATCGCACTGGCCCTTTGATATACGTTTGAATCCCTTATCTATTATTTAAAGTCTTTGGGGTTATTTTATGTATTTCGTCCAATTGTCTTATTTCACATAGTATTCAATGAAGTACACGTTAAAAACTTTTGCTAATAGCAATCTACTGTTTGTAATTGGACGGGGAAGTACCATTTTCTGAGAATTACTATAAAGTAGCAACATTACTATGTTTCATTTCATTTTTGTGTTGAAGAATGGAAAGGCCAAGTGATGAGATGGAAAAGGATTAAAATATCTTAACCCTTTTACCTGATTAAAACTGCAACTTACAAAATATGAAGAGAGTCATAATTATGTACTAATACTTATGTTAAATTCTTTGCACTATAGAGTGCAGAAATAATTCATGCGTCTTAACAGATGAAACACCGTTTATTCGTTTTTGTACCCAAAACATTTTAATGGTTTACGTTAGGTACATATAGTATTAATAACCTGCTTTAAAATATCCAGGTAGTAAGGAAAAACTGTCAAGATGATGTCAACCCCAGTTATGGATTTACAAGTTGAGGAAACTCCATTAGCTCTGCGTCGCCTTTGGAATCTTACTCGTGCTCGACTTGCTGGAACTTCTACAGCCATTGACGTGGAACCAGCTTTAGTCGAGACTTTACCTTCGGCACAGGTGACTCAATTTCCGTCTTCTGTTTTATAAAGTAATAAATATGTGCCTGATCTCTCTGAAGGAATAGAGAGTACACTTGTGTGCCAATCCTGCAGTGGAGCAGCGCGGTGGGTCTATGCTCTAAAAACCCTCTCTCATATAGTATATGAGTGAGGAGGCCTGTGCCCAGCAGTGGGACGTTAATGGGCTGCCACTTACTTTTAAATATGTGCAGCAGTACTGATATTTTGAAAATTTGAAGATACGGTAGTTATTTTAATTTAGTTTGCGTATATTGGTGATTACATTTCAGACAATTTTTACACTAATATAGATACTAACTTTTAGTTTTTCTAAATAAGAAGTAAAGCAATTTGTTGGTCAAACAAATAAGTCAGTTTTGGATATATGCTTTCTGTTCTAGTCTAAGCTAACCATAATGTATCAAAGGAAAACAAACACTAAATGTACTCATAAATATAGTCTATGCTATAAATGAGAAATGTAATCACTTTCGAACACCAAACTAAGAATGATGAAAGTCTGTTATACGTTCTATATTACTCGTAATAATTATAATGCTCATTATCCTTTTGTCATTTGCTGTTAAAATTAAGTGGAAGATAAAACATAACGGTTAGCGTTTCCGTTAATTAATGTAATTTATTTTCTGAATGTTTATATTTGATATCTTGCGTACTAATTAATTTCCGCGAAAGTTTATTTGATGTTCAAAAGTTAGTAAAAATACTTTTTTACTGCTAAACTTAATTTTGGAAAGGACAATAAATTCTTTCAACTTTATATATTCATTAAGCTTGTTATCAGTAATTACGTACGGTACTAATAACTTATTCTCCTAATTTTCACTGACAGAAATTCAATTTAATGGCTCACTGTTACTTTTGTTAATTACATATTATTTTTATATGAGTATTAAATATTTTGTACACCCGTCGATCAATAATAAATAATATAGGCCCCGTATTTAGTCTCAGTAATAAGTTTAGCAAAATGCACAAGGCATTAAAGTTGACGACAAACTAAAAATTGTGTGTACAGATGGTTAAATTCTGCTATAACAAACTGAATAAATAACTAAAGGTCGCACCGACCTCGCCCAATACTTTGCCCTTCCAACGCCTTCGTTATCGAATATAATGGAATATTTTTGAACAGGAAATCTACAGATTCACTTTATTTTTTTGAAATATTGACCTTTGGTCAGAACTATACTCTGTTAGATATTAAAAGAGATTAAGAATGGATTTACAACTTGAATTTTAAATACTAAAGAAATTAAGATTTTTAAGCCAAGGCCTAGTAATAAGAACAGTTTATTTTAGTTTAGTCTGGCCTTCTTTTGCTATCGCAAATGACCGTTATCACCGTTATAAACCAGATTGACTGAGATTCATCTCATGACATCTTTACTGCGTATTTGTCCTTGGTCTCAATTGATCAAGTGAGTTGCGAAGGTTTTCGAGGTTTAATTCGAAAATTTATAATTTGAACTCTTCCAGCACTTTTGCATTATGATCTAAAACTGAATAACCAAGACAATAAGGCAAATTATGTATAAATAATTCAGACGCTCAATGATGTATAATGTCACCTCAAAAATGTGTGGCTTGTGACTATTGTTTTGCATTTACTGTAATAGTAGAATGTCAACCGATTTCATCATTCTTGTGAAAGCACAGCTTCTGGTAGATTAGAAATCAATGCATAATCCAAACCATACTGAAGGGAGAGTTTGTTTGAAGAGAGAATATTTAGAAATTTGTTTTTTCATATTTTAATTAAAGAATTTTTATCACAGGAACCTGAAGTCACCCCGAAAACCTTTACATCGGCTCCAAGCGATTATGAAAGTGATGTAGAGGAAGCGTTTCCTGAATTGGAAATACGTGTAAGTACACAAATATAGTCTTTTTTTATATATTAAGTAAATCTAATGAAAAGAACCAAGTTTACATAAATTTTCATTGTTTTAAAGGGGTACATTCTATGAGCAACAATATATTAGTACTTCATGTACATAAAACGCTTGCGTTTGGTATTAATATCAGTCAAATGGCAAAAATATTTTTAAGTTTGACTATTGCAATTTCAGATAATTTGTCGTTGTTTATAAGAAATGAGGATCATATAAAATAAATATTGGTAGCATACAATATATTTTTTACGATGATGTTCATGTGCAACATCAGATAGGTAGTGTTGTTTAAGATACATTAAATGTGTTAGGTTTGTTATTTATAAATTTTGTTGAACCAGGTGAAACACGTGAACAGTTCCAACTAAATGTGTACATAAATACTTATTCTATAAGTGTGTATGAAAGCCTGAACGTTATAGAACGTTTAATATAGTGTCTTTCACTGGCCTAACTTTCATTTTCTAGTCTATTCTTGATATTGCGTAATGATTTGAAATAGTATTTGATAAACAGTCATAGCATCTCGGTCCAGACGGCCTTTCAGACTAGCCTTCGAGTTAATAGAAAATTTGTTGCGCTTCACTGCTTTATTATTTTGCCAGAGTGAGGTCGATAACATCAGCTATTTCAATAGTAAGGTTTCTATCGACAATCGTAATCATTTGAGATCCAATATAATATTTATTCACTTCTGTTCAACTCTTTAATGTTCGGAAGTGTAACATTAAATTATATTAACACAGGGGAGAAGATTATTTTAGGTCACTGAATCTTCTGAATATGATTCGATATAAACTTCATAATTTTTAACTTATAATTCTCTGATGATAATAAGTATTTGAAGCTCAAACTTGTATGACTTATATTACGAGCTTTAGATTTGAGATCACGATCAAATATTTGTTTTATTAAATTAAAATGTTATACAAGAATCTAGGCGTGCTTTGATAAACATCGAAGGTTAATTGTACTGTCGTTAGCTAAATGTATATAATAAAATTGTTTTTGATCTACGAATTATTTTCTAGCAGCCAGAAATACGTGGGTACAGTGTAAACTATTTCAGAAATAAACGAGGTGTGGGCAAATTTAAAAATAAACACAAGCATTCTTTCGAATGGACTTTGATCCGTAGATAAATAGAGTTCGCTTGAAATGTATTAGACTTTAGTTTGAATAGGCACCGAGTTATTGTTTTGTTTTACCCACTCATAATGGTGTTTATGGACACTTGGGATGTTATGATCTTTTATTTTGGTTTTTATTAATGTCAACGTATCTCAGGCGTTTACTTCAATCATTCAATAATTTATTATTATTTATATCAACATTCCTTGTCTTTCGCTTAAATATAATGATAATTATATTTGCGATGGCCTCAGTGAGGTATTTTTTAAAACTTAAAACTTACATGTGTTATAGTATTAAGTATTGCTTTCATAAAAATGTTTTGCATAAATCAAATATCTTGGCATGATTTTTGAAAACAACATTTTGTAAGATTCGTACACCATGCCAAGTTGTGCGTAGACGTAGGTTTAATTATTAATATATTTAACTTTCTTTATTCCTCTTGTGTGTGGCTGGCAGTCTGGTCATATTTCCGATTTAAGAATAGGAAATAAAATATAATAGGAAATGTTAAAAATATTTACGCGCCAGGAATGTGACTGCAATTGTTATGAGTGTTTCTGTGTTGATATCTTTGAGGTCAGATACAAATTAATAAATATAGAATGATGGATATTAGATAAAAGTTGCGAGATTTTCAAGTAGAGCTCGTTTCAGGAAAAACCTGAACTTCCTACAAAGCCTTTTTGGAGAAGCAGTGCCTATGATAAGGAAGTTATATTGGATGCAAGTACTCTTGGAGATGTTCCTGCTGTTTACCGAGTCCCAGCCCCGGCACCTCATCAAATGCCGGTCATCGGAGTCTACATCGACCCTCGAGTTAGGACAGGCTTCAGATATAAAATCAGACCAATGCAGGTGAGACGAGAAATTTAATTGCAATATTTGACTATAATCATCGCAATTTGTTAGAAGTTAAAGTAATCGTTGCATTCGATGTTGTTGGTGTCAGAAGTGTTGATGATTGCGTAATTCTTTAAAATGATCAATGCGCAATCTTCCACATTTCTGTTTATACATTTTGTTGTAACTTTTGTACATTTTTTGGCGGCGACGATTCTTTAACTTACTGTGTTATATGTGGCTTTATCACCAAATCGCGGGAAACTTAAAGCAATCTGCTTCTGTAACATCAATGTGATTTTAAAAAGGAAAAACTATGAAGATCCATATTAGACTTGGGGCAAAATTTCTTACTGAATCGCGAAAGAACTGGCTTTGTATAAAATACGACCTCTATAGAATTGGATTCTGGACTTATAAAAATACGGAAATCTTTTAACATACTATATTGTGCACAGTATCTGACGGTATTTTTGTTTCGATTTGATTTATATACTTTTCATTATTTATCGTTATCCAATAACAATTTTTTGGTTTGTGAGCATGTGGAAGATTTTTGCAAGAATTATCTTTTCAGAATTCCGGAGGATGGTGAGTTTGTTTTCCGAAGTAATCTTGCGAAAATATTCATTAACTTTGCGAATTTGTTTTACTGTGTTGCTCTGTTATTTCTATGAAAATACCGAGCAGTTAAAGTTTAATACACAACAATTATACAACCAAACGAACTTCGCAAAGTTATATTATATATGATCACAACCATATAAATAATTTAGTTGTACAATTTTTAAATTTTATGATGCACAAAGTAAGGTAAGGTTGTCATGTTAATTTTTTGTAATTATATAATTATCATCAGCAATTTAACCTAAGAGAGAAGCAATGAGATAAAACTTAACAAATAACTAATAACTAAATGATTAGTTGTATTGGCAACCTTACATAAAAATGTTAAAAGATGCTGTCATGTTTTGTTCAATTTCATCGTTTGATTGTCAATTATTGAAATCACAGTCCAAATTTAATTCATATAGATTACTAGCAGAGTTCAGCGGTTCTAGTAACTGGGTGACATTAGGATAGTGGGTTTTAGACAGTGAGTAGCGGTGTCCGTTGCTGTAATTTACAGAATGAAAATTTCATCAACGACAAACACTGTTGACTTGCTCGTATTTGCCACTGGTTGTGTGCCGTTGTAGGCGATGGTATGTGGATCGTCCAGTTTTTCAGACCTACGCCCAGTGAGGCGCTCACAAAACAATCTTCAAGAACGCTCGCAGAGACCCGACAGGTCGATCTGACTTTCTGGCTGGCAGCATGTCATAGGTAAACCATAAGTATCATTCATAAGGGCGTCATGCCATTTTTTTGTCGTATATTTACCCCCATTGTAAATTCATATATTTCGATAAAGCATTGTCAAAATGTTTGTGTCTTACATGCACCTAACTTTTCATATACATAAGCTAACTTAAAATTAAAAAGTATGAAGTAATAAAGTAGCTGTATAAAGTTTTTATTTTAGTAGATAGAGAACATTATGAGACTAAAGTAAAACATATTTCTGTACAGCAACGTTTTGGATTTCATTTTGAATGCACCGTATAAATCATCTTTTAAATATTTCAGGCTTTAGATGCCCCTCCTCTATCAGTGAAGCCAAGACATTTGTTTGGTGGCAAGGCGCTAACTCTTCAGTCAATTGGGCGTGGATTTGCAAGACGGCTGACGTTTGAGCCTGTCGACTCGACTCTTAATGAGAATACAAATTACTTTTGGTCTGACTCTCGCCCAGAAGGCTTTGTATTTGAAATTGAAGCAGTAGCCATAGGTGACAAATTCACTATCTATGATGCCAATCATGATCCGCAAGGAATTTGTGAAGTAGTCCAACAGCAGGTTAGATTTTTTTTATATATTTTTCTTTATGTGAATTATTAAGCAAACATGACTTACTCAAATATATCTTTATTACAGAAGAATCAAATCGAACTTGAACAGAAAATATCTGAAGATGGTTCTATTGAAAAGAAAGTGAAAATTAATACCCTTTGTAAAGTAGAGTGGTATGAAAACCATGACATTACTAAATTGGTGCCTGTGACTGGAGTGGCAATATTAAAGAAAGGACGCGGAAATGCAGTTGTTTCAAGAGTAGTGAATGTCGCCATTGGTATTAAGCAATTGAAGAAGGGATACGAACTTAAACCTGGTATTAAGTCATCCTCCAGGAGAATCACTGTTAATGGAAGTGATATTAAAGATATTCCGTGCCAGTATTCTATTGTGGGTTTAGAGCGATATGAACTGCCCGTTATAGGCAAGTTTTATCACTAAGGCTTTGCGATATGTATTTTTTTATGAATAGAGAATTTATAGCTTCTTTTTGTAGGTACGTACATTGACCCCCGCATTGTACCCGGATTTTATTACCGTGTCAGACCAGCAAACAGCCGTCATCACTTGCTCGAAGGTCGAAGCTTGTTATTGCAATCCATTGGTATGGGTTACGGAAAGCGTATAACATTCAAGCCTGACACGCTTAATGCACCCGAAAACTATTTCTGGTCTGACTCCCATCCCGATGGTGTGGGTATGGAACCACGTGCTGTACACCCTGATATGAAGTTTACAATTTCAGGAAATGGAGTAAGTGTAGACATATCACGTAATAGTAAATAGTCTTAAAAAATTTGAATATGTGCCAGGATATAAATAGATTTTTCCTAATGGATTTGGATAAGAGGCGTAATATGTTATCTGTTTGCTCGACAAAATAGTATGTTCATATATATTTTTTCTATTCTCGGAAGGACAAATGATCTGATTTTTGGGCTAATAGCCAAGTGTCCAAGAATGTATTTATATTATATATTATTATAGTTATTTGTTGATTTTATATACTAAAAATGTTTGTAATTTTCAGGGCCTTCTTGGTGAAGCAATGGTCTTCCGCGCTGATTTACCACAAATCGAAGAAAAAACGGAATATGTTGATGTCCCAGGCAAGCGGGGAAAGGCCGTTCTGAAATATATTCAAGTTGATGTTACATGCCACGTGAAATTGGCCACTACTGGAGGTGGTTCGGTAGACGCCGAAGTGCATCTGATGAAAGTTTCAGGAACAGCCCTTGTTCGCAAAGAACCCGGTCAAGCTGAAGCCAAGTTGGTGAAAGTTTTCAACGTTGGTCTGGACTCACAGCTCAACCTGCTATTCGCCCATTCACAGACTGAACTCACTTTCCACCCAATGCCCTAAAGAACAATCCAGGTGTGAATGGTGTTGCATTACACTTGTTGACTCTGGTCCGACAGATATGTAATGTAAGACCAAATTTAAAACCTGGAGCGACAGAAGCTCCATCAATTGTTAATCGATCTTATTACGAGTTTGCAACCAATAAGTGGTCAAGTTATAGTACCATGGCAACTTGCAATTTGGTTGCACATTTCGGCTTTATGCATGAATGATAACAGAAGTTATTTATATCCATTATATTGTTTCTTCTTTAAGATCATTAGAAGTAATGTATAACAAGTGAATATATGGATAATAATTTGCATAACCCATAACCAACTTTACCCCAACCGAAAGTTGTATCGGTCTAGCGAATATGAATGTCATTAAAAATATATTTTACTGCAATTTGTTTGGACATTTTACATCGGAGAGAGTAGTAGAAGACTAAAAAATATTTATAATTTTGTGTAACAAACCTATTTTAGATTTAAAAAATCAGATGATTCCAGTTGATTGTTTGTTATCATTTTTTTATTATCTCGGATCCCATTTCTTTAAAATAAAACTTTTATAAAATACCACCGTTTTATTTATTAAGCATCCTTGATTACTTATTCGTATATTATTTACAGACACAGAGAAACAAATTTATTGCTGTTTTAGATTGTTGTTTATTCACACCCACACCATTTGCGATGATATTTGAAACTTATCTCGTGTTATTTTGTGAATGAAAATATTTTATTGCTATAATGTCAATGGTCAATAAAAAAAATGCGTGCGTACAAAGAAGACATGTTAGAAGTGAAACTTATTTGGCAAACTAAGTTTTAAGTCTTTTTTATATTTACACAAATCTAAAATTTTAGATTTCCGAAACTTAGGGGGAGGGAGAAAGGAAGATATGTTAGGAATTTAATTGTTATTAAAATATTAATCGAAAATGAATACAAATAATTTACTAAAATATGAAATGACAAATTGTAAATATATAAATAATAAATAATTTACTAAAATTTAAAATTTTTTTTTCAGTTTAACATTTAGAAAAGACAATTTATGAAATTTTATATTTTATGAAAAATAGTAGATCCAATTGTTAAATGGTGAGTGGCAAATTAAAATGCCTCGTGTTATTTGTATACATTAAAACTACCTAACCTTTAAATGAACCTTCGTGACGTTAATGATCCCTCAGTTTTACCCACATGCGCCTAAAGAGATTTCATTAAAGTAAGTAAAAGTAAGTAAGTAGCAGCCCATTAACGTCCCAATGCTGGGCTCAGGCCTCCTCACTCCGGAGAGCGAGAGTTTTTAGAGCATAGACCCACCACGCTGCTCCACTGCGGATTGACAGGCATAGTACACAAGTGCACTCTCTATTCCTTCACTCTCATAGTCCGACGTGACGGGAATCGGACACGACCGGAGAGAGATCAGGCGCAGGACCGACGGCTTAACGTGCTCTCCGAGGCACGGGGGTGGATTACACCGCCAACTTTCCAACGTCGGGCAAATATTGAGAAAATCTTAATAGAAAACTTAATATTGATTTTTTTAATTGGCCCGACCTGGGACTCGAACCCAGGACCTCATGCCTGTAGTCGAACATGCTAACCACTAGACCAATGAGGCAGTTATATATGAGAGATTTCATTAAAAGAATATGCTTAAAGAAATATATTGTAGACTGAGGTATTCAAATATCATCAATGATAATACCCTTTAAATACACATAGGGATGTGAATAGCCAAATTTTATAAAATAGGGAACACCGTTGTTAAAATTTGACGTTTTCAATTTCTTCATAGCTTTATGTGTGTTTATAGAATTTCATCAATGATGCTCATCATTGAAAATATTGTACACTTCTACTAATCATCTGAAATAAGTGGCACGCACTGAAAATTGGAGTGAAGTTTGCAGTATACTCTATAACATAATCATATTGTATATTTTAGCTGCAATTGAAATCATACTTTGCTCAGTACAAGACTAGTTACATTATCTCTAAGTTAAGTTGGGTTTATAAATGAATCGTTGTTATATTTAAAACAAACCTGCCCCAAACGGCCTTCATTAGTAAGTCTATCCTGAAAACGTAAAAAATATCCAAGATTGATTTGAAATTTAAACTTTTTTCGCAAAGTAGACGCTCATTAAGAATGAACTTCCGCTCATTAAGGAAGGCATGGAAATTACGTCGTTGTCACCTTAGGGAATTAGGGAACAAAATGCGGAGAGTAATTTATGAGGTGTATAAATTTCATTGCTTTATTAGCGAAAATGACACAAATAAATATTTCTCTCTTATATTTTCCAGCCCTGTCAAGTGCATAGGTTTTAAGTAATTTTAATTTATGTCATTTCTAATTAAATTAAAATAATGCTTTCAGTGCACATATATCAATTGCTTCACAAATGTCACAAGCGTCGAAAATGTCATCTGCTATTTACGATAAAAGCAAACGTTAGAATCACTGTATTATTTGTTATAGTTAATAACCAAATTTACTGCTAAACTTGCTGCAGCTTTCTTATGATCGAAGAGGCCCGTCGGAGAAGGTGCACGAGGACGTTAATAACTCGCTACTTAACGTTTTTTATTAAAGTAATTCGTACAAAAGACATATGGTATCCCGGACTTTTTTGTAAATATTACTACTTTCTATAATAATGTGAAACATTTTTTGTTCTACTATCAATAGTCTTCGCAGCGCACGCGATGACAGATTTTTCCTCACAACTTGGGTTATACTAATGCATTTTTATTGGGGATACCTATTATTTTTGAGAAAGTAATATTGGCTATATCGATCAGAGAAAATGCAGCTTTTTAATGGCTTAGAAAAACATTTCCTCCTTATAATATTTATTTACTTATTTTGGACAGCCAATAGCAGGTACATAATATACGTTTAATTTATGATAAAAAAAAAACTAAGATACATTGAATATGTCCAACTAATAATAGGCGATAATTATTATACATGAAGTCAGATTAAATAAAATAATATATAATGTCAATTGCTACTACGGTTACTGAGATATAATAAATATATATTAAATCTTAAATACAGCATGCAAATATTTAATTTATATATATTTGTAATATTTTGGACTCGCGTTCGTGACTCTCAGAATACTGTCCTCGGAGTGTTTGGAGTGACCGAGGAATTCTTAATTATCGGCTTGCAGTTCATCATGACAAAAATAAAAAGTAAATAACATATAAATTTTTACAATTACGAAAATGACGAGGAAGCCTTATACCCTTAGATTTATTTACTATTTCTATTTTTATTACATTCAATTTCGATTGTACTTCAAAATAAAAGCAAAGCTCCTAAAGAGAAAGCTGCTAAGGTAGCTCCAGCAGCTGCTCCTGCGGAAACCCCAAAAGTCGTCCGCAAATTATCTTCCAAAGCTCGCCACGGGAGATTGTATGCTAAGGCAGTGTTCTCAGGATACAGACGTGGGCTTCGCAATCAACATGAAAGTACCGCTCTATTAAAAATTGAAGGTGCCCGGAATCTTGATGATGCAATTTTCTATGCTGGAAAGAAGTGTGTATATGTACACAGAGCTAAAAAGAGAACTCCGATGGTAAAAAGACCAAGTTGCGCGCAATCTGGGGTAAGGTGACCCGTCCCCTATGGCAGTTCTGGCAGTGTACGAGCCAGGTTTAAGTCCAATCTGCCCGCTCAAGCTATGGGACACAGAATAAGAGTGATGTTGTATCCATCAAGGATTTAATAGCCTCCTTTGTAATTATATAAAAATTATATAAGTTCTTAGTTAAAATTTATTTATTATTATTATTAATTTTGGTTTAAATATTGGTTTTGAGTTACATTTTATTTACTTGTAGATTTAAAATGAGACAAGTGCCTTTTAATAAAGATAAATAAAATAAAAATATAAAAAAAATACGTGGTTATATTAGTCCAGATATAATACCATCTGTTAGAATATAGGCGAACTACCTACTCTCAGTAACATAAGAGCAACGTAAACATATCGGTTTAAACAACGAGTAGATGGCAGCGCTTCATCTCCATGTGTACATGTACTCAACTAGATGGCATTAAACCAACTTAGTTGAGTATTTTATGAGTTCAGTTGCCTTTAGCGGGCGTGTGGCCGCTCGTTCTATAGGACTTGTTATGTCTACGTAGAGTCAACAGAAATTTGAGTTTAGTTAAGCGGGAATAATCGGCCGGCGAACGGCAAGCGTACTGGGGGTCTATTGCCCGTCCGTCTTATACTTTAATACGAAAACCGCGATGTGCCAACTAATAACTGGTTAACAGTGAATCGGTGCGAAAACTCGATTTGTAAAACGATAAAACGAACACGATGGCCGCGAAATATATTTTCAGCAGTGTCTTATTTTTGTGCATATTATATTGTGTCAGTAGTTTCAACTTGGAACCGCGGATTCCTGTGATAAAGTTTGGCGAGCCTGGCTCCTATTTTGGATTTTCTGTTGCTGAACATCTTACAATTGGAAGTAACGGTGAAAATATTAGCTGGTAAGTATTAGAAGTTTGATTACGAATAATATGATGTCACGTGCGAAGGTCGCAATACATGTGTTTGAAGTCTCCTGTTGATCAGTTACTGTGAATATTGAATACAATAAGAATAATGTCCGTCGACGTTTGATATCGTGCTATCACAAGTACATTGCCCTTATCAAGAATGTAGAGCCATTGATAATTCGAAGAAACGGTTAACATTATCGTCGGTGTGTATGTAAATATAGAAAACGTAAACCTTACATTGAAAAAAAAAAAGGAAACGTTATGTACATAAAAGTATGGTTTACATAAAAGTAGAGTTAATATTTTGTACTATTTTATTAACAAATCCGAGATTAGATCATATAAATGTAATAAATTTCGTTAGATATACGATGTTATGATATGGGATGTTAAAACTTTTCGCAGGATATGCTATAGGTGTATTGGTACATGGGTAGAGCCTTATTCAGGAGGAATAGGGGAAAAACCACAATTAGCGACTTTATTTTCTCGGGAATTTTTTCGGATATTTTTGTAGATATTCTGCTATTTATCATTAAAATCGGTCCAGTCGATTTTGTGTTATAAATGGTGTAACTAATCCGAATTGGTTATATATAAGACGACCTGAAAATTGTTGATATTTATCATCATTTAATCTTAAACATCTGCATGTAGGAGTGAAGCCTTTATTAAATAATCCCTCTACACTAAGAGGACTAAATCCTGACCTAGAGAGATTTAATAATGTTCTGTTACGTTAATAAAAATACGTATGATATAAAATATTCATGGGTCTTAAGTAAGGTTAACTGTCAAGGTGAATTAGAGCAGAATAATCAGATTAAGTTTTTAATTCAACTTTATGAAACGTGAACTACTTTGTGTCTTTGGACTGGTGTCGAATGATTAACATACTATTATATATAATTGTGAATGAGTGTTAATAGCCTAATAAAGTGATACTTTCAAGTTTTCAGCACATTTTTTGAGTAACAACAACTTAGTTATCGGATCAACAAATAATTCTAAGACAAGGAATTTTTTGTTATTATTTTTGTGTTAAGGTTTTCTTTTTAATTACCAACTTAAATGGTAATAATTATTTGATATAAATACTGCTATAACGTTGTACGAAAGATAAATCGTGAGCTGACTTTATTACCAAATATAATTAAAATAAGTGTAACAAATGAAGTAATTTAACTACAATTAATGAGTAAAATGAAATGATTCAAGTAAAATTATGTTTATTTCAAAGAAATTAAGATACTATTGCTGCCTTATAAATATGTCATGACAGCGTTTTCAGTTACCGAACTGCTTCTAAACGACAGAACCGATTTTGTTGAGATTTTTCCTATCTTCAGGTGGACTGGAGAATGGTTTAGATAAAGAATTTAATCCCATAAATAACTTTCTTTTGTTTATTGTTCAAGTGCATTGAATTATGTTTTTATTTAAAAAAAAATAGTGAAATCAACCCTTTGAACAAGACAACGTCTATCGGTTCTGCTAATGCAAAAATGAAAATTAAAAGTGCGTGCGTATAAAGTACACATATCAGAAGTGAAACTTATTTTTAAGTCTTATTTATATTAATACAATCTAAAACTCACGATTTCCGAGACTCAGTGAGGAAAATAGGAAGATATGTTAGGAATTTAATGAATTTAATTGTCATTAAAATATTAAGTGTCGAAAATTAATACAAATAAATTATTAAAATCTCGAATGACGAATTGAAAATAAAAATGCCACGTGTTTTGTGTCAATATTAGAAATTATTAATTAAATTTTGCTTCTAATTAAAAATTTTGAAAAGAGAATTTTTCAAATATTTTTATTTTATATTTTATGAAAAATTATTAAATGACGAGTGGCAAATTTAAATGCCACATCTTATTTTTAAATGTTAAAACTACCTTACCGTCAAACGAATTAGCATAAAAACGCTGCATATCTTCGTGGCGCTAATCACGCGTTTCATCCGTAAAAAAATTACCCTCGTGCGCCTAAAAAAGTTTCACATCAAAAACTATAACTCTGCATATATCGAGATTATTTTTTTGTAACATATCAAATGTTACCTACGTATGAAACTGCATTGCAATATGTATAAGCAAATGAAATGAAAATAAAGAATAAGTCTATAGGTAATAGAATAAATGTAAAAATTAGAGGGACCAATGTCTTAAAAAAATTATATTATGTCACATCTTTTACATTCTTACATTATACTTGCCTTATAACCTACATAGTTATCTTATGAAGACGAATGAAAACATTTCAAAATGGACCCTATATTCTTGCGACGAAATCTTTTGGATATAATGCTTCTATACAAAATAATTACTAGTTTATGTGATACATCTCTTCTTGCACACATTAAATTAAATTGTAAGATACCTACATGAGCGACAATTAAAAACATTTTTCCGCTATATCCACGTCGCACAAATTTATCACTTCACTCGTGTTTAAATCGTATTCGCCGCCAATATAACACCTTAAATACTAAATTAGATATTTTTGACCCCAAAGTAACAAGTTTCCGTCACCAAGTTCTTGTATTATTGCGAGAATTACAATTTTTCTCTCTCTCTTTCAACTGCTAAATTTGCATTGTAACTGTTTTTCTTAGTTTCTAATTTAATAAAATTTATATTCTGTAATTACTGTATAAGCCTATTAGTGACGTTTATGTTATGTAATATTGTTTCTTGTTTACTTCCTTCTGTATCCATAAATTTGTACATAAATATTGTTGGCTTATCTAATAAAAAAAATAAAATTAGATAATTTGCTATGGTGGTTTGTAGACATTTTGTTCCCTTCATTATAACATAATATTTTGAAGTGTTATTACATTCCCGTGATGCTTGACTTCAATTAACTCTAATTACGGCTCATTACTTTTTCTTTACATAAGTAGCGTCGCTAAAGAGTTATAGTACCTGTTTTTTTACCACTGAGTCGACATACAGCGTTGTGTCAACACATTTTGTTTTCATTTCTGTTTAATAATAAAAAAAATATATACCGAATACAATATTAAGCTACCTATTATGCATTCTATGAATTGGATATATATATTTTTGATGTGACGGTTTTAATCTGGTCGTACTTCTTCATATCAGCTTTTGTTACTACGTTGACATAACATCGTTAAACCAATGAAATTTAATATTGAAATAATGAAGTAATATACCGAAAAACAAGGTAATTTACATTAACACTTAATTTTAATAAACGAGTTCAATGGAAGTTCTCAGGTTAGGAACCCTTCCCTATCTTATCTCTGAAGATTGCGTAAGTCACGTTTGCATAAGTGAAAGTCATAGTTAAGTACATATAGAAGGTATTTCATATTTGCAAACAGTTCATAACTGTGGAGATTATTTCATTTCTTATATATTCTTAACAAATGTACAAATTCTTCCTAAATTAATCTTTACTATTGTTGAATTGAATTAATAGCCTCTGCGAAAATGTGTTAACTTCAAACGACTCTTAAACTTCTGTTTCTTAAAATATTCTTCAATCTTTAAGTCTAATATTTATTAAGAGGCATCTGTTAAAAATGACAATATAATAATATATATATGTATATAAACGAATCTAAATTTAAATGAACTTGTTAAATGTTCAAGTCAAAAGCGATTAGTTTTGGAGTCACAGTGAAAAGAGGACAATTCTATTTGTGAATGTGGTCCAGACCAAGGCATCTTTGTCGACAGCCCTAAAATTTCCCATCCTATCTATGACATCATCCCTACCAGAGTTCCTTTTCCTTTAAATGTTGAGTATTTGTTAACCCTTGTATATAATATCTTTATAAATTTACTAAATGTAATAGAATTAAGTTATAAATGTTTTATAAAGTGTTTATCATGTGTTGTCCCTAGCCCTTATTTTTTTATTGGTGGTGGTAAGTGACTGTAAAGTGTCAACTATTTGTAAATTATCAAAATTTGATTTGCCATCACAAAAACTGTACTATCACCTACGTCGCTTTTCCAACTAACGTGACACTGGCGAAATTGTGTATACCTTGTCACACCTGAATGCCATTTACTGAAAGAAGAAGAACCGTGTAAAGATATAAATTGGTATAAACGTGAAATATGTAGTATAGAAAAATATCTTTTCGTTCCATAGGATGATGATAGATAGTTTCCAATCCCGTAGTAATATAGGGAAATCCGTTATTAATGACTCTGGATTGCAAAAGAATTCACTCTGGTAAATGTTAAGTCAATCGTAAATAGTTTTGAACGTGTTTTAATGAGTAAGTTGGCTTTAGTGCTCTAATAGCAACCTCGCAGTAGTACGTTTCGAATGGACCCGGACATAAGTAGAAACATTTTTTTACGTTTTATATATATAGATTAGTTATAAGACAAAACAAAGTTGTTCTTGCAATTTGACATCCTCCATCGCTTTTTGAATAGTATAATTTTTTTGACTTTCATGTTACAACTGTAAGTTTATTAGATCACGAAGCTTAAGAAAGAAATAGTGTCAACCATTAATACCTTCACGATATGAATAATAAAATGCAAGTTGGCGCCAACAAACTGTGACCTCGATACTGATGCTGTAAATATATCTAGGACTTGGCATCTTAAATTTTTGTTAATAACTTCTATATTTTTTACAGTGAAAACTTCTTTAGACGAGCTGTGCATATTACTTTGATGGTATTGAAACTGAGCCGTTACGCTCGACAATGAAACGCTACTTCGAGTATTGTCGGTTTGCATCAACTAAGGAAGCGGGAGTTAATAGCTTTGTCGTGTGGTTTTAAGCATAAAAAATGTTTTGTCCATTTTTCAAAAACATGGTTTTTTAAAGCATTTCCCCTTATCATTAGAAGGAATACTTTATCTAAAAAAAATCACGTTTTAGTAGACGTAATATCCAGAATACAATAGCAACTAATCACGTAACAAATTTCATTGAATTTAAATTTCGTGTAGGGTGAATCATATCTGGTTCTAGACAAAAACCTATAACAAGAGATAAATGTACTAACAACGCGTTGGAAGGAATCCAATACATTTCCGTCTGGATGGCGCGTATATTCGATTTTCAGTATATTTGTATATTACTATTTACATAAAAATCACGAGATCAACTGGAATTTTCAAAATTAGCTGATTTTTATAAAGGATGTGCTTAGCAGGTATATTTTTTAGATATCGCGGAAAATATTTCAGGATTTATATCATTTTTGTTTTTAGTAATGCAGATTAGATGCTTCTCTGTATACTGACGGTACCAGGAAGCCAAATAGATTTGTTACTTGTACTATATTTCAAAGTATCACGTGTCCAGGCGTATGTCGACGCCATCAATTACATAGGCTTACTTACATTAACATTGTTTCAGTATAAAATTATATATACAAAAAAACAAAGAATTATATAATTTTTACATTGAATTTTTATATTCGAACTTTTCTTACCATCCCTGGGCTTCAACGAACATTAAAAAAAAAATTGTCAAAATTGACCCAGGCGTTGTTGAGTTATGCGCTTGTATTGCGTTTGTTGTTGACTTTTTGCGATTCATTTTTATATTATAGATTGGTGCTTTGTATGAATAATTACACTTTACAAAATTTTAGACTAGATTTTACACGCAACAGAATTTTCTAGTGTTACAAACTCACGTTACAATCGGCAAAAATAATGCTTTGTCACCACAAAATATCATTATGTTGCTGGTTGATTTAAATGATTTGATTCTCAAAAAGCTCTCTCGTAGCATTAATCTTTTTTTGTTTGTGTTATTATTTTCCCAAAGCAACGACATATAATGTATCGTTAAAATGGGACACAAAAAATAAGTGTCCATTGACAAGATCTATTTTTACCACCGCTGACGAGTATAGTCCAAGAATAAATATACTTATCATAAAGTGTATTGCAGGCTAGCTGTCATCGTGGCTATCTGATGTTATTGATATAAATAATATTCGGTGCAGGCAACTGTTATTTCAATATTATTCTTGTAAACACTTCAGGGCTATATTTTTGTATATCAATTCATAAGAGGAAAGGATTATTAAAAGAAGGATATATTTTTCATAGATATAAATGTTGAGTTTTATTTAAATAGATAAAAATTGAAATATAACTCTTTAAATGGATTATAGGTTGTCAACACATACGGATTTTTTTTACGCTGGGAAATGCCTTTACGCACGGGGTGTGGGACTCACTGACAGGTCAGGATACCCACTAAAACCCAGCGGAGAACCTTCGACATCCTTGAATGGAGAACCCGAGGTACACATACACAATCCACTCTAGCACTGCGGATGCAGCCACCTTATTTAAATCATTTATGGAATATGAAGAAGATGCGCATATATACACATCCTGTTACTTCGCCGCCTACGTTGGAGCGGGGGAGCATCGATGGCATTTTGTCTCATCCTCTCTGATACCTCCTTCAGCGACATAACAGATTCGAAGAAGGAGGCTACCATCCTCCAACCCATCTCGTTAGCATTGCGCAAACTATGTTCAACAACGAGAGAACCATTAGGGATTCCAGGACGTATCGCTGAGGTCTCCATGCGGAACACTCTGCCAATATGTGGTGCGCCTAATAGTGACGAGCGTCAAAAATATTGACAGCTTTATATTTAGCTTCCGTTTTCTCAATGCATTTGGATTTATGCTTATTTAATTAAACATTTTTAATTCTAATAAAAAATATTGAAAAATCCATATAATGTTCTAATTTAATGGTACTCTAGAGCTTTTAATGTTATACCGTCTTTCAGTCCCCATAATGAATTGATTATGAATGAATTGAAATCACATATGTGATTCTTGAATTTGAATAAGTTGGTACAAAAATAATGCACGAATCATGTTATTAATTGGATAGGGAAACTGGTAAATTACTTTAGTCATTCATCATAGCTCTAAGAAAATTTTCAGGAAAAAAAACTCATTACTCTTTGTCGTCGTCGTCATCGTCGTCTCAACCCATGGACGTCCACTGCATGACAAAGGTACCTCTTAATGAATTCCAATGGGCCCGATCTTGCGCCGCTTATATCCAGCGCCTGCCAGCGATCCGCCTGATATTATCGGTCCACCTGGTGGGGGGTCTGCCAATGCTGCGTTTTCCGGTGCGAGGCTGCCACTATAGCACCTTCGGGCCCCAACGTCCATCGGTTCTGCGAACTATGTGCCCTGCCCATTGCCACTTCAGCTTTGCAATTTGGTAGGCTACGTCGGTGACTTTAGTTTTCCTACGGATTTCCTCATTTCTGATTTGATTACGTAGGGAAACCCTGAGCATAGCTCTCTCCATTGTTACTCAGCTATTATTCTTATGCTTAAGAAATTTCCATTAATATGGCTTTAGTTGTTTTAAAAACTTTATATTAACAAGTTTAAAAATTTACGTTTTAAGGAAGGTGTAAGACATGTGAACAAAAAACATTAATCTATTTTTATGGCATACTCTATATTTTACACATGCTTACTTGAGACACACGTGGGAGTGGGTTCGAAGTTTGCTCACAAATAAGACATTTGACAAACTCGTAAAAATAGTTTACATAACATATTTGTTTAGGTCCCGTTATAGACGCTGATATGAATTTTACTGCTTTCAAAAACTCCTGCCTACACGCAAGCTAACAGGCAATAAGAAAAATAATTATGACGTCATTTTTGAACTTAACGACTAGCTTTGTCCAGTCTAGATTAGCTTACCTTAGTGAATTGAGCTAATTTGAGACAGCTTTAGTTATAAACACTACATGTGTTAATTTTAAAAAATAATTTTAAATAATACGGCCATAAACATATCGTATTCAGGTTAACTTTCCAATACAGTTGGGATTAATAAAAAGCCTCGCTTCAGTGGCTAGCCCAAAGAAAATTTTTCCCCTTTTTATATTCTCTGAATGTATCAAAAACTCAAGCGGTTAAATAACATACCTTTTCTATTTATATCTCGATAAGAATTGATTTAGTCATCTTCTGCATTGTTTACTTAACAATGCAATGTCAAGGTATAATGATATTGTAATGATGATGGTAACAAAAAAACAAAATACCCGACTGAGTTTGTAGTGGGCTCTTCTCAGATCGGGGCGCGAAAGAACTCTCGTAACTTTAGATTTTAAGTCGTTCTTGAGTACCATCATCAGACGTACATTAGAATTGGAGTGTGGAAAAGAAAAAATATTATTTGACGATTTATAAGTGCATAATTTGCCTACTTGAATTTGATTAAAAAAAAAATAGACAAATTGGTAACTAAATCGCGAAAAATCCAGCAATTGGAAAAAATATTAAAAGTGCGTGCGTACAAAGTACAAATGTTAGAAGTGTAACTTCTTTGGCAAACTATTTTTTAAGTTTATTTATATTTATAGAAATCCAAAATTTTAAATTTCCGAGACTTCGCGGGAAGAAAAAAGGAAGGTATGTTAGGAATTTAATGAATTTAATTATCATTAAAATATGTCGCAGCAAAGGGTATCGCAGATTAATACAAATAATTTATTGAAATCTCGAATGACGAATTGTAAATAAAAATACCACGTGTTTTTTGTCAATATTAGAAAATTTTGCTTTGAAATTAAAATTTGGAAAAGAGATTTTATGATATTATATTATGACGAGTGGCTAAGTAAAATGCCACATGTTATTTGTAAATATTAAAACTACCTAACCTTTAAACGAATTAGCATTAAAAACGCTGCATATCTTCGTGAAATTTCTTTTCAATAACATCGGTCGCGTTGTTTCTGAATTCGTTGCGGTCTAACAGTTTGATGAGGAATCTTTATATGTTATTAAATAGATGTGGTGTGTTGAATAGAAAAAATTGGTTGCCTACGTAAACAAGCTGCACGTCTCATTTCTTTCAATGAAGTTATTTCTAGCTAAGTAGGGTTGTCCCCCAATGAGCGATTCACTCTAATTAAAATGTTCACACGTCATGCTCAGCGGGGCTCTCATCTGTGAATAGTTAGGGACCCTATAATTTGTGCGACGAATTCAGTGAACGAGTCATAACGATTCATTGAGGATGTTTTGCTATGTGTGACTACCAAGCTTTATTTTAAGCCACATTTTTGCAATGTTCAAGCTGAAATCCCAAAAGATTGTTGATAGGAGTCTTGGTTTCGACTTTTGGGTAACCATGATAAGGTTATCTTTGTATTGTTGTTTAAAGTCTTCGTTGTGCTTTTAAGTGAAATATCGAGAGGAAACCTACATATTCCTTTAGCAATTCTGAGGCAGGTTGAACCCAGCGATCGGGGAACCGACCGGGATAAATTACCCCGAATGGGGTAAAATGAAAGTTTTGGGGGTTAAAATGAAACTTTTCTCAGTAAAAAGTATATATTTTTAATTTGCTATTATATAAACCTGCTAATATAATAGGTTAGGCTATACACAAAATTCAAAGTAGTTTTTTCGTTTAATAATGCAAGAAAAATATTATATTAAATAACAAGAAATTATCATTTACTTACTTACTTATTTATACTTTTCTTCTGTGGGGCGATTTTTTTTCCTCAACTATATATTACCGTTATGTATTTGGTTTAGTGGTTAGCATGTTCGACTACAGACATGAGTCCTGGGTTTAAGTCCCGGGTCGGGCCAATTCATAAATCAATATTGAGTTTTCTATTAAGTTTTTCTCAATATTTGCCCGAAGTTGGGAAGTTGGCGGTGTGATCCACCCCTGTGCCTCGGAGAGCACGTTAAACCGTTGGTCCTGCGCCTAATCTCTCACAGGTCGTGTCGAATTTCCGTCACATCGGACTATGAGAGTGAAGGAATAGAGAGTGTACTTGTGTACTATGCCTGCCAATTCGCAGAGGAGCAGCGTGGTGGGCTCTAAAAACCCTCTCTCATGCGAGTGAGGAGACCTGTGCCCAGCAGTGGGACGTTAATGGGGTGCTACTTACCTTACCTTATTACTAGGTATTGATAAATTCAATAAATAATGTTTAAATTAAATTTTTAGTTATTGTTTTCATTTCTGAATTATCATGGGAGCTATAAATGAAAGATGTTAAAAAGAAGCGATTTCGTTTTATTTGGCCATAGGGTAATATCATCGTAGACAAAATTATATTGGGTTAATAATTAAAAAAGTTCCCCGACCGCTGGTTAAGCCTGTCAGCACTCAGTGATGTTAATACTGCTATTTATCTTTATTTTGCTTTGTAACTTCTGCTGTCTGATTACAAGCATTTATACGTTAACTTTCTGAAATAAAATTTAAACGTACATCTTTGTCTATACGGTATTTAATATAGACATATTTTTGTATTGCTGAAAGCTTATCCCAACTAGGACTGGTTCTTTTTTGCCAAGTAAGAGATAATTTTCCTCTAAATGGGTTTTTCACAGCATCATAGAGTCAATTAAGGGAACGATAAAGCTAGTGTCAACCTGTCCCTGCTACATTTTATTTTATTTAATATAACATTGCTGACAATATTATATTGAAAATCATTTATACATAGGTATATTTATATATGTTGTAATTTTATCTACTTCATGAATGAAACAAAAAGAAAATTTTGTGTTAGTAATGTCGTCTTGTTAAAGTTTTTATTTCAATCCTGTGGTCTAAACGTGCTTTATTCTCAAATTTATAGATTTATAAGCATAAAATCCCGATAAACAAAGTCTGCTTCTTTTATTTTGCTGTGATATCAGGTTTTAAGCGTCTTGTTAAGGAAGACTAATCTGTTGCATATCTTAAATGTAAATTGAGAAGGCTTACGGCCAAAGTAACAAACAAGTCACGAATAATTTAAGTCACAGATTTTTTCTTACACTTTTAAATTGAAGTTTAAGAGGATGGAAATTTAATAGTGGTTTTTATCCAAAAAAAGCTTTGATATTGAAGTAGACGTGCTATTGATAATATATTTTAACTTTGTAATGATATCTTGTTTATTATTTTCATTATATAAAATTATATTAAATACCTAGTAATCGGTTTAAAGCAAAAAATATCATAACAAAGAGGATTTTTTTATAGATTACTTTATAAGAAATAAATAGTACAATAAGGGTAAGTACAATATTGCTAAATAGACTTTATTAATTCATTCCCTTCAAATACGAGTACATTTAAAAAGCTTGAAGTAGGTAACTTTTATATTGGTACAGTTTTGCACATAACAATATACATTCATTAAAAAAATTGTTCAACACCATCTATTGAAAGTGCATGCGAAAGGTTCAAAGGCTTCTTTTTATGTAATGAATTCAAGAAGTTTGTTTTTGATGGTGTACGAAATTAACCTTATATATTTTGTATTACTTTTTATGACATTAATGGATCAATACAGCATTTCTGCCCCATTGGTCTAGTGGTTAGCATGTTCGACTACAGACATGAGGTCCTGGGTTCGAGTCCCGGGTCGGGACAATTCGAAATCGATATTGAGCTTTCTAATAAGATTTTCTCAATATTTGCCCGAAGTTGGGAAGTAGGCGGTGTGATCCACCCCGTGCCTCGGAGAGCACGTTAAGCCGTCGGTCCTGCGCCCGATCTCTCTCTGGTCGTGTCGGATTACCGTCACATCGGACTATGAGAGTGAAGGAATACAGAGTGCACTTGTGTACTATGCCTGCCAATCCGCAGTGGAGCAGCGTCGTGGGTCTATGCTCTAAAAACTCTCTCTCATATGAGTGAGGAGGCCTGTGCCCAGCTGTGGGACGTTAATGGGCTGCTACTTACCTTACTTACTTTTTATAACTTCAAGCAAGTATTGCACGATTCTTCATAATCTTTGTTTAGATTTATTGACCTGTGGACTCAAGAGTGTTTTGTATGCAGAATGCGCTCAATTCATCGAGTGACGCCTGTTCAATAAATCAATAGCAAAATGATTAATACACCATTTGAATCAATATTGTTGCATTTGCGACACATTTAGGTGTTTATTTATAAAATTGTATCTGCGTTGGTATATGATGAGCTTTGCAAACAGTGTAAAACGTAACCAGTTTCGCTATAATACTGTAACTTTATTTTTACCAATTAGACTAATTAAAAATATTTGCTAGGTATTTAACGATTTCATTTAAATAAGTCTTTGAAAACTTATGAATTTTTCTGGATCTGATTGAGATAGTATGAAATTCGAGATCAGATCCAATCTTATAAAGCAAAAGATATTAGTGTTCACATATACGCGAGAAAACTAAAAAAAGGTCTCTATTTCCTCACTCCTAAACTGGCCGAAGCTTGCCTTAATGACCCAACGATTAATGGATTTAAGCCTACAAACCAACCAAGCAGTTCTAAATTTGTTAAATATACATATTTGTTGTTAAAAGCTATGACGGCCTAGTGGTAAGACACGAAGATTTCCATTTAGAGAAATCGCTGGTTCGAATCCTGGAGGCACTTTCTCAATCCCTGTGATCCTACATAAAGCAAAACATCCTGAATTCTGGGGCATGTGTAGCCTGCTAAACCACTGTGGAGTATCTTTGTAGGTCTATGTTCGAAAACCCTCTCTTCTATGAGTGAGGAAGCCTGTGCCGAGCAGTTGGACATGAATTTACCTTACACACTTGTTGAGGAACTCATTATTGAAACAAATATACCCAAAACCGTTTATCATAAGCCTGAAATTATACAGTTATATCATTATAAGAAGCAGTGGCACTTCTAATGACATATTATTCACTAACTCCTAAAGAAAGCGAGCTAAAAGCATAATTTAGTTCAATTATTACTTAAATTAGTAATCTGTCTTCTTATTAAGGAGCCAGGTATAGAAGACAAGATCGATTGTAAACAGATCGAACAACAAATGCATTGATGTTTGTGCTACAATAAAAACTTTATCCGTGAAATATAGTGCGCACTAACTGTTAAATGTTAATGATATCTTATCAATGTAACCCAATTCGCACCACATCTGGTCCTATTCCAAATAGATATTGAGGATGTCAGTAATCTCTCGCTGTATTGATATGTGCATACAAATCCATGCTACGTTTTGAAACATGTACGTTAGTTTTACCTTGCAAATAAACTGGGGCGTTATTTTATTTAACCATAACTTATTGCAGGGTGTCATTATTTATTAATAAATCGGAGCTAATTCCCTGCTTTAATTAAAGTATATTCGACTTATGTTTCGCCATGTAAAGCCAATATCCGTAGGAGATTTAAAATCCAAAAGTAAGTTGCGTTCTTAGACTATAGGACGCAATGATCTTTTAAAGTGCCACTGTTTTATATAAGGCGTTTTGTTTTCCATAAACGAAACATTTAGACATTTTTTTTTATTATCGTCAAGTACTCTTATAAAAGCATCTTGATTACTAAAGAAACACAAATGTATGTACAAAATAAACGACAGCTGTAGGTAAATGTATAAGTTAGTATGAAAAATATATCTTAATTATATGCATTAAAATGTTGAATTGTGTTGGACAATTATTTTAGTTATTGTCTATGAAACGATTGAACGAGTTTTTTTGAATGTTTTTTTTTGAATTAAGAGGATATTAAGAAGTTTATAATTTATTGAACAGGGTATGACAATCAAAATATAATCCATTCAATTAGGCTCAACAAGTTCTTTTGAATTGTCTTTTTAAGTCTGTAAACTAGATTTAGCAAAAGCTTCTTCTACTAAGGCAAAAGGTATTTAAGTCCAAAAATTGCTTTTCAATGTCGTACGCGACATAAATAGTATAAAAACTGCATTTTGGTACCAAAATGATATACAACTCCTTATACATATAATATCCACAATTGTTCATCAGAGTAAAAATTCATAGAAAAGAAAAATTCAATATCTAAGTATCTGTTGAGTCATCACGATATCTCTTGAACCATAAGGCGAAGAGACTCGAAATTTGGTAGGAATATTCCTTTTGCCCAGTAGAGGTCAGCTAAGAATGGTTTTTACGAATTAACGGAAACTAGGATATTCCACACTCAAAACACAGTGCGGGTATGTTTTTATTTGTAAAACAATTTGCCTAAATTAATAAAAAGGCTACCAAAAAAATATTTTACGCAGACGAAGTCGTGGGTTCAGCTAGTTCAATATATATTGCGAGAATTTATGGAATATATATTTATTCTTCATAAACCAAGGTACGGGGGTAAAAAAAATTAAAATTTTCGGTTCGTAGCACTCCAGTCGAACATCTCCCGCCGGTTTTATTACCTTTTTTTTGTAGCAGGTCTTTGCGGTGTAGTTTATTTTGTTTGGTGCAGCCATATACGGTGGGCAGCCTTCGTTAGCGACAAGGTCACCGTGTATTGCTTACTGACGGACCTGTCTTGAGGTTTTTGTGACAGATGTTGATTCACAAAAAGTCCGCGTGGAATATATATTTTTTACTAAACCTATTATTAGTTATTAAGTTTATATTTTACTCGAAATGGAGGCGGTTTTGCCCTGATTTTACTAGTGAACTTGGCTAACATAATTAATAAATGGTTAGGTTAATATAAGTTACAAAGATGTCGCCGAGTAAATATAAAACTTTCATTAAAAGAAAGCTAATAGAGAAATCATTCTATAATTTGAAGGAATACTTAGAAGACAAAATGGCGTGGAAATGAATAAATTGTTCAATATATATAGATATAGAATACATTAAAAAATGTATATTGTAATGATGATGACAAAAAAAACGTACACCCGACTGTGTGTGTTGTGGGCTCTTCTAAGATCAGGGCGCGAAGGAACCCTCGTAACTTTACATTGTAAGTCGTTCTTTATTGTTATCATCAGCCATTCATTTAAATAATATATGAACAAAAAAACGATATTTGATCATTCAAAAGTGCTGTAATTTAGATACTTGAATTTAGATATTTTGACTTTGACTTTATAATGTAACTGAGTACGTATAAAATCTTAACTGACAGCTATATCAATGTCCCATACGTATAAACAGATATGTTTTTACATGTCTCTTTAACCAATTTAGTAAGACAATGTTTCAAAGATAAATAATGTGTGATAATTTTTTGTGTTTGTTTTTAAACCTCATGTTTGAATAGATATATAAATTAAAATAAATTAACTAGTTTGGCTCATGAATTGATCCAATCATCAAAATTATAGAAATTTCTAAAGTCCGATATGTTTAAGGAAAACTTTTTTGTGTACTTGTAATACAAACATTACAAAGACTTTTTTAGTTATGAAATTTTATTTGCTCATCCTTAAAGGATGTGATAACAGAAAAACTTTGATATAAATAAAGGTTATTTTAAAACTTCCGTTACATTTTTAGCCTTTGGTATTATTTAATACACGCTAATTTTAGTGAACCTTTAACTTTAAAATTTAGATCGATGTTGAGTTTCCTATTAAGATTTCCTCAATATTTGCCCGAAGTTGCGAAATTGGCGGTGTGCTCCAAGCAAGTTTAGACGTCGGTCCTGCGCCTGATCTCTGATTCCCGTCACATCGGACTTTGAGAGTGCACTTGTCTACTATACCTGCCAATCCGCAGTGGAGCAGCGAGGTTGGTCTATGCTCTAAAAACCCTCTCTCATATGAGTGAGAAGGCCTGTGCCCAGCAGTGGGGCTTTAATGGACTGCTACTTACTTTCTGGAGTCTCTAAATATTAAATGTAAGTCAAAAGCTTTCTCCAATATAATAAAAGTTAAACGGCTTTAAAAGTTTGATTTATGATTATCTATTCATCAAGCTTATGAATTTTAATTAATTAATTTACTATGACTGTTCCACCTATTGTTAGTTTTATAGGTCCTGATAGTCTTTTAGACGGCTGTACCGTTTTTGACAAGATTTTCACTGGTATATAGCTAATTTTAAAAATTCGCCAAAAGAACACTTCCTGCAGCAGTTATAGACGACTTATTATTATATGTCAGATTGCGGTAGTCTGTGGAACGCTGGCGCTATCTTTATATCGGCGTGAGACAGGGTCAATAAGGGCAGTCCGGCACGCGTCTCTCGGTAGTTCTCGGGTGACGCTCCGCTGGAGCGGTCGACTGTTGAAGCTGTCGCGTTCCTAGCTATTATTGTTAATGAGTTTCCGTAAATTGATATCGAGAACATTAAGTGATTGAACATTATAATCTCAGTTAATTAATAAGGTGTTTGATTGCACCAACATTACCCACGAACGTCCACGGTATGGAAATTATGGATGCCATTATTTCCATGACGATGTCGGCGGAGCACGCTATGCCCATGTGCTTTATGCTCTCCTTCTCTCTTATTCTCCGACATATATATAATATTATACTTGTAGATATTTAAATTGTTGCAAAGAAATATTGCCTTTATTAGTCTAATTTATAAACCAGTATAAGTTATTTGTGTATTAGGATGTAGCTCTTTGTACATAATTCTATAGAAATACACCACCCAATATGCTCTTATATAACTACTACTGTTCCAAAGGACGTATGTTAGATATTTTTACGGACATGTTTACTACAACGCGAATTGCAAACCTATAACGAATGTTAATTATAAAATTTATTTCAACAGACGATTATAAAATAAAGTAATTAGTCCCTAGTGTTGCTTTTACACTCGCGGTAGACCACATCGAAAATATCGTAAACTATATTGTAATTGCAAATTATTATAGATAACTACAGCATAATTTTTTATTAATCTTAGTCACGCAAAGCCCTTAACAAGTATTGTGAACGTGACAAAGTCATGAGACATGGCGCCCGTATTAATATATCCTGCTATCTCGTCAGATAAATAATGATAATCCTGATGATATCATATTTGGCGACGCTGCTGCCCTCTGTTTGCTTACGGCTCAAGGAAACATGCGATAAATATTTCTAGTACAGATAAAAACTGAATGAGAGATAAAATATCTTGTACTTTTATTTAACCTAGTGATATTGAGAATTATTAATCATTATTAACATTTTGAAACACAGGTCGGCAAGCTTTTGTTACGGCAGGGCCACAAATGTTTTAATGATGTTGGTGCGAGACCCAAGTGTTATAAGGATATTGGTTCCAGCGTCAAGTGTTATAGGGATATTGGTCTGAGCCATAAATGTTTTTAAGGATATTGTCGCGGGCTACAAATGCAATAAGGATATTGGTCAAGGTTACAATTGTTATAGAGATATTGGTCCGGCTCATAAATGTTGTAAGGATATTATCGCCGGCCACAAATGTTGTGATATTGATGCGAGCCACAAATGTTATAAGGATACTAGCTGACTCAGCAAAAGTTGTTTTGCCATACAATAACTATTATCGCAATTAAAAATTATGGGTTTATTGTATTTTTGTATGCTGTATCATAGAAAAAAATTAAAAAAAATTTTGCTTAAAATATTAAAAACAAATTTAGGGGTGGATCACACTTAACATTGAGGGGGATGTAAAATAGATGTTGTCTGATCCTCCACCCTAAGATATTCACGCTAAGATTCACGAAAATTGGTAGAGCCGATCGTTTCGGAGGAGTCCAACTTCAAACACCCAGACACGAGAATTTTATATATTAGATTGATGCGGACCACAAATATTGTAAGCATATTGATGCAGGTCACAAGTATTGTAAGGTTATTGTAGAGGGCCATAAATGTTATGAGGATGTTGGTGGATCAAATTTCATAAATTTTTAGCTTTAGCTCAAATGTAAAAAATATTATTTTAAAATATAACCTATATTATGCAACAAATAGAGTAAAATGAAAAACAATCATTAAAATCGGTTGAGTCGTTTGAGAGTTCATTGGCGACAAACATAGTGACATGAGGTTTTTATATATGTATAGAGATGTAAAGCACTCGTAAATTACCTTAAATTTTTTGCTTTCATTTGGTTACCTTACTAAGAAAACATTACTCGTCGACATATTTCTTTTTTTCTTTTTTAGGGGCTTTTTATGTTATGTTATTGACTCCAATTTGCCGACGTAATTGCATAAACACGCGAACTGGTGATTACATGAAGCTTGTGTGCTTTGTTCCTTGATAAATAAGCTCGTATCTTTAAAGGACTTCAAAAAGTCTATGAGTTGTATTTATTGATCTTTTTATGACACGCTGCGAACCATTTAAAAGCGATTTAGCGAGACCGCCAAGACGTGATATTTTCTTCTCAAATGAGCTAAGTTCCCAGGCCATTGTCGACCCGCCTTTTATGGAGTATCGTGCACAGGCGGATATGAAATGAGGCTTTCATTTAATCTCTAAGAGGTTTAAAATGATTGACAATGTAGTCAGGATAACAAGATTAAATATCGCGGTTTCTTTTAATTTGGTAAAATGATTTTGTTATTAAGATGTAATTAGGCTTACTTTCAGATACAAAGTACTAATGTTGTAATTGATATTTCGATCCTATTACATAGTTTGTAATTGCAATGATACTGCTTGTAAGTTAGGGGATCAAGTGAGCCTTTAACGCAGTTTTTTTACTTTTCTTAAATTCTCTTTATATAGATATATACAGAAAACTCTGTAATTATTTTGAAAAGCACGATTTTTTTATTAAAATCTTATTCTATTTTTAAGAAATTTATAAGCTCCGTCGCAATTTAATGTAGAATTCAGAGTAAATAATAACTACCGCATTAAAGACGTAGAAAATAGGTAAGTAGCCGGCTATTGATTTACGAGTGTTGGGCTCAGTCCTCACTCATAGGAGAGAGGCGTTGAGAGCGTACACCCACCACGCTGCACCACTGCGCACTAACAGGTTATTTTCCTCAGTGGGACTTATCTGTGACACCATAGAGGAATGCGTAAGTGATCCTCTGGTGCTTCATTTAAGGATGAAGGGGCTTCCGCTCGCTTTAAGGGAACATTGCGAGGTTTTATCCTTCTCAGGGCTTGACATTTCTGACTCATGAGTCTGGACTGATGCGTCCATGCATTTTCCTGCTTCTAAAATGACTAAACCTATTCTAGAATTCCTCTAGGAAATGCAGGTTTCTTCATGGTGTACTCCTTCACCGAAAAGCGCAAGGATGACTTTTAATCAACAATTAGGTACATAAGTTTAACATAAATGAACTCAATGGTAACTTTTAAGAAAAGTCGAGGTTTTTAACAATTGGGCTTTCATGGCTTTTTAATAAAGGCCTGTATTTATAGAACAGAGAGCGCTTATTGTCTAGGTAAAGCACACCCCGTATAGTGCTCGACTGGCAGAGGCATACATTCCGTCTAATTGGATGTCTGTGGAACGTAGCCCAGTATGGTACCGGACTTCTCTCTAAATCAGATCCCAGACCACTTTCGTTTATCGCATTTTAGATTCTGTCGCGAAAATGAATTTAAGAATATAAATTAGAGTCATGCATGAATTTTACATGCCTCATACACTAAAATATGTTAGCGAAGTCTTGCTATAACAAAATAGGTATTAATCAGCGTTTATAAAATTGTCTTTTTCTGTGTAATACCTGAATGTTCCTGTAGTATCACTAGCGTAGTTCCAGATCCGTGAAAATATGGGACAATCCGTTATTTAGTGGATATATTCGGATCGTATACAAAAATTATCGAGAAAAAGCCTTTAAAATACTTTATTTTTTTCTATTAATTCAATACTAATAATAGCGGATTTTTCACATACGATTAGATATTTTTGATTAATTACGTTTACGTTTTATTTATCTGGTGGGTTATGTAATTTTTACTCTCTTCAGCAACCATTTTGTTTTTATTTTAGTCTTTATGGAACCACACCACACTTAAAAATGCATAAAAAAGGGAGCTTAAACTTAACTAATTAGTGTTGCGCAATAATAATATATAAATTTCTTTATTTTTTAGCAACAACGGCTCAATACTCGTAAGTCTTATCTCTTCTGAGTGAAGAGGCCTGCGCCCAGCAGTAGGACGTTAATGTTGTTGGGTTCAGCGCAGCATTCTGCGTGGTACATTTCTTTCCTCGAGCATTCAGTAAATGCCCGGTACTCTTTTTTGCCCGTATTTCATTCGGGCTGGATCCCGCCGGCGACGCCAGCGGGTCCATCCTGGTCAATTCCGAGGGGGTGTGTTCCGAGTGTTGCTGCTACCACGTCATCTTCGCCACTATCACCTACGGCTGGTGGTGGTGACAGCACGAGCTTAGGAGGCAGACGACGCTCAGTGTTTGCCGTTCTTTGGTACTGGCTGGCAATGCCGTGGAGATGTGTATGCGGGGAGTTATCCGCCAGGCGGATCATACTCCTCGCAAGCTGGCGGACGAACACCTCCACGGTTACGGACGTTAATGCGCTGCTACTTAAATATTCCTAGTGTAATCAAGAAAATAAAATAACTATTCCTAGTACCACTTATACCCGTATATATTATTTAAGTTGGATTACTTATATATTAAGAACTGAAGAAATTATTATATGAAAAAATAGTGTTATGTGTGTAAAAATGAAATTTGTGCTTTAAATAAGAAATTCTGAAATATTGTTAATAATTTGATAGTAACAATGGAGACGAGTGAAACTGGGAATTTTTGTTTCAAAACATATTGTAGCAATCTCATTGTCACAGTGGCAACAAATTCTAAAACCAAACACTTACGTAAACCAAAGTATTTAACATATTACACAGCAGAAGTTCGTTTTACAACTTGTTAGGCATTCCTACCGACGCACCCATTGTATGGGCCCTCTTGTTATGTTAAATACATGCCTTTGGGCATAGATTGCTTCTCATAGAGAATTTAACGTCTGTTACAAGTTGTTATATACCATCTATTACTATTTGATGTTGGTATATCGGAATCATATATATATTATTGACAGCTTAATTAATAAATTAAAATATTACTGTTTCGCGTTCACTGTAACTTCCTCGTTCTCTTAATTGACGAAAGCCTACTTTACTTGAACGAAAACTCTCTATTGTACATGAATACATTTAAGACATAAATATTACATTAGGAATACATTTGGCGGCCTAAACGGTGAAATAGATCGCTTCCAGGCAACCAAAAATGCTTAAGAGGACTTATGAAAAAGGAAGCAGGGAAAGGTGTACTAAATTTAATTAAATAGCTTTGTATAGCACTAATAGCAATTAATAACTACAGTATCAATTAATGGATTTGGACAAGAAGTAATCTTTTACCATCTTTTTAAATAAATTGTGAGACTAAGTTAATATTTTATAATGATAGGGAGTGAGTTACAAAGACGAGCCGTTATATAGACAAGCATGACGATTCAGTCTTGTTCAATACCCACAAAATTAGTATTGCTTGTGCTCGTAAAAATTACCAATTTGTACATGAACAACTGGTCAAGATATATCCAGTCGTTTCAGTCAAACGAATAGGTATTATTTAAAAGATGTTGTTTTTTCTAAGTATACTTTTAAAGAGGATGGAGGAATGCATAAAGTTCATATTAAGTTACTTATTCACGTTCCTAAATTCATACTTGTACACTTTATGATCTGTTTAACATTTAAAAATAGCTATACATGTATGACTTCAAGTAACATACATTACACTGCATTATAAAGACCATTGTAAGATAAAATGAAACGTACTTAAAGAAACAGGTTCTAGTTAAAGGAGATACCTTTGCGCTAAGTACAGCTTTGCGTTGATATTCAAAGCTTTGATGTAAAGGTGTTTCTCGGAACCGTGTCTAAGTTAACAAGTTACCGCGATACAATGGGACGCAGGTAACTAACGAGGATGCCCGAGGGTTTGTCCATTATAGCCATACTATTATTATTTGAGTTCCGATTCCGACGTCTAAAAACTATTTTGAATATCTCAAATCTTCTATGTATAACACTAGCTGAACCCGCGACTTCGTCTGCGTGGAATGTTTTTTCGCTAGCATTTTCATTAATTTAGACAAATTAGTCAAACCACCCCCGCAACCTCCCTTGCGGGTGAAATTTTGTAAAATCCGTTCTTATCTGACCTCTACTTGGCAAAAGGAATATTCCTACCAAATTTCAAGTCTCTACGCCTTATGATTCCAGAGATATCGCGATGAGTCAATAGACACCTGGATATACCTTATATATACATTTAAGTACATTAATGCATTTTTATTAGGGATCTCTACTTTTTTTGAGAAAGTAATATATCCTATGTCGTTCGGTGAAAATGCAACTTTCCAATGGTGATAAATTTTTGGAATTGGTCCAGTAGTTTATGATATCTTGAATAATTCATTTAAATAAAATATACGTTGACTACAAGTCTCTACTTAGTCGTTCTGAGCGTTCTTTACTTGAACGAGCGTTATATAACCGATCGTGATGGCTCAGACTCATTCAATACCCAGAAAGTAAAGTGTATAGTGCGCCTAAAGCAGTTTTCTAAGAAAAAAATACACATAGGTAGGATGGTAAAAAATTTACATACGTATAAATAATTTTTGGGTTTAAAAGAGCAGCGCTTCGTAGCAGCTTTGCGTATATTAGTTTCAAACATTTTCACCTATTAGTCAGTAGATTTTTACCCAGACAGGACGCAAGTTTTCTATTAAAGCAAGTATATTGCAAAATTAAAGAAATACTTTAATTTATGTTGTACGAGGACGTACATAAATTCGTGATGACAAGTTATATATTAATAGCGAGTCAAGGCGACAGTGAATTCATTTATTGCAGGTAATACTTATCTGATAAGTCCAATGCATGATTAAACATAGTGTGGGTATAAACCATAATATAAATGCAATCTCATTTTGCAATGTAATAAGAATTTTTATTCCTAAAAGTGATTCACGATCTTTATCTGATTGCATTTTAATTCAATTATATCACTTGGTTTAAGGATAACACAAGTAATATTAAAAAAAATAAGTCAATTCCTACATTCCTCGCACAAATCTCTTAAACTTATTACATAGAAAGAATAATTAAAACTTTACTGAAAAGCTCTCAATAGAAAGCGTCGTATAATTATTGCAAAAATAATAATAGCAATTGAATAACGAATTATATTTATACAAATTTTATATTGGTGTTCATTCAAATAGCGCATTAGCTAAAGCATCGGACGGCAACCTTTTCTTATCTAAATGATAAATTAACTCATTCATTAAAAAATAACAAATAAAATTCACGAGAAAATTATTGTTACGTACTTAAGAGGTACGTATATGATGAAAATAAAAAAATATCGATACTAATACTACAAGAAATAAAAAAAAAGTGGTATTTAGAGTAATATTTTAGAGTGAAGAAAGTTCAGAAATCATTTGTCGGGTTTAGCATTCGCATTTGCCTCCGCATATTTTTAAGAAGTATGTCAAAAACATACTTTTACAAAAGGCATATTATAATGTTGAAGATTATTTGAGCGATAAAAATGTTTGAACTTGATTCTAGTTGCACACAGAAGCAAATTATTCCACATTGTAACATACACAACTATCTTTATAAGAGTAACTGTTGAGTTTCTTGCCGGTTCCTTCTCAGAGGATTCAACTTTCCGAACCGGTGGTAGATTTGTTTCCAACGGTCAGACTACTGACGATTCAAAAGTGCTTTTCGAGCCTACTTAAATAAGGGATATACAGTGTTTATCGTTACTCTTATTTGTATATCTGCGGGTCTCTTCGCAGTGGCTTACGCCCCGCGGGCCTAACCTTGCCGACCCTTAAAGGGTTCACTTAATTTCGGAATAGCAACGAGGATTTGACTCACACATCTTGATATTAACATTTATTTCCATATTTTATGATAGCATTTCAGGTTTTTTTAAGGGTAAATTTTCTATTTCTAAAAAATAAATAAATGTTCGTGGAGCGGCAGCGCAGAGGAGGCAACCGTCCATGTAGCGGGGCGGGGATTTGAAATGGAGAGAGTGGACTGTATAAGCGGTTAGAAAAGACGAAGAAGGCTAGTGGCCGCGTAAGGGGTGATAGTGATGAAGGGGGAAAGGAATCGCGTGCACGTACCTGGAGTGTCGGGGTCTCGTCCTACTTCTCGACGTAGGGCTGTGCACGGGCGTGGATGCGGTGGCGAAAAACACTATCACTGCACTACGCGGCCAGCGGTTCACTTCTTCGATAGTTCTTGCGGTTCGTATGACTTCAAGACGAAGATACGAGCGGGTTTAAAGCGTACTTTGGGAAAAGGATGTCATTACGCGGCACCATCAAAATATAAAACTAAAGTACCGCCAAAAGTGGCGTCACCAGTTCGTATTATCAAACAGGAGGTTAACATGAAACTTCATCACCTGATTAGGTTCATAAAACATTTTCATGTTGTGTATTTATATTATAAGATAAATTATAGAGTTATATATATAAGAGATATCCAGGTGTCTATTAACTCATCACGATATCTCTGGAACCATAAGGCTTAGAGACTTGAAATATGATAAGAATATTCCTTTTGCCGAGTAGGGGTCAGCTAAGACCGGATTTAACGAAATTCTAAGAAGTGCAATGATAAATATGGTGTAACGTAACAATAATTACTAATAGGTAAAAATTATAAATGCGAAGGTAACTCTGTCGAGCTTTTACACCGTAACGACTTAACAAATATAAATGAAATTATTATTTTTATGGTTTATTGTTTTAAGTGTATGTAACTCACAGTGCTCTGAATAAAGCTTTCTTTCTTTTTTTTTTAAATCGGTACACTGATCATCTAGAGCCTGAAAAGCTCTTTTCAGTTATATACAGCAAATAGTTCATTGAAGTAATTACACGTATTTTTCTTATTTGTAAAACAATTTGTCTAAATTAATGAAAATCCTACTCAAAAACCATTCCACGCAGACGAAGTCGCGGGTTCAGCTAGTTAAATATGTGTGTCATGGCGATATATGGTAGACAAATAGCTGTTTGTCGTGATGTCACTCACACATTTCCCGGTCTTGTGGGAATATGGTGGGAGTCTACATTGCTGAAGAAGTTTACTTTGTGACTTTTAAGGCAATAGTGAATAATTTTCATGATCTCGTTTTTAGTCTAAGACCATTGCATTCCTAAAGCAACCGTGTTCAAATTATACAAAGTGTTTTATATGTAAGTATATGATTTCTTGGAATGAAGTTAATAGAAATACCAGAAATACTATTTCACTGCGTTGTTTGGTTTGAGAAAATCCTATTATATATTGCGGTATTAGTCAGTACATCGATCCGCAGAATCATAGTGACTCACATCTATAATATGCTGAATCGGTTTTAACTGAGATACTCTTTGAATTCCAAGAATCAATATAAGAATAATTGTAAACTTCCCCCCAACTTTGCCTGACGAAATATCCATTATTTGCTTTGGGACAGATTTGAAACCCATGTCTTTTCTTAAACACATATACAAGCCTAGTTTAGTAACCAATATGTATATCGATTTCTCCTATATATTTAGGCAAATGTAACAATAAGGGCTATTGTCTATGTTAGGTTTTAAAAACAACCCTTTAATCTTATTAAAGTAATAATGAAAGTCTATCTAGTAGTGTTTAAATAGGCCACGTCGGTTTGTCTTTAGTATTTATGTTATTTTAAAGGGTAGTATAATCCTAATAGTCTCACTGACATCAAGGAGCAGTGTTGGACTAGCTATATAGTCGAGGTAGCATTTGCCAGCCGGGCCCTAGTCTGCACGGACCCCCCACGGACCTGGCTTGCTTGTACAAAACCCAAAAATGGGACATCATTGTCAAAGTAACTAAACATTCAATGGTTGCTTTATTACGTCGTTGATAATTAAATTATTTTTTTTGTTTATCTTATTATTTTCCTATATTATCCCGCCTACCATCATATAGTCTCGGGCCTCGGCCTGCTAGCCACCCAGGCCCGTTCGGCCCAGTCCGACCCTGCCGAGAGGTCCCAGGGTTCTAGGGTCCTAGGGTCCAATGATACTAAATTCTAAATTTATAAATTGTTGAACGATGGATATAAAAGAGCAAGATTGGCCACGGTTTCAAATCAAATAAAATTGAATAAAAATATCTTTATTAAAATATACGATTGCAACACTTTTGTACAGTCATTTTATCAGCTGGTGTTAATATTAAAGATCGACAGAGAATTTAAAGTAAGGTTCCTGATCACAATATTCTGAGAAGAATCCACAACAAACTCTATCTGGTGTTCTTTTATATCAGGATTATAAAAGTATGGTATCTGTTGTCAACGTGTACATAATTATTTGCGTTTACTTTCAACGAAACTTTATCAAAGTTATTTAAACTATGCATATCTAGTTATTCGCTGAGGTATATTTATCACATTTCAATCCCAGAAAGATGATCTATTTGCATCTACTATGATTTTTTTGTGTAGTAGATAGTATTCAGAAGTTTCAGACAGTGCATTAAAATGTACAGTAGTACTTAACTACCGGCAGACGTTATATTGTTTTTTTTTTTAAATTCCTACTATTAAGCTAACGCGCTCCTTGTAATAAGTTTATTCAATCTTTCAAATGACCAATACTTATATGTTTTATCAAGTCCAAATACATTTGCTTAACTTGTAGTGGGAAATACTTGATGCTCAGACTTGTTTTTGAGTATTAATTCAGTAGTTTATTTATTTTATTTGTGAAACAAACAATATAATAGTATAACAACCTAGGATGCAATTTAAAACTAGCAATTTTTTTATGCTAATTAATAAATAGTATTCACATCAGTGAAGTTTCTAATAATATTTATAATATATAGTTGGCGAAGTTGTCGCGTGGCTAATCATTTTTTTCTTATAATTTAATAGATAAACTTAACTTTTTAGTTTTTTTTGAATCGGGTATTTTTACCATTAAATATGTCAATACTGTTTAACTCATTAAAGATATTACAATTTAAAATTTATACAGTTTTTTATTCAAAGATTACATCATTAGCAAATACGATTAACGAAAAAATATACAAACTTTTGCTTGAAAATCTATTGGTGGTCAAGCAAAATATTTCTATTACTTGTTCCTATTAAAATCTATAGGAAATTGGTAAATCTTAGCGAAAATATAATAATCTATATTTTTGGTATAGGAAAGCAAGTGAAATTGCTAGTAGACATAAGTATATCATCAAAAACTATGTGACAATGAATGGAAAATTGACAAATTTCATAGAAACGTTCGTTGTATTGCAAATCTGCAAATTAAAGGAGTAGTATTTAGTTATCTTCGAAGAAGATTTAATGATAAATTTAGTTAAATCATCTGAAACTGTAAACCATACCGAGTTCCCAGCTGGCTTGGAGAAAACCGTTATGCAACTTTAGCCTTGCTAGTACAAGATTGATTTCATTCGACTTAATACGACTACAGTTAACTTGCGCGATTTAGCTTTTTACAAGTTGTCCTCTAATATTGTTTTCATTGAAACCTCTTGAAGTGTCTAATCATCTTTATATAATAAACTTCTTTTAACTTGATATGCACATCATATCATGGTTCAAAAATGGAGGGTAGAGAATGAAAAACACTTTATAACCTGTTCTTAGACTGAAATAAAATATGCACAAAAATTGGCTTAACCGTTTCGGAAGAATTTGTTAAATTCTGTGACACGAGATTTTTATATATAATTTAATTATTAGGGATTAAAAATTTATCCTTATATAACTACTCACTTATATTATAAATGCATAAATAACTTTGTTTCTTACGTTTTGACGTCAAAACCATCAAACCAATTAACATGGGCCTGAAAAAGGACCTCGTCAAGTATCGTCATTTTCAGAGCTAGAATTTTGGAACTATTTTTAAGGCTGTTGATTTGATATAAATTAATATGATATTCAAAGCTTGTAAAAGTTTTACCCTCAAGTGTGTAAAATAACACTCCTTACTGATATTACAAATGCGAAAAGTCTATCTGTCTGTCTATCGCGTTTTTATGCCAAAACTACTGAACCAATTTAAATGATATTTGATACACAGATAGAGCCTCAGAAAGGACTATAATCTATTAGGAGTGAAACATTGCATCAAAGTTTTTATACGTGGTTGTCTTACTTGTACAATAATTAGCCTAAATTATTAACAATGCTAGAAAGCATCACTATTCCACGCGGACGAAATCGCGGGCAAAGCTAGTATTTTTTTATGATCGTGAACTATTCTACACATGTTTATGTAACCCGACTCCTAAATTGCTAGATCGATTTGGAAGAAACTTGTTTGTTAATGTGAATTCAAAAATAGTTAACATTAAAAATTGGATACAATAAAAAACGTATTGCCCTTTATTTCCTCGGGATCTGGAATTATGCGAGTGTTACAGCCCTAAAACTTATCTATAAACACTTTATTATTGAAGATGTGTGTATTTATAAAAAAGCTAGTTAGATGTTTAGGAAATCTTTATGTTGTGAAGGTTGATTCAAAAATTATATTGAAAATCGGATAAAAAACGGATTTCCCCATATTTTCATGGGACCGGGAACTACGCATTTGTCGTTATTGGAAACAGCTAGTTCCAGTACATATTAATATGCTAAATAGAGACTTGTGTAGACAGCTAGTATTTCAAACTGAAGTTCGAAATTTGGTCGGTGTTAACTTTGCATAAAACTACTAAAGCCACCTTAATCTAAATACCAACATATAAATCAGCGGAAAAAACCATTTGACTCGATGTAAAGACAATTAATAGTAACTCGCATTGCAATTTTAATACAATATGATTCACCGTTAGTTCATAATCGTAAAAAGGACAATCTGTGGCAATGTAGGTTGTATTTATTACTTCTATCAACATAATTACGAGTGTAGGGCACACCATATATGGATTCAAGTAACAGCAAGTACTAGTAAACTAGTAATGTGTAAAAAGAAGCGGTTATCCAGTAGCTGGTGGCGTTGTGTGGTACAGTTAGGTGGCGCTAACGGTACGGTTGACATCGGACTTGAGATTATTGGTGATTAGATTGCTCTTAATTACACATATTTGATGTAATTGCTGTTAACCTGCTTCAATTTCATCTGTAGTTGTTATATTTTATTATTAATGTTGGCAGTTTAACGCTGGACTGTAATTTCATCTGATGACACACTCCATGATAGAAACCCGTAACTTCTTATGGTTTCTACACAGCATCTTCGCTGTTAAATAGGTAACTAGTCATAGCCGAAATCTCCCATCAGTGTAGCCCTCAAATATCTAGCACAAATTTCATAAACTCAACATATAAATAAACTTCGCAACCTTTTAAATGAGCCTTCAATACATGGCGTAGGTATATTTTTGAAAAATACATTTAATCTTAATTCGAAGGATGTCTATAAACAGCTCGTCAACAATTGTTGACGAGTACACATACCTGGTACACATAGCTCGAAATTGGACCTATTTCAATTTCGAGAAGAAGGTCAACCACCGAATCCAACTTGGTTGGGCAGCGTTCGGGAAACTAGATATTTTCGTCGGATAACCCTCAGTGCCTGAAAACCAAAGTCTTCGAACAGTGCGTGTTGCCAGTGATGACTTACGGTTCTAAGACGTGGTCGCTGACTATGAACCTCATGCAAAAAGAGTCACTTAGCGTGCGATGGAGAGAATACTACGTGATCGAATCAGAAATGAAGAGATCCGTAGTAGAACCTAAGTTACCGACATAGTCCTACGAATCGCGAACTTGAAGTGTCAATGGGCGGGGCACATAGTCCAAACAACCGATGGACGTTGGGGACCGAATGTGTTGGAGTGGCGACCCCGCACCGGCCGGCGCAGTGTAGGTAGACCCCCCACAAGGTAGACCGATAATATAAAGAGGGTCGCCGGTAGCCGCTGGAGCCAGGCGGCGCAAGATCGGGCCTTGCGGACGTCATTACGTGAGACCCATGCCCAGCAGTGAACGTCCATTATATATTCGTGCCCTTTGTCTGAAAAACAGAGCTACTGTCACTTATTAACTTCCTCAAAGCTTTGTTCAGTAATAATAACCCGCTCAACATATCTGACATGGAAAAGAATTATTAGTACAAAACCATAACATCTATGTATTAACCGCGAACTAATTCAGATTAAAACTAGAATTGGTTGTGTGAAAAAGTCATTCGAGATTATAAGATTGCAATTTTAACCAGATTTTAAAATAAGGCTACCCAGAAAGATTGCTTAAAACGTATCATTTGGACACTGAACTCTATTCTTCTTAGATGGGTAATAAAGAATTACGTAAATTAATATATAAGTAAATAAGTAGCAGCCCATTAACGTCCCACAGCTGGGCACAGGCCTCCTCATTCATAGGAGAGAGGGTTTTTAGAGCCCACTACACTGCTCCACTGCGAATTGGCAGGCATAGTACACAATGCACTCTCTATTCCTTCACTCTCATAGTCCGATGTGACGGGAATCCGACACGACCTGTGAGAGATTAAGCGCAGGACCAACGGTTTAATGTGCTCTCCGAGGCACAGGGGTGGATCACACCGCCAACTTCCCATCTTCGGGCAAATATTGAGAAAATATTAATAGAAAACTTAATATTGATTTTTGAATTGCCCCGACCCGGGCCTCAAGCCCAGGACCTCATGCCTGTAGTCGAAGATGCTAACCACTAGACCAATGAGGCAGTTTTAATTAATATATGCTACAGTGTAATGCACTAAAATGTGCCTAATAATGATAACCTTTGAGTATTTTCCTCTAATTATATGAAGACTCTTATGCTTTTAGCGTTGATGACTAGTAATCAAGCCGCCTTAGGTCATCGAATAACAATAATTCATGATGTCATCTATAATAAGATTAATGTTCAGCAACTGTTATTTTTAATAAGTCCAAGGTTAATGTCCTTCATAATAAGAATTATACAGATAACGCATTTATTATTTGTACGTGCAAGGAAAAATTAAAAAAAGATAAATCATGACTTAGAAATTATAAATATACGAAACACTATGTAAATAAGAACAGCTTCTTCATATTCTTTTACAAAAATGTGAGGTTATGGTTTAAACAGTTATTTTTATGGTTAAAGATAACTTTCGGCCTCTATTTTTTAAAACAATTTTCATAAAAAAATTGCCTCAGTATTATGCAATGTATACAGCAATAATTCTTCGCTGTATACATATACATCATATTTATAGGTATTGACTCATTTTAAATCGTTTAAAAAAAGAGGCCTGTGCGCAGCAGTGGGACGTTAATATGCTGCTGCTTACCATAAAGTAAGTAGCAGCCCATTAACGTCTCACTACTGGGCACAGGCCTCCTCACTCCGAGGAGCGAGGGTTTTTAAAGAATAGACCCACCACGCTACTCCACTGCGGATTGGCAGGCATAGTACACAATTGCAGTCTCTATTCCTTCACTCTCATAGTCCGATGTGACGGGAATACGACACTCGCGGAGAGAGATTAGGCGTAGGACCGACGACTTAACGTGCTCTCCGAGGGACGGGGTGTATCACACCGCCAACTTCCCAACTTCGGGCAAAAATTGAGAAAATCTTAAATAGAATACTCCATATTGATTTTTAAATTAGCTCGACTCGGGACTCGAACCCAGGACCTCATGTCTGTAGTTGAACATGCTAACCACTAGACCAATGAGGCAGTTCACCATGACTTTGTTAAATTCAACACACAACAACAGCATTGAAACATCTTTTAACTGCTTGTGCTCCCGACAAATGATTTCTAAATCTTTTTATCCTAAAATAATAGTATAAGGCTGTATATTGATATATAAAAACCAACGGTGAGAACACGCCTTTAAACATTTTAAGTAACTGTGTATCTAATGGATTTTAGTTTTTCTACTCTCGTATTAAGAGCGAACATCTATAATTACGGATTTAATAAAGCAATGTCAACTAGTTTTACCGTAACGTTTGCGGTTCGACGGTTATGTTTGTTTTAGATTGACCCCTTTTTGGTCCCGTGTGGGAAGACCTTTAAAGGCGAACTTTGAGTCAATAGGAATGGTAAGATCTGTGATTATAGAATATTGATAGTACTAATAGAGTCTATTATGGGGAGTGTTCAGAGGATCTGTTTAAGTTTGTACCGCCGTCACAATTCTACGACCCACAATCTCGTCGTAGAAATAAATTCCATCCACACACTCTGCACGAATGGCACTCATCAACGACTCGGTTTGGACGATCTTTTTTTTCCGCGTACCTGCAAAATATGAAACTAACTTCCAGCAGCTGTGTCTCCCCAAGATTTCCACATGCAAATGTTTAAGAGGCAAATGAATTCCCACCTCCTCGACCGGCAACGCATTGGCAGTTCCCCTAGTGCTGCAGGTGTCCATGGGCGGCGGTGATCGCTTACTATCAAGTGACCCGCCAGCTCGTTTGTCTGTTATAATTATAAAAAAAAACTAATATCAAGGATATAATTTTAAAGCAAAGCACATACAAGCACAATCTCTTCGTTGCCAAACTTATTTTACATTTTTTATTGTCTGAGTCTAGTCTGGTGGAAGGCTTCGGTCGTGGCTAGTTACAACATTAATAGCAAAGACGTGGTGCCAAACAAAAAATTACGTTCCGGTTCCGATGCTGTACATAAATTTCAAGAGCTAATAATTATTTTATTATTAAAATTCGTCAGTTTCTATTTTAATAATTATTAGTCATTAGTTAGAATAAGATACCTTCGTGTGTAAATATTTACCGAAACGTTACAATAATAAGGAAAAGGTTACTATTTCAAAACAAATACTCAAAATTTATATAACATATATTTACTTATCTTTGGTTTTCTGCTTAATGTCCACGTGCCTAGATTCTCTGAAGAACTTATGTACCCTAATTATTGTTTTAAATTCATCATTAAATCTATTGAAGTGAGGGAAAAATCTATTCTGTACTTATGTACGATTTGTTTATTAAACCCGATTAAGAGTCCATGGAACTCCGGAGCCACCGAAAAGTCCCATACTCTCAACTTTTGGAAAAGGAGGACGACTCTCTTAAAATACGCAATAAACCCCTTTTTTTCGCTGGGGAATGCCTTTGCGCACCCTTGCCACTAGGCAGGGAGTGTGGGACTCACCGGCAAGGCCAGAATACCCACTAAAGCCCAGCGACACCCTCCTCACCCTGAATGTGGAGTGTCAGAGGCTCCCTTGCGCATTCACACTGACTCTCCAGGATGAACCGACTGAGGATGTTCAAGGAGGAGACAAGAGGCTTTCGTAAAGACGCCTCCTACCTCCCAGCCTCCTTCTCCTTAGGGGAGCAGCATCCGCTGCAGCTTCTCGTACTCGCTCCATTGCCTCCTTCAGAGAAATGACGGCTTCGCAGAAGGAGGCAACTGCATTCCATCCTACGCATTAAACCCCTACAAAACCAGCTTCCTCCCTGATTGTGGTAACAATGTTTCGTTGACGAATTCCACCTTGATACTTCAGATGAGTTCAACTATGTATTCAAAACGGCTAGAAAAGTCACATATCCCTATTACCTATCTTTGGCAGTTAAGTAACGATTACATTCTCTTTTCTCTCCCATGGCTATCTGACAGCTAACAGACTCGCAAAAAAGTGCCATTCCCGCCTAAAATTTATCACTAATTATAGTAACCTTAGTGTTATAGTACGCAAATGGACTCTCTATTCCTTGACTCTCATAGTCGATGTGACGGGAATCCGACACTCGCGGAGAGAGATCAGGCGCAGGACCGACGGCTTAACGTGCTCTCCGAGGCACGAGGCTGGATCACACCGCCAACTTCCCAACTTCGTGCAAATATTGAGAAATCTTAATAGAAAAATCAATATCGACTTCGAATTGGCCCGACCCAGGACTCGAACCCAGGACCTCATGTCTGTAGTCGAAAATGCTAACCACTAGACTAATGAGGCAGTTAAAATGAGGAAAAGGATATGAAAATTATTCATTTTAATTATTAATCACCTAATTTTGGAAGTTAACGTTCATTGTGTAGTGAGCAGTAGTGGCTAATGAGTCATCTGCTAATTACAAATGACTCAAATTAGGTGCGTATTTCAATAAAAATCTTACGTGTCTAGTAGTATTGTTTTATGTGTATAGATATTTGATTTTTATTGTTTTCGGTTGAGTAGATAAGTAGTTATTACATTTCATTAAATTACAATAATCAACATAATGAGCATCTATTTCATTTTGTATTCAGGCAAATTGCTGTCAAAGGAAGTAAAATATGCTTTACTAAGAACTTTTGTTATTATTTATTAAAAAATTAATCATAGTGGCAGTATTATGTTTAAATTGAAGGCATGACTATTGCTGGTGTTATTATTGAATATTTAACTTTCTCTGAGGCAAACATAACATGAACCCTTTCGATCTATATTTAGGTAGTAGCGGCACTCATCCTAATCTTGAATTTTGTGGGTGAATCATTTAAGAGTGCGTTGCCCTCACTTCACTGCAAGCGAGATTATTTGCGGAGGTTTTTGCATAATACATTTCAATTAAGACGCATGTCAAGTGAACCTTATTCAAATATCGACCTCACGACAGGATCACTCGGAGACATTATACTTGCTAATAAAAATTTACATATTTTAAGTCCTGTTTATGTTAGAAATGGAGCAAAACGCTTAGAAATGTCTACATTATTTCTTCCGAATACATAAATGTATTCATAAGAGCTCATACTCTTGTTTGTTAAGTTTGAGACATAAATTATATTAGTAAATATAAGAAAAGACAACTTATTAACGTAGAGACTGTTTAGAGTATAGTTTTTTTATACTGCTCAATTTCGGGTTACTATATCTCAGAATTTCTCCAAGGATATGTACGTTTCCTCGACATGTTTTCCTTCACCGAAAAGCACTATGACAACTTTAAAAATATGTTTAGGCACAGGGATTTTAAAAAGAATACTGCGGTGCCTATTTAGAATTCATTAGTCGAACATCAGTGCTTATCTCTAATGGCATTATATATGTATATCTGCATTGCCAATTGTTAATAACATACTTGTTTTTCATCCTATCTACTTTAAAACATTTTTTTTAGTTTAGTGGCCGACACGCACACACGACCGTATTGATACAGATTTTCAAAGTCGTCATTATTTAAATTTAATTAATTAATCGTATTTGCGATTATACAAATTATTCATTGTACAGTTTGTCTAATAATGAGTTGAATTTCATTTTAATTATGTTATTTGCTTAATATAGTTTCTGCAACAAAGACAAAAGTGACAACTTTGATCGTATATTTTTTTCACAAAATAAACAGTAAAGCTGGAGGCTGGCACAGAACAGGATAAAATTGAATTACGAAATTAAAATGCGTGTTATAATTTGACTTAACTAAACCGCGGTTATATAGAATTATCGTCTTGAAGAAATTGCAAATGTGATTCAATGCAATTATCTCATGCGCTGACAGTAGATACATCTTGGCATTAAAATGCCTCGCATGGAATTTGCGTGGGCGCGAGAAACCGGGTTCTATGTTTTTTTTTGTCATCGTCCTACTCTGTTGTAATGCTATCATTAATGTCCACGACTTCCAATGAATATATTTTTTTAATTCAAACGAAATAACTAATATAATCAACTAATTAAAGCGAATTTCTACATCATCTGGCATTTTTGCTTTGTTTTTCGAATTTATTTCGTGCAGTTTATTTGCTTCATATAATGTGTTATGGATACAGCAACAGTCCTGGCAGGAGATCCCCCATGGGAGCTCAGAGTGAAAGTTCTCACGGCTGCTTACCAGTGCAGAGTAGAGTAGTGCGAGAACCAGATGGGGAATCACGCTGACAAAGTAAGGAGGGTCAGGGTTCTAGCTAACAGAGCCGTAACCGAAAGTTAGAAGTAGGACCTCGGGTCCTAAGTGGCGGGCGTGGCCATAGTAGGGGAAATCCACCCTCATCTGGACATGTAGCGGGGCAGAGAGCACGAAGACCTGTATCAAACTTTTGGCTGTGAGACGTCAGCTACTTGTTACGAGTGTGACGCCTCCTTAGACACAGCCCACCACACAGTGGCAGAATGTCCCGCCTGGGGTTTTTTTTTATGGCTGACAGTTTAGCGTTTGGCTGTGCTGGGTCCCACACTCCTGATCCCACAATCGGGGTGCGTAAATGCATTTCGCAACGCCAAAAAAAACCGTACATATATATACAGTGTCTTAAAGTCACTAGATATAGCCACGAGTCAATTCTTAAAAGACAGATGATTATTAAAATATATAATATATAATCACCCCAAAAAAATTATAAAATTGAAAAATATACAACCTCATCCCTAATTTGCAAAAGTTTCCCTCCTCCCCCAGACGCTGCTACCACCGCTTCACACTAACACAAACGTAAGCTCATTGCCATTTGATTACCGACAGTTAAATATTCTGCCACAAATCGCACCCTTACTGTAACCCGCTGTGGAGTTCCAATCATGATATTTCACTACGATAATTACTTGACTATATTTACGTTACGGTAGGTGACTCAAATATCCGGATCGCCTATAAAAGATTCCGCCGATTATTGTCAATTTGCTCCTAAGAACTGAAGAGTTCAGTAACTTTGTCATGCATCCCGTGATCAAAACCTAACCAAGCTATCATCAAACAAACCTTGAAGTACCTCCTTCCTTTCCAATAAAAAACCAACTTTACCAAAAATGGGACCCTAAGGAAAACACCACCTTTCATATATAAAAAAAATAAAGTTCAGTCCTCCCAGTCGGAAGTTATAAGGGAACAAACATAAAAAAATATAGACGAATTGATGACCTTTTTTTTGAAGTCGGTTAAAAAATAGTATACAACATAATATGCTATAACTTTAATTCTTTTTTGCGTCAGTTATAATCAGATATATAAAACTCATTACATTACAAGTCACCTAAACCGAAAAAAATTAACTTTAAAAATGTTCACCCACTTTCCCTTAATTTGTACCTTCACCAAAAAATTAATACAAAGGGGAAGTAGCGCATACTTTTATAGTCAGATCGTTAAGATCATTAATTATAATAATTCAATTTTAAATTGACGACTGGATGGTGGATGCCTTCTTTGAAGGCTATCATTACAACGTTTTGACGCCTGCCAGCGTCAATAAGAGATTGCAGATATCCTTATGCGGGGGACTTCATTTATGTAATCGTGATACATTCAGAATAATTTAAGAAATATCTAGAAAGTTCCAGACTTTCGATACTTCATTCGATTACTCAGTGAAACAATCTTAATATATTTATTTGAAACGAAATGTACGTAAGTAAAAGTAAGTCCATTAACGTCCCACTGCGGATTCGCAGGCATAGGACACATGCTCTCTCTTCCTTCACTCTCATAGTCCGACGTGACGGCAATCCGACACGACCGGAGAGAGATTAGGCACAGGTCCGACGGCTTGACGTGCTCTCCGAGGCACGGGGGTGGGTCACACCGCCAACTTCCCAACTTCGGGCAAATATTGGGAAAATCTTAATAGAAAACTCAATATCGAATTATGAATTGGCCCGATCCGGGACTCGAACCCAGGAACTCATGGCTGTAGTCGAACATGCTAACCACTAGACCAATGAGGCAGTTGAGGTGGCGCTTTACTCCCTCTGATGCACTGCGGTGCTCTTATTGAGTATAATACGTTAATATTGTAAAAAATTTAAAGTCAATTCCTATTTACAAATTTACTAGCGCGATCAACTGTCGCTGTTGTTTAGTTGACAACCTCGTAATATTGCGAGTACTCTCATACAGTACAGTACTCTCAGTACATAGGGTAAATTTAAGAAATTGCGTCTTCTTATTTATCATGAGTCTGTACATGCTAGTTACATGCTAGTTAGTTAGCTTTCCTGCAAATAAGTGCCGCCAAAAGTTAGCGTTTTGGTACGATTTTTATTTTATTTTATATTGTGTAGAATCGAAAATTTCCTCTAACCGTTAGAATGTATCTTAACTTACAATCTGGTGAGCGCACAGTCAACTGCTAACGCGTCTGCAACAAAAAATAAACACGAGTTTCTTAAAGTTACATAAAAAGAAACCTTTAAACCTACTAAGTGAGCAACAATATTGTTAAACTACTATTGTTTACTAATGAAATATAACTGAAGAATTAATATTTGGAAAACTTATTAACGTTTAAGTTTAAGTGCCATTTACTTAAAATGTTTTACTTTACTTACTCAAAATGTTATATATTTGATTAATTAGAAATTTATGAAAGATTTCTTTATTAGAGTCTACTTTATTTATCGTTTACCCTAATACAATAGTGAAAAAAAATCCTATTTTTCACCGACTTCAAAAACAGAAGGAGCTTTTTATGTTTGTTACCTCATAACTTTCAACTGGGTGACCCGATCTTGATAATTTGCATTAAGCAAGTGCTCGACAAATGGACGAATAAATCACTCCAGCCGATTTCGATGATTCTTTTTTATTCGAAAGGATATACTTCAAGAGTTGTTTGGTGATAGTTTGGTTAGGTTGTGATCATGGGATCCATGACAATGATGACTGAATGAATGACTCCGAATATAAGAATACGAAAAACTCTAAAAAAGAATACGCAATTATTTTTTACTTTTTAGAGCATATTAATATATTTGTAAGAATTTCTTTTGAAGGCGGTTCTTTTTTTGTTAAAATTTTTATTTATTTTGTCTGTAAATTCAACCCTATATTACTCCTACAGGTAATACTAACTGCGTGATGTCGGAAAGTATCGGATTCGGTAGCAATTAAAACTGCCAAGTTAACAATTCAATTGTGCTTAAAGTAACAAATATATCAACGGCGAGTACATCACTTATCTACGGTTTGCCGATGACGTAGTCATTATGGCAGAGACTCTCGAAGATCTCAATACAATGCCCGATGACCTCAGCAGAGTTTCTCAACAGGTGGGCCTGAAAATGAACACGAATAAGACCAAAATTATGTCTAATATCCATGTATCGCCACACCCAGTCATCGTTGAGAATTCAGCTCTCGAAACTGTTGACGAGTACTGGGATATGTAGTACAGCTAGGTAGGTCAAATTTCGAGAAGGAGGTCAAACGCCGAATCCAACTCGGTTGGGCAGCGTTCGGGAAACTACGCCAGATATTTTCGTCCAATATTCCTCAGTGCCTGAAGACCAAAGTCTTCGAACAGTGCGTGTTGCCAGCGATGACCTACGGTTCTGAGACGTGGTCGCTGACTATGGGCCTCATGAGGAAGCTCAGAATCACTCAGCGTGCGATGGAGATGCTCGAAGTTTCTCTACGTGATCGAATCAGAAATGCAGAGATCCGTAGTAGAACCAAAGTCACCGATATAGTCCTATGAATCTGATGGACTGATGGACGTTGGGGACCGAAGGTGCTGGAGTGGCGACCACGCGCTGGACGACGCAGTGTAGGCAGACCCCCCACAAGGTGGACCAATGATATAAAGAGCCGGTAGCCGCTGGAGCCAGGCGGCGTAAGATCGGGCCTTGTGGAGGTCATTACCTGAGACCTATGTCCAGCAGTGGACGTCCATCGGTTTAAGTGACGACGACGATGACGACAACGACGACGGCGAGTAAGTGTGAAATAACGGTAATAGTAAAAAAAATTATTCTCCCTGTTTGTTCCTCTTTTTAAATTTATAAAGATACCTATTTAATAGGAACAGTGTGTGTGATTCTATTTAATAACAAACATGTGTAGTATCCGCGATCATCTTCGCTTTGTATTAAACTATTCAACCAGTGAATTCTAAGAAGATAAAAAGGTCACGGTAAAATAGTTGAGAGATGTCGTCAAAAGTTATGCAATTTTATAGCAACCTTGAGAGGCTTTTGAGGTAAAATTTTACCTAAATATTATTAGTAATAAATTATGTTAAAATTTTCCACTTGAAGCAAATATTAGGTTGGTTTTTTGATAAGTAAATACGCTACAACCTTTCGTATGTTGAAAATGAAAAAAAAAGTGAGTTTGTTTTAAATTAACAATTGATTGTATACTGATAATTGGTTTATAAAGTGACTGTGATTTTAAATTAACTTTCCAACTTTAATTTAAAGACAGCAGAAGCCTGAATAGCACATATTTTTATGTCACTAAAAATCGTAGTAAGATCCACAAAATCATTATATGTTTAAACAGTTTCATTCAATTTTTAAATGACTGTCCTTTAAACTGAGATTTTTTTAATGTAGCATTATTGTTTTAGGCTTTTATTGTTTTACGTGTTTCGGCATACATATACCTTTTGGTTATCGCAAGTTTTCTTTCTTAATTAAACCATGCATATATATTTTATTGCTTATTATTTGCCCATAAACAGCTATGTGAAAAGAAAAAGGTGAGGTCCCGTTAACGGCACCTTGTAAACAAGTAAGCGATACCACACTACATATCTCGTTATTAATCAACACCATATATGGAGGTAGAGATGAGATTGCAAATCTGAAACAAGTTGCGAACATCCTACTGCCAAATTGCTTAAAAATATATTGGTGTATAACTTTTATTCAATTTCTATTATTAGTTCACATTCTCCTTATATAGATCGAAGCGAAGTTAATTATACGAAATGAAATACATTTTTCTACAAAGTAATATCAAATGCATACAATTGTTAGTGACGTTACATGAAATAAAAGCAAAGTAGCAGTCTATTATGGACCTACTTTAAGGTACAGGCCTCTTCATTTATAGGAGAGAGGGTTTTTGAGTATAAACCCACAACGCTGTTCCACTGCTGATTGACAGCTACATAGATTTGAAGTACTCCCGGGATATGGAGGTTTCTTCACGATGTTTTCTTTTACTGAAAAACGCTATGACGAATTGAAATAAATAATCAAATACAAAATTTTCATTTTTATAAAGTCAAACTTGCATGCCCAGAATTCTAATCCGCGATTTTTCTAAATCGGCGTCGTTTATTTATTATTTATTAAATAATTAATTTAAATCGAGTAGTAGACGGGTTGATTTCTATGGTCCCATAGTCAAAAACCTGGCATCGACATATTTCATGACACTTATCAGGAGTACAAAAAAAAGCTCACTGCTTAGGCTTCAGTGAACCCTCCCTAATTTAAGTAATTTAACTGCATTTCTATTTCATTTTATTATTGTCTATACTTTTTTTTTCTTGTTTTGATTAATCTTTGATTATATTTCTACGTATTACATGTCAAAGCCAATGCTATGTTCACTTATAATTGATATACGTATAAGTAAATGTGTCCTAGTTTATGTTATTTTATATTTTGAATGTTATGTATGTATATTGTTAGTGTCCTTAAATAAATAAATAAATAAAAATAAATAAATAAAAAGCACTGGGTTCTCTGGTACGGGTGTTACATAGCTGAACATAACAGCTTAGTCTCATTTAATACACAATAAAAAGTCCACAGCACGCCCGAAGAGCTTTTCACTTCAATAAACAATTTGTGCTATCGTAGTAATCTTTATAGTTTGGAAGATAACAGTATAAATATCACCTATACTTCATAAAAAGCCTTTATTGCTGGTTTTTTATAAACTCAAACTATATTCTCGGCATTTGGTTCTGAGTTGTATTTCGACAAAAGCCTCCTCTAATGCTTTTCATCTGCACCGATCCTTTGCTGTACATTACCATTTTGTTTATGCTACTTTCTTCAGGTCACATCGCATTATTGGTCGTCCTATACTGCTTTTACTTTCCTTGGGGTACCATTTAGTTATTATTCTCGTACATTTTTCCTTCTTTTCTCTCGTCGTGCGTCCCGTTTATTTTAGCACGTTATTTAGACTGTCAATACTTTCCATCAGGTGAGTTCACAATCAAAGTTAAAAAAGGTTAAGCCTTTCCTGTGCTTATCTATAATAATTTAAATTACAAACGAAGTAAATCACATTACGAAGCACAAACACCGGAAACGCGCGCACGCATTAAAGTGCATATTTGAACAAGTGTGCTTTTTGTGAACAGTAATGTGAACCTGTTTTCAAATCTAATTATATTACTCGATTATTGAATTACAAATCGAAAACCGGTCGCGTTATTTCATACAGAGACTGTTGATTGATCGGGTGTTGAGTTACGAGATTAAGCTGGGGTTTATTAAAAATTTTGTCAAATTGTATTTCGGAACGAAAGTATTTTTATCGTTAACTATCATACGACTTGCATTCAAAGTCATATTTTTAATAAGATTAATCTATCATCTATCAATTATAATATTGTAGATTTTACAGTTATATTGTAGATTTGTAAAAATATAAATTAAAAACATAACAGTTACTCCTTTCTAGCTTTGTCTTTCAATGTTGTATGATGATACGATCAATATGGTTAGTATTTAATTCTTATAAGAATATAATAAAAGCATATGCGTAAAAAGCTATGGACTACCACCAATTTAGGCTTTGATAAACCAGAAAATAAATTCAAAGCTGGCATCGACCGTAAGGCCCATGTTAATTTATCGATCTGTTTGTATTGTCTAAATATTTAATAACTTATTATAGCACCAATGTCTGTATGTAAAATGACATATTTTGATCACTCTGATTTCTATCATTAGGTAAAATAAATCGTTAAAAACATTCATTTAGGTTACCTCCTTTTGACGTTTGAGTTGAGTGGTTATTGCCTCTACTCCGAGGTTTGAGATATTGCAAGCACTGCAAATTTATTAAGATCACTTTTGAGTTCCGAGATCCATATAAGTGATATTTTTTCTAACTTTAAAGTACTCATTATTAACTGGAGTTCCCAGTTGTATGTTAAATTTTCACCTAACAACTTTATATTCTTATTCTGTTCACATATTACGGTATCATCGAAAACAACTTATTATTACATATACAAAGTATTTTGTTGTATTTTTATTTCGTTCGGGCATAATTAGATTACAATGAAGTTGGTTTTACAGTGGCATAAAAATCGAATAAAATTTTATCTCTGTAACTGTTTTTCTGGTTCGCCATGAAATGGGTCTATAAAGTAACTCGATATAGAGTTAATTGAGGCCGAGAAAAAATCAAACTTTAACACTACGTTTGTATATAGTTTAAATTGAAAGTTTTCGTTTAATGTATATATACCACAGTGGAAATATGCTAATCCCTGATTTGACTTAATCAGCTGGATCGAAATATTGACAAACTTTAAATAGTCTCTGTACTCTTACCAAATTAGTGATATGTAAACATTTTGACCGTTTCTTTAATACATGTTTTAACTTGTTTCTGTAACATTACAAAATTATTCTTACTGCACACAGTGAACCTACAGTCTAAGATATAAGCGCCCGAAGTCAGAAAGAGGTAATTTACGACTTAAGATTTCTTCACTGCATCTTTCCGGAACGCTATTGCTTTTGCTTAGCAGCATATTTTTGCTGATGGGGTGGTAACAAGCGACAGCTGAAGCCACCACTCCAGACTCTAGATAAATTAGAAACTACAATTTTCTAAATATGTCTTTCTAGGAATCGAACAGAATATCTCTGTTCAGTGAAGAGAGTACCATTCTCCCAGTGAGACCATCAAAAATTTTGATAATTCATGGCATCGTGCACTCATGCAGACGCACAAGAATACTTACTCTTGAAATCCCATAATATGAGAGATCTCATTTTAGCGTTTCCTGCACTAGAAATGAAAATCCATGCCAATTGGTTCCAATATAACGCAGCCGATGGTTGAACTAAAGATGTCATGGTTAATAATTTGATAGAAATTACTGCAAATTCAATCGATCCGTATAATCAATTTATTAGAGTACATTTTAAAATAACCAATGAGTTAACATGTTTTCGTTCCCATTCCATATCGATGAAATGATTATCAAGAGTGCCATTTTGTTGCCTGAATGGAATTAAGTCGGGATGGGAGTTCAAATGCAGATTACCCCGTTACAATCGTAGACTATGTAGTCATTTAGCATTAAGGCCCATTACAGTCAAGGTTAGACCTGAATAATGAATGCAAAAACCTAATAAATAAAATAAGAAGGATTTACATTTACAATAAATGCCACTGTTAAATATTAATAAAGTTCGAAAATAGGACGCCATAATAACGAAAGGTTTTACTATCTGTGCTGTGGGCGTAATTGCATGTTTGCTGCCTTTATGGAGTCAATTTCAGTATCTTTAAATAGGATTTATCTTTAAATAGGACAATCAAATGTAGAATTATTTTAATAGGAACATCTTTGGCTATATACCTTAAGTCATTATAATATCCCTTTCAAGGCGGTGTAATTAAATAGTATGTTTTGCAAGATGCAAAAGTGTGCAAAATGATACTTATTATAATACAATTATTAGTTAAAAATAACCCACATAGATATAAACATAATAGTTAACACATTTTACAAATTTTGTTGTTTAAAATTATATGATGAGCTTAATGTTATTATTTGAAAACTTATACAAAAATTTACAAATATTAAGCATAAATTATGTATAATGAATTTACAGTACCTTTACTGCTTTATTTGTATTGATTTAGGAATTTTATTTTCAATCTATTTACGAATACCGACGATTGCAAGTATTATCTAACTGAAGGTTTATCGTATAGAGTTAATTTTTTGTACTGTAGGTATATGTTGTATAGATTGTTAGACTTTTAACTTGAAATGCTTATATTCTTTAATATACTTTTAGATATCATTTCAATAAAACTACAGATGATTATTGAAAATCGCCTCTTCCTCCAATTTTACTGCTATAATTCAGAATTCAAGACTGACATTTTATATAAAATATATATTTTATTGACAAGTAGTGGTCTCATCGTTAATTAAGTCTTGTACTTTTATCGAACTTGAAGATAGCTGTTTTTTTTTAAACTTGTCCGTATTGCTGGCAAGTGAATGCCATTACATCAGGTTCATAAAATACCTCAATACTGATGTTAATTAAAAAATAATTTCGCATCTCAATGAGGGAAAAAAGAAATCTGAGTCCTTTTAAGGGGAATATAACGAGATGAAATCCCGTTCGGTTGAACGTGTCGTATTGTTTTTTCCAGCGGTCTTTGTATAACATTTCCACATATTTAGGGAACTATGTTCAAGGGATACTAGAATAAACTTGAATGTGTTAAGAGCTATTTTCGATTGCACTTTTAACTTGTTGGTCCTTTATATATATTATTGTATGTTATTTCTGATCTTGCGGCTGCGTGGAACATGATTTCGTTGTCCAGAAACTTGAATTCGTCTAATTTACTGCGGTTAAGAACAAGGGCCAAGGTATTTCTGGCACTCGTTAACAAATGTATATATCTATGTTCAATGGCTTATGGCATTCAATTAAATGAAGCTCTCAAGATATTTAAAGAAGTTTGAAATACTTCTGTATCATATCGAGTTTTGTAACTAATAGAAAGATGAGATAATGTTTCGAATGTTAGTCTTACATTTTAACGTTACATAATTAGTGTATGTAAATCTTTAATATAATCATCAAAAAATCTGGCATATACAAGAAAGGTAGTAATTATTTGTATTCAATTCATGATACATCATCTGATTTAATGTAAAAGAACCCTTTTTTATTTTATATTAAATTGTACATTGCTAGAAAAGCAATAGGCCTTTTCGTATAAAACAATATTTCTCATTTGAAAATCTAAGAGAGTAAAAGAAGATGTAGTGTCTATTATAGAGAGAATGAATGAAAGGAGACTAACAAAAATGATTTATGAGCCAGGAGTGAATGGGAAAGTCGAAAGGGGAAGACCGAGGCGAACGTTCATGGACCAAATCCAGGACGTTTTAAATAAGGGACTGGTCAAGAGTAGTCTAATCCGACGAACTTGTATAAAAGGTTTAATGAGAATGAAAGGAGCGAAGGAGATATGCAAGGATATCGTGGTCTCTGCCTACCTCTATCGGAATGAGGCGTGATACTATGTATGTATATGCTTACCATTTTTCAATTCTAGGTGAATTGAAAAATGGTAAATATATACATATATATATTTACTCGATTTAAAAACTCGTATTCAAACCGGCACCAATAATGTTATGGCATTAAAAACTATACACTTTTCCAAAGCAGCGATATGTAATGATTTGTAGTTCAGAGTTCTATTTTAAAGTATTTACTAAAAATAATGTTAGTAAATAATTCCTCAACTTCGTATTAAGAATAGGGATATCGTTTGAACAAAGAATTCATTAAATGTATATCCACAATGACTTCTAACATTATTCCCCCAGCGACGTCCATCAAGTGACTGGCGTGAAGTGAAATACAATAGTAGTGCAGGGTGGTCACATCATATAAATTAACTTCGACGGCTGTATCGTCCAGTATAGAAATACATTTAATTACTTTCATTTAACCCTCCTTTGTCCTACAAATAAGTCACGAATGGACAGTGATTTGAACAATACACTCTCACACAATTACAGTTTAGAAGCTACGAAAAATATTTTTGTTATAAAATTTTGTTTCCTTTGTTACAGGTAAGCGTCAAGGGTTCGAGTTGTTACAATTGACAAAGTCCACGTGGTAATGTTATTATTAATAGATAACGAATTAAATACTTATGTTACCATTGGCTGTTCCCCACGGTGTCATCCGCGTAGTTCCCGATCCCATGGAAATATGAAGAAATCTGTATATACGAGTATAGCAATAATGTGCGAGCATTTGCATTCCAGTGTGAGGCTGTGTAGAAAGTATAAGAGGTAAATTACTTCTGGCCAAAGTAAATATTTTTAGAAATATTTGTGTTTTATATATATAAATATAAAGTCTAGAGTTATTCACACGAGAGAGTTATTAGTTAGTTATTCGTAGTTACATCTTAAAGTTTACACGGTGAGAATAAGCATTACATTGTTTCAAGCCAACTCGTTGAATAGTGTTGTTTTGATTTGCTAGTCCCAAGATTTATTTCTCATTATTCCTTATATTAGTTCTCACTTAGCCGATATAGATATATATATATATATATATATATATATATATATAACATTACTCGCAGTGCCGCGCGGTTTGCCTCGCCTAGATACCAATCTCGTGGCAATGAAAAGTCTACTAAATCGAAGTATATATTTAGATTTGTTAACATAAAAGTTAAATACAACTTTTATGTTAACACTTAGTTTTTAATTACTTCCTTTCAGATTTTCAGATAGACAATGCCTAATAATATAAAATAATGTATACTAACTTTAATTTGTTATTACTGTGACTTCTTTTTTGGTGGATAAATAAAATAATCTAATCAATATACAGATTTCACTTAACGACTAATAAACTATGTCTAACTAATACATTTTTTAATTCGTAACATCATTTACGTAAAATGTCTGATATTACTCAATTTAAAAATAGTCTACAGGTATTGAAAGAATTTTTTAAATCTGTACAGTAATGTTTAGCTTGATTATTATAAATTGTTAAAAATAAAACCAACAGTTCAAAATGCAAAACTATCTTCTATAATATTTGAGAAGAGATTTATTTGTAATACTTTATTGTCTCAGAACTTCCCTATACACAACTTTTGAAACTTTGGAGTTCGACTCGGGATACATTGTTTTCTTTTGAATGGCATGTCCGATTTTGATAATTTCAAAAGTATTTTATAAGTATTGAAACTGTCTTTACTAAAATATCATTTAATAGGATAAGGATTAATATAGAGGTATGAATAATTATAATAATTGGTTTAATTATCGTTAGTACATTTATTAACTCTAAAAATGTAAAACAAGTAGTAATAGTGGCATAACTAAAGTAATTGGACATATTGTAACACGGACTTTTTTGTAGATATTAATACGTTTATTTTTTTTGTTTTATCACCTATAGCTTCCGCAGAGCACGCGATGACAGATTTTTCACACCTTAGGTTACAATAATGCGTTTTTAATGGGGACCCCTAATAGTAGAAAAAATTGTAAAACGGTCCAGTATTTTTTTTGTGAAAACCTTACATAAATACGTACATACAAAAACTCAAATGTTTCCTCTTTATAACATTGGTTTAGATACGTTGGAGCTCTCGAAATATTTATAACTGCTACATACATCAACAATAGAATTAGGAAAAGACTGTTGTATAAGCAAAAGGTGTAATGTTATAACGAGAATTTATGGAAAAAATTAAAGGTGTTTGTACAAAATGGGTCTCAAAATCAATTGTTCGTTTTAACGTAAATTCAGAGTTCGGCAGTTAACAAGACCATTGAACCCCTGGCTTTTGAATTTTTTTGTCCGTGGTTGCCTAAACAAGCTTCTTTATAATCGGTAGGTACTTGAAAAATTAAAAAAAGTGTGATTTTATATTCGGACTTCTAGCCTTGGCCAGTAATTAATTAAAATATCCCACATTATTTGTAGTTAACAGTTAGGGTTTTTAGGTTCATTTTTTAGATTGGAAACTTTAGCCCAGCCTAGGTATATAACAAATTTATAAAACTCAACTTTAATAAATACATAGCAACACGCCTTATTCCCATAAGGGTAGGCAGAGACCACGTCATTCCACTTGCCACGATCCTTGCATATCTCCTTCGCTTCTTTCATTCTCATTAAACTTTTCATACAAGTTCGCCGGCTTAGAGTACTCTGGACCTGGCCCTTAATTAAAATGTCCTGGATTTGACCCAGGAACGTTGGCCTTGGTTTTCCCCTTCCAACTTTCCCGTTCACTCTTGACTCATAAATCCGTTTACTCAGTCTACTCTCATTCATTCTCTCTATATGCCCAAACCATCTAAGCATACTTTTCTCAATTTTAGTCACTACATTTTCTTTTATACCACAACGTTCTCTTATCACACTATTTCTTACTTCAATAATTATTCATGGGTAATCTTGTGTGTGTATTATTTCATAGCATGTGTTGACTTAAATCAAACATATCGTTATTTTCTTAATATTTCTATTGGTATTCCTTTATGGATTGAATGAATTCAATATTTAAAGCAATATAGCGTTATAACTCTGCTTAAATCTTTTATTGGTACTTAAGTATCAACACCACCACCAGTACAGGTTACGTTAGTTTGTTTTTTTTTGCTGCGGTGACATTTCCCAACGACCAAAAAGGGCTAAAATAAAACTACACTAAACTAAAGATCGCTATGTCTGTAGCTACAGTGGCGTTAATAAGTAAGTACCCTTTTATTTTCTTCAATTACACATTTTAAATTAATATTATGTTATCCACTTCCTTCTTTCTTTTTTGACTACCTGTCATCAATAATTCTTTTTATCCTCGCCAACTTCCGATGCTGCTAGTATCTTCCGTCCAGAAACCATGACTTTGACTTTTTATAATATAAAATTCAGTCATGGTTTCTGGACCTATACTATAATCTATGGAAGCACTGTGATAATTTTTAATCTATGTTCATATTACTGTTATTATATAGAAATATAATTAAATGACGAGTGGCAAATTAAAATTCCACGTCTTATTTGTAAATATTAAAAGTACTTATTTTTCAAACGAATTAGCATAAAAAACGTTGCACATCTTCGTGACGCTAATCAGGCGTTTTATCCGAAAAATTTTTACTCTCATGCGCCTAAAGAAGGTTCACTTCAATAATTTTAACGTTTAACCAGAATCATTATTCGCTTACAGATTAATGATTCTTTGCCAATACTTTTGATGTCCAATGCTGGCCTATAAATCGTACAGCGGTTATTAACCTACTTTCAGTTTCGTTAATAGATATCTTGTTGCTATAATAAACTATCCATCTAAGTTTAGTTTATTGCGATCAAAACTTATTGATATAACCACCATAATGTCAGTAGCCGACATAAAATTTCAATCGTTACAGATATTTTACGACATTAGCTAATTTAAACTAAAACATAACAAGCATATCTGATTTAAAAAAATATTTTCTATACTAAATTTATATGTATAAAATACAAAATACGCCTCTACATACGTCCGTTACATATTTTGAAATCATCCAATCAATTTGCCCCAAACCAGTAAAGGGAAACGTAATAAAACGAAGATAGTTTCACTCCATTAAATTCACTCACAAGACCTTTAAAACTATTCACTATTAACTCACAATCTTAAGCAGCTCTTTTCGCGAATACACGGTCAGTATGTACGTATTTCCCCATATTTCTAAGGGATCGGGAATTAACCGGGTGAAATCAAAGCTAATCATAGCTAATAGTTAATCAGTTTTATAACCATAACAGTTATAACAAATCATGGTAACTTTCTTCTCAAAGAATCGTGCTACATTATCCTGCAAAGGCATTAACTAAGTTCCCTTTACAAAAAATTGTGTACCTCTTTATTAATCCACATGCTTTTCGCTCAAGTGTAAGATCATTATCTTACACTTGAGCGAATGAATACTTCCTTATATTTTAAATAAATATATAAATCTTAGTTAGTTATATATAATTTTGCAGTATAAAAAGTAATCGTTACTTAAATGAATTTAATGTTTTTAAGCCATTACCATATAGACATTTTAATTGGTAATATAAAAGGCATAATTAGCTCACAATACGATAGATTGCTAATAAAGTAACATACAGGTAGGTGAACTTCAAATTTCGTTATAATTGTGTTGAAATATGTGAAGTAACGGTTCTATTAACATAAAGTTATTGTTAATAGATGATGTATACATAATTTATTTTCAAACAAATAAATTTATTAACAAGTTTCAGCTAAAACAATCATGTGGTATGTAATATAAAAACGACTATTAAGTTGTTTTAAATATGGTTAGGAATTAGTTTCTAAACATAGTAGGCACTTTATCAGAAGACGTTTTCGAAAACAAAATATTGCATAAATAACTTCTGAATTGGCATTCTCAAGGTGTTATGTGGCCATCTTAACAGCCGTTGAATCTTGATTTAAGCAATGAATTTTATTTCGTCGTCGTCGCTTCAACCGATGGACGTCCACTGCTGGACATAGGTCTCACGTAATGACGTCCACAAGGTCCGGTCTTGTGCCGCCTGGCTCCAGCGGGTACCGGCGACCCTCTTTATGTCGTCGGTCCACCTTGTGGGGGGTCTCCCTACACTGCGCCGCCCGGTGCGTGGTCGCCACTCCAGCACCTTCGGGCCCCAACGTCCATCGGTCCGTCGGACTATGTGCCCCGCCCATTGCCACTTCAGGTTCGCGATTCGTAGGGCTATGTCGATGACTTTGGTTCTGCTACGGATCTCCTCATTTCTGATTTGATCGCGTAGAGAAACTCCGAGCATAGCCCTCTCCATCGCACGCTGAGTGACTCTGAGCTTCCGTATGAGGCCCATAGTCAGCGACCACGTTTCGGAGCCGTAGGTCATCACTGGCAACACGCACTGTTCGAAGAGCTTTGTCTTCAAGCACTGAGGAGTATCGGACGAAAATATCTGGCGTAGCTTCCCGAACGCTGCCCAACCGAGTTGGATTCGGCGGTTGACCTCTTTCTCGAAATTGGACCTACCTAGCTGGACAATGTGTCCCAGGTATGTATATTCGTCTACAATTTCGAGTGCTGAGTTCTCAACGATGACTGGGTGGAGCGGAACATGGATATTGGACATAACTTTCGTCTTATCCATGTTCATTTTTAGGCCCACCTGTCGAGAAGCTCTGCTGAGGTCATCGAGCATTGCATTGAGATCTTCCAGAGTCTCTGCCATAATGACCACGTCATCGGCAAACCGTAGATGAGTGATGTACTCGCCATTGATGTTGATGCCCAGTCCGTTCCACTCCATAAGCTTAAAGAGGTCTTCCAACGCCGCAGTAAAGAGCTTCGGGGAGATTACATCTCCCTGTCGCACTCCACGCTGCAGTTGGATAGACTCGGTGCTATGGTCCTGTATACGGACTGACATGGTGGCGTTTTCGTACAAGCACTTCAACACGTGTATGTACCGGTGGTCAATTCGGCATCTCTGTAAAGATCTCAACACCGCCCAGGTTTCCACCGAATCGAAGGCTTTCTCATAGTCCACGAACGCCAAGCAAAGTGGCCGATTATACTCTTCGGTCTTCTGTATAATCTGCCGCAGCGTAAAGATGTGGTCTATGGTACTAAAGCCTTTTCGGAATCCGGCTTGTTCGGGAGGCTGGAAGTCGTCAAACTTGCGAGCGAGACGATTCGTGATGACCCTCGAGAACAGTTTATAGACATGGCTTAGCAGCGCAATAGGTCTATAGTTCTTCAATAAGGTGTTGTCACCTTTCTTGAAGAACAGAACTACCACGCTCCTATGCCATGCCTTGGGCACCGTGCCTTCCAGAATGACGGAATTGAACATTCGCTGAAGGACTTTAAGAATGGGTTTTCCACCCGCCTTCAGGAGTTCCGCTGTGATTCCGTCATCACCCGGTGCCTTCCCGTTCTTCATCTGTTTGAGAGCCATACTAATCTCGTACAAGCTGACGTCCGGGATATCTTCGGTATAATGCCGAGTCAGTTTGGCACGGGAATTTTATTTACTACTCTTCAACTAAAACATCTATTGACACTTTCATAATTAATTACTTGCACTTACAAAATAACAAATAACACACTCACACAATTGGTAGGTGTTGCCAATAAACTCTTGCAACAATTTGACTTTATCGCCTTACTTGTTAGCATTAAAATTCAAAAAAACTAAATTTAATTGTACTTTAAATTGTACTGTAAAAGTGAAGCCATATATTATATAAGGTATACTGACGCAAATAGTCTCTAAATAGCATTCTGAGAGTCTAATGGTACTATAATAAGTTACCAATAGATAGATATTGTATAAAGAAAAGTAGGCTCCCCTTGGTTTTACTTTACGAACGTTATGTATTATATGATATAAAACTCGTACATTTGCTTTCATGATGTTGAACGAAGTCATATTATATCCCTTTTATTCTTATCTTTAGATTTGATAAAATGGAAATTATCAATTTTAAGTTACATTTTCGAGTTAAAATTAAATCCCATACTTTATTAACAAAGAAAGATAATAATTAGTTTGATTCCGGTGACCTAATATTAAATATGTGTATATCTATCCCACGTAACAGATGTTTACTAAATATAAAATAACACATTACAAAATACACGTTATTCGCGTTTACTTTAACTCGACTAGCTAAAGAAATAAATTTCACAAATAGTATGAAATCTAATGTAAACGAAACGCTTTTATCTACAAACACTAAAGGAGATGAATCATCTAAGAACAAAATAAAAGCAGTCTCTACCGTAGCTAATTTTACTCTGACCTACTGAAGTACTACATGCAGTTTGTTTTGTATCTGTGGCACGTAGCAAATATTAATTTTAAATTGACACATGACAAACCGCATTACACAGTTGGCGTTTTGATACGTGCCACATCAGTTTGTAGCTAGTCAAGCAAAAGTTACTTTGTCCGCAGTAGGTTATCTGTTGCATACGTTTTTAACGCTGTCATTTGAGCGTAGTATCAAACTATGTCAGTAATTAAACGTTTTCTCTTTAGTTTCTAGTCAAAAGTTCTATTTGCGGCACACATGTATGCATACACGATATATTTATGTCATAGAGTGGTTCATATTATATATAGTTATATATGTATGATGAAACTTTTTGTATTCAAATATATTGAGTAATATTATTATTGGAGAGTCACCACTGAGACAGACACAGTTAATACAAGTTCAGCATCAGACGATTCTCTTGGTTATAAAAAGGTTGCCTCCAGATTCATTATTTTATTATCTAGTTTTGATGATCTTTGGAAATAATATACTTGTTAAATGCTTCACTTCAAAATGCTTAAGCTCCTAGAAAAAAAAATTCCACATTCACTTAATATTTGTCGGCTGAAAACACTGGAAGAGTTTACTTAAATAAAAACTATTGATTTAATAAACGCAAGCCAAAAAAAAGACGGCTTTATTCAAGTAGGCTTTCACAAAACTTTTGAATTGTCACTATATACATATAATTATATATTATTATAAGTATATGCAAATTAAATTATTATTTGATTTGACATCCGCAAACAAAATGTTATATGCAAAAAAAAAATTCTATTGAACGTACGACGTTTAAACAAAGGAGGTTAAAAAAAATGCTTCCTATTAATACACCAACGTGTTCGAAATTTGAATACGCATTCGGGCGCAGAATCTAAGTTGGGGCGTGAATGCGGTGTAATTGTGTATGCTTCATTGTAGAATACTGATTATGTTTGCGTTTTAAGTACGTTTTTTATAATCCTGTATACACAAAATAACTTCGAAATATTTAGAAGTTTTAAATTCACCGTTCTAGTAGAAATATGGGAATGTAAAAAATTTACATTCGATATTTCAATACTCATTCGGGTACACAATCGAGTTAGGGCATGAATGCTGTGTATTTGTGTGCGCCTCATTGTAGAATGTTGATTATATTTACATTCCTCAAGTACGTGCGTTGTAATCCTGTACACCTAACCTTAAAATATTTTATAATCATACTATTAAAATCTGTTACGCTTCCCCATAACTTAATTTGACACTATTAAACGCTTGGAATATGGATGGGGCAAATATTAAAAGAAGGAATTGAGAACTGGTCGAGACAAGTTATTAATACCTGCGTGATAGATTAGAAAGACGACGTAAAGAAGACTTCTGGTCCAGAGTTGAATTAATTGATGACCTCTTCTCCGTTATTGAAGTCGGTTAAAAATGGAGATCATTAGAAGAGGCCTTTGTTGAAAAGAAATCCGAATGTCAATAAAATAACTTGCCGTTTATATGAAAAAGTTATAATAAAGGAATAAAGGCTTCTCTTATTTATTTATGCGCTTAGAATTCCACCTTCCTGAAGAAAGATTGGTATAGAGAAGCTTATAGAAATTTAGAATTCGGGTGTAAATTCTAAAGTTCGGGTGTGATTGCGGTCTAATTGTGTACACTTCGTTTAGGAATGCTGATTAAATATTCTGTATGCACCAACAAATCTTAAAAGATTTAATGAATATGTATGTAGAATTTCTCTTCCCTTAAAGTTGTCTGATAGAAATCGTTGATTGTCCATAAGAATGACATAGTAAAATTGTTTTTCTAACTACGTGTTTTATTTGTTTCTTTAGATTCTTAAGCTTCTTAAGATGTACAATAATGAGTAAATCTATCTATCTATCTATCTATCTATGGCTGAATTTAACATATAAATTCTTTATTACAATAAAGAAAGACAAAAATTTCAGTACTTACTGAATAATGGCTAAATATTCATTAAAGGTACATGATATAAAATATAACTATATTATGAAAAACATAAAATATTAAAAATAGATAATTATTACTCGATTGATACATTAGAAAGTGGAGTTAGAATTTCCCGGTCTTGTAGAACTAACGGAATATAGAATCGTTAATATTATACGTTATAACAATTAAGGTAAGGTAAGTAGCAGCTCATTCACGTCCCATTGCTGGGCACTGGCCTCCGCCTTTACATGAGAGAGGGTTTTTAGAGCATAGACCCACCACGCTGCTCCACTGTGGATTGGCAGGCATAATACATAAGTGTACACTCTATTCCTTCATTCTCATAGTCCGACGTGACGGCAATCTGACACGATTGGAGAGAGATCAGGCGCGGGACCGATGGCCCAACTTAGGGCAAATATTGAGAAAATCTTTATAGAAAACTCAATATCGATTTTGAATTGGCCCGACTCGGGACTCTAACCCAGGACCTCATGTCTGTAGTCGAACATGCTAACCACTAGACCTATGAGGCAGTTATTTCATACTAAAAGAACTAGTAGGTAGTTAAATTTCAAAAATTTACCATAATAAATATAAGCAGATAAGTATAATAAATATTTTAATCTAAATACTTAGATAGCCTGTCATATATATGCACGTAGTAAAAATTTTGTAACACGCCCTACGATATTATTTTATGGGATATAATATATGTAGATTGTTACTGCAACTATCTCTAAATCTTAATCAAGATTTAAAGATAAAACGTGTTTTTAATTATATTAAACTTAATTAGGTTTTTAATTGTTCAGGTCTACACACTTTCTTATGGTGTGTTTTTAATTAATAAAGTATTTTAAGTGTACTTAAACATCTTTATAAAGTGTTATTCTTCAGGTATAACGACTATTAAATTTGTACTAATATTTCACAATCTCCCTATATTGTTGGAATTTTCATTTAATAATAATAGGAATACTTTTTTATTTATCCTCTTATGTTCAAATATGTTTTTAAAATTCTTGGATGAATTTTCATGTTAAAACAGTGTTTCCAAAATTTATGTGACTTTATTTATAAAATTTATACAGCACTATCTATTAAGATTTCATTTAAAACTTTCTTTCCATGTAGAGTTTAAGAAATTCGTGCTAAATGGCATAATAATTGGTTTTAAACAAAAAAAGAAGTAATCACGTAGTAACTCACAAAATATTGTTTTTACAAAAGTTTAGGATAATGCTGCTAAAGTCGATCTCTTTAGCAATAAAATTTAAATATAGTGACTTTTAATTAAACTTTATTTAAATGGTAACTGTATTACATAATTACGAAAGTTGTAATTTTTTTTTATTATGAAAGTCTTACAGTTGTGTTGAACAATTGTGGATATGAAAGTTACTGTTTGATTTCCAGTGTGTAATATGAGTCATCAATCAAAAATATAATATAGGAAAGAACCAAATCAATATTCTATTTACTATCATTTTGATAACTCTCGTCTATATAGGATGTATACACAACTTACGGAAATAGTCCACGTTGGTATTTTACGACGGTCTGTTGGAACGTACTACCGGTCGATATTTAGGAGCGGTCATAAAACAAATAACAATGCACTGGCCGGAACTATTCATTGTTTTTACCGTATACAGATTAATTATTTACGTTAAAGTAGAATTATTGAAAATCTATTTTGGAATGCAACGCACAGATTTCGTATATATAATAACAAGCCAGGAATGGGATCCCGAAAAAACTGATATGTACATTCCAACAATATTATTTTGTCGTGAAACATATTACACGATCTTGTTTCGCATACAGTGCAAACTTGATTTAACGAATTTGAAGGGATTTAAAAATCGTTTCGTTATAGCAAATTATTTGTAACAATAAGGTTTTAATATAAAGGTACAATAAGATAAAGTATTTTTACTGAGTATCAAAAAGCAATGACTATCCGACGAAAAATTAAACGTGTATCAACACATGAACTACTTTCGAAATGAAAACGAATTATAAATCAAATCAAATCAAATTAAAATATCTTTATTCAAGTAGGCCTGTTACAGCACTTTGGAATCTTCAAATATTTCCACAATAATTATAATGTACGTCTGATGATGGTATTAAAGAACGACTTAAAATCTAAAGTTACGAGGTTTCCTTCGCGTCCTGATCTGAGAAGAGCCCACAACAAACTCAGTAGGGTATTTTGTATTTTTTTATGACCATCATCATTACAATATTATATTGCTTTAATATATTTCAATTCAAATTAGAGAAATTGGTACACACCCACGCGTTTCTATCGTCTAAGTAATCTTGTAACTTATAATATGATTTTTCAATCAACTTGCTTTTAACAAAGATTGAATTTATTAAGTGACATCTTAAGAACGTCTTGTGGGAGTTTATTATAGAAACGTATACATTTACTCTGAAATGAGTTGTTAATTTTGTGCAGCCTACTAGAATTTATAACAAGTTTGTTTTTGTTTCATAAGTTATATGATATACATGCACTCTTTTTATTAAAAGAGTCAATGTTTTTATGTACGTACAAGTTTTCTAATATGTATACGCAGTGAACTGTCATTATGTTAACTGCCTTGAATTTGTTTCTTAGCGACTCTCTTGGACCCATATTGTAAATCGCACGGACGACCCTATTCTGCAGTACAAATATTGCATCTATATCAGCAGCATTACCCATGACAATATTGACCCAAGCAAAGTAGAATACCGTATGACATAATGCTGTGAAATAGCTGAAATATACCAGTCTGGCAGTGTCAACATCTGTCAGACGACGAATTAAGCCGCAGAGCTGAGCTTGCTCGAGATAGACCACTTATAAAATGAAATAGGGCTAGTTTTTAAGATACGGTTAAAAATATCGGTTTGTTATGATATGTGAAATGTTGTAGTGTTTGCATGCCAGGAGGCATTGCTGTGTAAGATGGCCGAATGTCATGATTTTCAAAATACAAGTACTCTGTGGGCAAAAGAAACCTGAACTACTCTGTGGTCGGGGAGTTAGTCACATAAGTAACGATAAAAACTAATGTTTTTTGTAGATGGTTATATCTGTATTAATTCGAGGCGATATATGTATTATTATTGTGAAAAGAAATATACAGCAGTTATAATGAACATGTTGTTTTTTTATAAGGTTGGCAATATATTTTTCAATTATTAAAAATTCGTTACAAAACAATTTTGATAAATGTATTCCACAGAGATAAATTTTAAGACCTGAACGTTTATTTTACAATATATATTGCTTTCTAACAAGCAGATTGTTTGATTTGATTCAAGAACTATTCCTTTCAACCTTCAATCAAACATAATCTGATGAGAGCTTTTGAACGGTTGGTCACCATTCTAATGTCAAAGCTATTTTGCCAAAGGATTTGACACTCTATGTAGAAGTTTGTTCTGGATTTTACGAAGTTCAGAATCACATATTTCTGCATTGGTACTTTAGAAGAAGAGTGACAATATTCTAAAGCTCACTTTACAGGACAACTGTTTGAAAATCAATGAAATAATTTTAATATAATATTTTGTGGTGTATCAGCATTATTTTTGCCGATATGAATATTACCTTTTCAAACAAAAAAAAATTGGATTCTTCAGTATCCTGAATTCGTATTTTGAAAATTTTGAATTGCGTTATTATTTATCTAAAGCCACGATAAGCTAAAGAAAACTTGTAGTTTCTTGTATTGTAGATAAAATATAACGACAGTCAGCACAAAAACATATTTGGTTATTCTAGAATTTCTAAATATTAATTAAATTTGTCTTATATGGTTAAAATATTTTTATTAATATCTTATTTAATATAATTTGCAATAATTTTCTGTATTTTATACAATATATAGTCTATAAAGTAGACTTATTTGAAAATATTTTAATTATTGACGCGATAAAAAATTCGTAAAAAGAATCGCAAATATAAAAAGTTAATAAAAAAAAATTACAAATTTATATTTATTACATTTTCTGTTTGAGATATGTATTATATAAAAATTTCGTATTAGTGTATATTATTGAATTCCTCTAACATGTCTTGACCACTTTTTATATTTTCTTTTTGTATATATTTGGTAGTTCCGAGAATAATCATTCATTGAGTAGGTATTTGTCATCTTCTTATTTATCTTTTTAACGTGATACGAAGTTGCTCGGATCAGCTAGTATCACAACAAAATGACAACAGTTTTATTTAAAATCTTACATTTAAATGTCTAGTCATGTCCGCATAAAATATTGGCAATGATTATCAGGAATATCAATCACCGGAGGATGCCGGCCTCGCGCATTCAAATCGATCACAACTGATTTGGTAATATAATAAAACGGATTTCCATTCATCGGTACCTTTTTGTTATCGGTTTTGCGAACTTGTTATTAAAAAAATAGAGAACTGGAATTCAAGAAGTTCCCATATTCGTTTCATCTTTAAGCGGATTTTTTTAAGGCTATTTCAAATAAGTATTTAAAGTTGACCATGTTTGTTGTGGATTCTTCTCAACACAAAGCGCTAATGTACTCCTCTAACTTTTTATGAGTAAAATAATATGAATTAATGAATATTTGACGATTCAAAAATGGTTTAAATTTTCCTGTTTGGTTCATAATCAATTCAATATCAAAAATAATTGGCTGTTAGTCTTTGAAGGAGATAAATTCCGAAACATCGCAACTGATTTTATTGAAGTATTTTTTTATCATTTTGCTGCGTTTGATTCGCCTTAAGACATAGTATAGGTTTCACTTTAACTGATTATTAATAAAAATGCTTTTTTTAAACAATAGAACCGTTAATTATGAGTTTTTCCATCACCTATGTTACATTAAATGGCACCTTACTAAGTACATTACGTATTAAGTCTCACATTTTGTTAGATACGTTGATCATCTAATAGGTATGTAAATATTAGAATTATACGCTCGTTTAACATAAACATAGGCAAAGTCAGTTAAACCATATTCCTGTTACAATTAGAGCCGTGCATAAATAATGAAACCTTGACCTAAAGTAATAAATTACACCCTTGCCCACGGAGCCATGAGGTCGGTTACAATTTGGTCAGTTAAAGCTAAACGGATCGAGATATCAATTAATGTAGCATTTAGGTCAAACAGTAATTATCCACAATGTTAATACCACTCTGAATTTTATTTTCACATCACGGATGCGATACGATAAAATAGTAAATGGAAAGGGAAAAATTAATAGAAGATATTATTCGCAGACGTTTGATTTGTACGATAATTTTCTTTTGTTAATATTATAAATACTGCTTGTTGATAAATGCAGTTTCACGTGCAAATTCTGTAGTGATATAAATAAGATCGTTCTTAGTGATCTACATCGCAAAGGATTCACGGTAAATTGAAATTCACATGTGTTTGTAGTTTTGAAAATGTCTTGATAAGTCAGTTAGTGGTCGTTTTCAGGTTTTTTTCAAAGAATTCATTGGTTACAGAATTACAACATATTGTCTAACTTAAAACCATAACAAAATAAACAATAAATTTGCCTACTAAATTAGATGTAAAATTTGAATGTATCCTCTCAATTTATTTATATAACACTTGCAGCGGCAAATTTGAAATACTCTCGACTTTACCTTTAATTTCGAGTGTATTTAGTTTTGTGACTAACTTACCAATTTAGATATCTTTACATGATTTGTAAAATAATTTTTGCATTTTTTCTTAGAAAACCGGTTTAGGGCTCATCGGTTGGATAGTTACAAAGTCTATGGACACATTTAAATTACCTGCGAATCCGCAACAGCGTGGTAGGTTTATGCTCTATATACCCTTCTTCCTATAAGTGAGATAGCCTGTGTCGGCCAGCAGTGGAACGTTTAAAAGGCTGTTACTTATGTTTTTATAACTTATACTTCTTATTGCTAGTGTTACTTTATTCTTGTTACTATTATTGCTAAAATAAGCCTTCTTCCAATTATCAAAATCGCAATATTACAATGAATTAATTAAAAAAAACTTAAAATCTCATAGGTTAAAAAAACAAGGAATGCTTTTCATTAGGGAGCGTCTAAACGTTTATATTTAACATATACATACATGCTTACAGATACACACACGCAAACACGCACACGCACGCACGCACACACACACACACACACACACACACACACACACACACACACACACACACAATACCAAGCTTTGCTTTGTTATTTTTTTATTTATGTAAATGTACAGTGTACTGTAAACAAAAACAAAAGACGCAACGTTTCGTGTCGCTTATCTTAAATGCCACCTAACGGATATCGAGTGCCATTAGCAACGGGTTTACGCCATGTACTATAGATAAAGTAAATTCGCAATATAGTGCTCCACAAGTTATCAGAACATCGATAAAGATATATTCTATATCAGAAAATCATGACATTTAGCCATTAATATTATTTTTTTATGAACACATCGATCTGGTTTTTCTAAATGAAACAGTTTTAATAGTTTACAAGAATACGATATAGAAGCCACATAAACTTAGTATATAACAACCATACTGTGTACATATTTACGCAACATGAATTAACGATTTAAGTAGGATACGATAAGTTATTCTAAAATATTTCAAACATAATTAGTATGTCCAGAAACCTTACAAATTTAAATACTTTTCTTTAACTGTACATACATAAAACATTTGGAAGACTTCTTTAACTCATATGACTATTTGAGACGCTGTCATTAAAAAGTTTTATTACTTTTTGGAAATACATAATTTGACTGTTGAGCTTGTACAGTTATTTTACAATTACATTATCTCAAAAAATTTAGTTTTTATAATAGTTTTCCAAGGAAATTAATATATTGTAGATTTTGTATTGTATTTTTGATGTTATTGTATTCTTTATACGAAGACTTTAATGGACTATGCTAACTCTTGTTTTTCTTGAGAAGTAATTTTATTATTGCACACTGATTTTACTTAACTATTTCTGATCTCACCTGTTGATCAGTGACTATGTAGTCCAAAATGGTAAAGGTAAGTAGCAGCCCATTAACGTCCTACTGCTGGGCACAGTCCTCCTCACTCATGAGAGAGGGTTTTTAGAGCATAGATCCACCACGCTGCTACACTGTGGAATGGCAGGCATAGTACAGAAGTGTACTCTATTCCTTCACTCTCATAGTCCGACGTGACGGCAATCCGACACGACCGAAGAGAGATCAGGCGCAGGACCGATGGCTTAATGTGCTCTCTGAGGCACAGCGGTGGATCACACCGCCAAATTTTTCCCAACTTTGGGCAAATATTGAGAAAATCTTAATAGAAAACTCAATACCGATTTCAAATTAGCCTGATCCAGGACCTCATGTCTGTAGTCGAACATGCTAACCACTAGCCCAATGAGGCAGTCAAAATGGGTAAGCTACTAATCTATTAAGACTTATATAATAAGTTTTCACAGCGTCATAATCAAAATAGCTTGGAGGCACGTTTTTCATGTTAAGGTAACTAGTCATGGCCGAAGTTGTCTATCCAGAACACAAGTTAGAAAATATAGAATTATCTCAATTTAAAATCAAATTCGGTACAAAAGAAGCTTTATTATATGGTAAACTAGCTTTTTTAAGGTAAATGGTAATATTACCATTACTCTAGAAAGAACGCAAAAGATCAAAAGTCGAAGGTTAATCTTTGTCAATTATACATAATACGTAAAAATTTATTTCATGCATACCAACAAAAATCCACAGTATATACATTAAAAGTTTATTAACTACGTGGTACTTTACGTACTGTTAAAAACTACGTTAATAAATTTAAAGTAACAGTGTAGTAAAAAAGAATTTATACAATAATGTAAATCAATTGTAAGTATAACATAACGTTATGAATTTAAATAGAATTTCCGAGTACAATATAGTGCTTCCGAGTACAGAGTAATTTGTGTCATAAATCAAAAAGCATTTCAAGATGGCGTGCAGAGCCAAGCCTTCGTCGCGCCCACTGCAACGAACGACATTATTGTAAACACCAAGGGTTGTTGGTAAGGCGAAATTGTTTACTATACAATTCAGCACGCGATTAAATAATCGCGTAAAACTGCAGTTAGTATTGTACGAATCCAATAAGAACTTTATACAATAATGCCTCATTGGTCTAGTGGTGAGCATGCTCGGCCACAGCCATGAGGGCCTGGGTTGCAGTCCCGGGTCGGGCCAATTCAAAAATGGATTTTGAGTTTTCTATTAAGATTTTCTTAATATTTGCTTGAAGTTGGAAAGTTGGCGGTGTGGTCCACTGTGCCTCCCGTCGCATAGGACTATGAGAGACTATTGACTATTGACTTTGACTTCGACTTTTATAACCCTCTCTCGTATGAGTGAGGAGGCCTGTGCCCAGCAGTGGCACATTAATGGGATGCTACTTACTTTTAACATACAATAATGTATTCGATTCTATGTTACATATCTACAAATGTATTTATATCCGTCCAATATCCTTACAAATATTATAAATACGAAATTAACTCTGTCGCGCTTTCAAGCCAAAGGTACTGAAGCGATTTTAATGAAATTTGGTACACAGTTAGTCTAGAATCTAACAAAGGATATAGGATACTTTTTAATACGACAATAGGGCTACAAATGCTGGAAGTAGCGTTATTTTTAGAACTAAAAGCATGAAACTTATTTTTTAGGCTGTAGATGCGATATAAATAAATATTACACATTTAATGTTTGTAAAAACTGTTACTATAACATGAGTGAGTTTTTTGACAGGGGGTAGCGAAATATTCTGATTTTCTCGTTTTTTTATTTCTTTCTAATTTGCGTTTGTTTTGTATTTTGCGTTTAGATAATTTTATTAATGTAAATCGAAATTATTTTATGATCTTTTATAATGTATTTTTTTAATGGTTACTACAAGAGACATAGGCACTATAGAATAATTTCGACATTGTTTCATTTTCAAAAATTTATATTCTAATTTTGCAACACCCTGACAGGGTTTACTTGTAATTAATGTTATTCGTTGAATGCAATAAATAAATAAAATTTTCACTCATGGTTGTAAAATAACAATCTTTACTAATATTATAAATGCAAAAGTAACTCTGTGTGTTTATTTATCGCGTATGCAAGCCAACTAAACTAATTTAAATTAAACTTGGTACGTAAGTAATCTAGAGCTTCAGAGAAGCCATTAAGCAGGAGCTTTTTAGCTATTAAAACTGCAAATTGCTTAAATTAAAGTATTTATACAAGCGATGTGTTATAAACCTGTCTAGTTAGAAAGGCCCTATTAGGATGGTTTTAGACCACTATAATTAAGTTAAAGTTCAAAGCTATTCGCATTTGAATTTAAATTTAACAGTTACTACTTTCGCATTGTAAATGGCCACAAACATTTTTCCATATTCCCACGGAATAGTAAACGACGCTTGTGGCATCTCGGAATCAGGCTTATAAACCTACGCGGATATTAAAGTAAAAGCTCTTGTATGTAAATAATTTGCTCTAACTTTTTCATGTTATGCAGTAATTAAATATAAAAAGAATCAATTAAGTGTGTTTTTGTTTTAACACAGACACTGGGCTGCAGAAAGTAACAAAAAAAGACCTGATATATTATTACAGTGAAATTTATTAATTTAATTGTCTAATTTTATAATAATAAATTTCTAAGTATACACAAAACGATTTGAAGAAACAAAACACTTAACAAAAAGTATAAGTTAATAAGGACGTTTTTGCATTTTAAAATGTCGGTAACAAATTCGGAAGTTCCATATTAAATTATTTTTTTTTCGGTTTGTTTAAAACAGTTTATGCACTAGATACCCACTGAAAATCTTAATATTAAAAAAAATACATTTATCTGTATATTTCATTTGTTTAACTTAATTTCTTTGTTAATACTTTTGGATTATCTATTAAATTTAAGTTTTTATACAAGTAACTACAGATTTTTGGTTTTTGCAATACATCGTTATCAGAGTTGCGAGTTTCTAGAATGTCAATATTATTGACGTTAAAACATTAAGGGTTTTACAACTTTATACCTAATGTATTCGCTCATAACCATTTAAGTCAAAAGACAATGTCCGACACAGGTGTTCCTCGACGTACAAACATGTAAACTGCACTTTACATACTATTGTCTTATGTCGAACAATAGCTTGTAATTAAATTAACTTTAAAGCATGCAGGCAAGCCCGTGTGTTTCCCACATACTTCTTTCCCTAGAATTGTTTATAGGCGCCCCTATAAAGTTTTCTATGCCACTTCAGGGCCTCTGGACAAGTTACTTTCGAAAATTGCTAACGCTCAAAAAATGTATGGGAATGACGTTTCTTATCGAAACTAATCGAAAACTTTAACATCATTCCCATACATTTTTATAGCGTTAGCAATCTTCGAAAGTAACTTAGACGACCAGGGCTTAAATAATATAATGACATCTGCGTGATTTAATTTTTTGTAGACTATTTTCTATATATGCCGGTCGCATAATAATTTACAATAAGCTATTCTTAATAACATCAGCCATCTGCCTATGAGTTCCAACGATTATTTTCTTATTTATATAGACTATTCTTTAAATATCCTGTTCTCACAATCCTTTCCGACATTCCACAATGACATAAGAAATGGTTTTTTAACATCAGCTACCTATCAGTAAGTCCAAACAATAATATGACATCAGCATGATTTTTGTTTATTTTGAACTTGTGAATTGTCAAATGTAATTTATTTTCTACACACAAATTCTAATGTACGACTGATGATGGTATCAAAGATCTTAAGTTACGAGGGTTCCTTCGCGCTCTGTCGTGAGAAGAGCCCACAACAATCTCAGTCGGGTATTTTGTATTTTTTTTTACCAGCATAAGATAAATAAGGAAACAGATAAAATAAAAACTTTTGGTATAAGAGTAGTGTAAGCCCTTGACGATTTTGGCAGATTGCAAATTAGATAACATCTTACATATTTCCTCAATTTGACACTTGATTGTGAAGCAGGTTATTTAATAATAAAGCAAATAATACCCGATTTGCATGACCAATTTTAATCAAGTTTCTATAAAAAAGAAACTTTATTATCTGAATAACATTACAACATGTTATTAAATTCCCAACTTACTCCATAATATATTGAGTTTCATAATATGTTTTGATAGTTAAATATGCCCATTAAGCTGTAATTGATACTTGCTTAGTAAGATATTATTGTAGATATGTTATAAAAGGTTTTTATGAGCTGTCGTATGATAGTAAGCGATAATTGTTTGTATGAAACCCGACCTATTAACGTTTTTAGGCGTTACAAACTTCAAATTATATGTTAAATATTAATTCGTATGCAAATGGATATTTTACGCCGGGATGATAAGAAAATTTATAATTATGCATAAAATTAATTGATATCCTATTGATATGAGATCAATTTATTATAAACAAATACACATATTTGTATTAATAAAATTTAATAATGGTAAAAAGTTATAATGGCGAGTATTTTAAAAAATTTCGTGAGTAAAACTAGTGAGAAATCTACATAATTATATAAAAATGCAAGTATTTATTTAAGTGAATAAGTATTTTATATCCCTTTTCATTATAATGTCTTAATGAATGTAACGTCAAATATATGTATAACAATATCTCAATATGAAACTTGTTATATAGCTCAAGTACATTATTTGTGCTTTTTAGCATACTTATTATCTTATAGTGTATCATTTCGCATGTAAACGTACTAAAATAAGATCAGTTTAGCCGAAGTTCGACAATTAGACGATAAGGGTTAATTTTTCAATAATTTTCAAACAGGGTTCTTTTACAAATTTCCAAATTTAATGCTATAGAGCCTTGGATATAAGAATATATATTGGAAAGTGCACCGAACTAAAACGAGAGTCGACAGACGACATAGAGAAACGGTCATAATTACTCGCAAATAAAGACGAGTTAAAGATCAAAAGTAAATAAATATTAAATACTAAGAATTTTGAAGTGTGAAGTGTAACCGTGTGATTAATGTACCATAAAGAATTACCAAAAACAGTCGCTTTATTAGCTGCTATAATAACGATCATTATTCAAATCGTTTTCATTCAATTGGTATATCTATGTCGACAGGTTATCAAATATAAGGCTCGATGCATTTAAAATGGATGCGTTCATAAATATGTAATTACGCTGTGCATTGGTCTGTGAAATGGTTTGAACTGGAGCAGAGCGTGTTGCTCCGTCCGCTTACAGCGTTCCGCACGGCTGGAAAGCATTGTACTAAGCGAAATAAGTAAATAGGTAATCCTAAGCCACATTATATTGACTTTGGAATATCGTTATATAATCAAAATCACTTCGAAGAAACACTTCTTGCCACACGTTTGACCTGGGACGTACGCCGGTAAATGAAACGTGCTGACGGATTTTGAGAGGGAGATAAAAGTGAAGAAAGAGCGTATACGAGTATATGAGGTAAGGTAAGTAGCAACTCATTGATGTCATAGAACACAAAGCCTCCATGTTTCTCCACTGCGGATTGGCAGGCATAGTATACAAGTGCATCCAGTACTCCTATAGGCCAATGTGACGGGAATCCGACACGACCGGAGAGCGATCAGACGCAGGACTGACGGCTTAACGTGCACGGGGGGGGGGGAGCACACCGACAATTACGTTAATGGAAAACTCGACATCGATTTTTGAATTGGACCGACCCGGGACTTGAATGCAGGACCTCTTGTCTTTTGTTGAACATGCTAACCACTAGACCATTGACGCAGGCATGAATGAGGTACATAAGGTTAGATATTTATAGACAATTATTATATGTATGTCGGAGAATAAGAGAGAAAAGGAGCATAAAGCTTAGGGACGTAGGGTTCTCCGCCGACATCGTCATTAATGGCATCCATAATTCACGTGACAGTTTTAATAGTCGCCCGCTGCGTCGTCACCCAAGAACTGGAGAGGCGCGCCGGATTGTCACTCTGCCCCACGCCGATAGACAGATGGTTCATTTAGGAGCTTCATTTTATAGATTCCCTCGTACAAATGCCCAGCATGTGTTGCAATGCCACAGTTGAAACATAATAAAAAAGTCCTTACACCTTTAAATCTTAATAATTACTTTTGTCATACTGTAGTTATTACGTGATTAAATTTATAGATGTTTAATTCAAGATTTTTCATACAAATTAATGACTACTTATTGATATAACAAAGAAAAATATATATTAAAATAATTTACAAAGAACACACACGCGTTTTAATAAATTGAACATGTTCTTTAATTGCTTAAGTTAAATTGTTGTTTGCTGCTTGGTGGGCGTAACTCAGCAAAACCTCCCGAGGCAAAGCGTGTAGAGGCGTCTAAAGAAAATTATGTCTACTTGTGTGGCCTAAGCTTATACACCACAGAGCTTTATCTACGACAATAATTATTTGACCTGTGGTTCATTCCAGGAATAAAATTTATCGTCTGTACTACGTAACCATTTTCAATAATGATTTACTTACTATTTGTATTTTTAAAATTATATGTACATGCAATGCAATTTTACGCTTCAAATCTTATTTTATCCTACGAGCTAAAAAGCCTGTGTTTGGCAGTAGGTCATTCATTCAAAATAGATCAATATAAAATGAAACAGTTCCAATGCCATCTAGTATGAACTTTTTCAAGTAATTGCACAAAAAGATAACTTTAAACCTTTAACTTGAGCTTGTATTTTAACTCTTAATAGCTTGGTGATACGTCTTTGCTGGTAGGAGGCAACTACTTATGACGAAACCTACCACCAGTTATGACTCAGAGACATTAGAAAATACAACTTCAGTACTCGCATCATTACGTAAACAAGGTCATCAAAACGTACTATACATATAAGAAGATTCAGTAATCGTTTGTCGGGTTGAGCCTACGCATTTTTAATAAAATACCCGTATCACTGTTGGGTTTTCCTCCACATAGCTTAAAAAAATATGTTAATAAACGCCCTGTTACAAAAGGCATATATAATGTTGAAGATTATTTAAGCGACGACAAAGATTTTTGGACTTGATTATACACATTGTAACCTACAAAATCTATATTTAAAGGAATATCCGTTGAGTTTCTTACCGGTTTCCTCCCAGCAGAATTAATGCTCCGTACGGGTGGTAGATCTGTTACCAACACGCAGACTAATGAAAATGCTTTTTGAGTTACTTTCAAACTTATAATTCTTGTTAGTTTTAGCGAAAATCACTGCATTTTACTCTAATTTGATTTCACTGATGAGACGTAGATTAAGGTTTTCAGTACAATTTCAAATATAACCCTATACGTGTCTAAACACAACATCGATCTCACAGAACGTGTGTCGGCGCAATTTGAATAGCAATGCATACATTTGTATGCAAGTAACGGTTTCATTGCATTTAATCAGATTAGGTCACATTCACACTATCAACATCAGTCATGTCTAGCAGCTAAGCTTTACTATTAAAGCTTGATGGATGTCATAAATAATAATTTCTAATATGTAGAATATTATTGCATGCAATCCTATTGCAGTTTGTTTGTTTGACTGCCCTGATCTCAGGAACTACTGGTCCAGTGTTAAGTAGCCCATTTATCGAGAACGACTATAAGTTAAATATCATCTAAGACCAATAGGAATGGTGCACCAGTGAAGAAAGTTTCTAAATCGGGATTTTATTTTCCTTTTGAGATATTTCGCTGCGTGCGCTAGTTAATGTTTTGCAAAATACTAGATATGACAGAATTGGTCCCCTTTAAAAACCCTAGAAAAAAGTCTGTAACTGCATATGTCTATCTTTTAGGATTGGATCACTGTAACCTTTTTTATGGTCATAAAATTCATTGCAGAAAAAGTTGCGCAAATGGATAGACATGAGGATTCTTATTAAGAGGCACAAGCTCCAATCCTGAGCTGTAATTATTTGTCAGCCTCATTGGTTTTTTCAATTGCGATTTCCAAACGAGAGGTTAAGGCTTATTGGGATTATAATATGAATCCTATGTTATCTTGAGTTGAGGCCACCTTTTCTTATTCACAACGCGACGATGTTATTTTGATTACAAAATATACATATTTAGCATAACGATGTATAAATTTATAAACTCCTTGTTTTTTCCAAATTCTTGTATGAAATTCATCATTGTGCTTTTCTTAAAACATTTTGAGGTACCTCTCTCCTACACTTTTACTACTAAAGAATAAAACCTTTAATTTTATTGCTATGACAATTATCATCCTTTTATACAATGGTATTTTATATAACATGATGATCAATGCTTATTATTTATCTAATAACTACTTAATAATAACGCCTTTTCAATCATTATAGCTATCAAAGTCGGCTAAGATAAGGTTATAAGAACACACAGTAACTAAGCGAGTTGAGTGTGGGCGACACGATTGCCAAGATGAATAGTATCATTATTGTATACAATCACAGTATCACAACCAGTTGTTACTTATTAGCCTAGTATAGACACCATTGGAAGTTCTTGTTTGTTTATTATATTCCTACAATTAGTTTACTCTCAGTCTATATAATGTTATAAGAAATGGCATTCACTGTAAGCCTCAAAATACAAACTTTACACTAGAACTTTTCGATAAAGGTAATGACATAATAAACTTTATTTTACTGTGAGCTAAAAATAATTTTATAATACAAAACACTCAGTGCCTGAAGACCAAAGTCTTCGAACAATACGTGTTGCCAGTGATGTTCTGAGACGTGGTTGCTTACTATGGGCCTCATGCGGAAGCTCAGAGTCACTCACCGTGCGATGGAGACGGCTATGCTCGGAGTTTTTCAACGTAATCGAATCAGAAATGAAGAGATCCGTAGTAGAACCAAAGTTACCGACTTAGTCCTACGAATCGCGAACCTGAAGTGGCAATGGGCGGGGCACATAGTCCAAAGAACCGTTGGACGTTGGGGGCCAAAGGTGCTGGAGTGGCGAACCCGGACCGGACGGCGCAGTGTAGGCAGGCCCCCCTCAAGGTGGACCGATGACACAAAGAGGGTCGCTGGTAGACGCTGGAGCCAGGCGGCGCAAGATTGGGCCTTGTGGAGGCCATTACGTGAGACCTAAGTCCAGCAGTGGACGTCCATCGGTTGAAGCGACGACGACGAATACAGTTTTTTGGTAGACATACAGTAAAAAACACATCAATTATTTTCGAAGCACTTCTGCTGCAAATGTTTTTTATTTCGTCTTAGACATATGAACACTAGACCAATCGACGCAGTTTTTTTCTGATTAAAGTGGTGTAAAAAAGAACTATTTTCAGTTTTTTGCGGCTGACAGCAAATAAGTTCTGTATTTTATTTTCTAATTTGTCTGGTCTGGTTGGAGGCTTTGGCCGTGGCATTAGCCACTGGTAGAGTGGTAATTATACCACTCTACCAGCAGAGACATACCGCCAAAACAAAGAGATTTGTGTTCCGATACGATGCTGTGTAGAAACCGTAAGGGGTATGTCGCCTCCTACTAGATTAGCGCGCTTCCATCTTAGACTGTATTATCACTTGCCATCAGGTGAGAGCACATTCAAGCGCTAAACTGTCAGCCATAAAAAAAGTTTTCTTACATTGATACTTGTTAAATTTTATTAAAAGAAAAATTTATTCAAGTTCGTTTACTTTCAACGTATAATGGATGATATTTGATATTAATACAGTATATTTTTTCAAATATTATTTCATTAGTTCAATTTCATTAATAATCGTACTTGTGGAAAATGGTACAACGCCATCTATTGTTTGTAAGCTTAACTAAAAGGATTAAAGGTGTTGAAGAACACCTTTAATCCAAATCCAAATTTATTACCAGGTTTTATTTTATGTAATGAATTTCATGGTAGATTGCGTAGAAGTTGTCTTTTGTAGTAGTGTTTTATGTATTAGATGATAAGCCAACAATAATGAATATAATTTGCAAGCACACAAACATAAACAAGGACGCAAATACACTCACGGAGTTTTTAGCTGTGATTAGCTTATAAAAATCTGTTATTATAGAGAAAAACTATTGTAGGCATAAAATTAGTTTATGTGTTTTTCTTCTGATTTACAAGAGTTAAGATGTTGTAGATAGATAAGTTTATAGACTTATCGAATCTGTAAAAATGATGTAATGAATGTTAGGATAGTTCCTAAGAGATCCAGAATCACGTAATATCTCATGTTTAAAATTAATAAAAATTTGTAAATACGTAGTAAATATTTATACTTTCCTTAGTAAAGAATGTGGAAACATTTAATTGTTAAACAAAGTTGTAGTCTAGACGAACGCTCGATGATCGATGAAAAACTTTTAAATGCTCCCATAGCTGTAATAGCAAGAAAAGGAGATGTTTTGGCAAGAGCATACCTTTTGTTTTTTGTCCTCAAAAATAAACCTTGTTTCGTTGCAACGTTGATCCTTTTTAGCATAAACTTTTTGCTTTGTAACTCTATTTATTTTGACTGCGAATCCGAGCAACGATGGCAAGTTTTATGAGCTAAGAAGGTCGATGTCCTCGTGACGTCATCCTATACTAAATGTATTACTACGTTTATTTTAAGTGAAAACAGAACCCACTGATGCTTTATTATAATATTCTTAAATAATAAATGCACCTAACACTTTTTAAATAAAAACGAAGAACAATACAAATATTAGAATTGATTACCAAGTCGGTTATAAAAATAATCCTGGGCAGACAATGTAATTATCTTGCATAATTTTTATGACTTTTGTCCTTTATTTTGATTTATTTTAATAATTAAAGAGGATATTTTTTACTCCTTAGTGTTTAATCTACTCAATTTTCGATAAAATAACTATGTTTGAAAACGTTTAAGATCTATAAACATATATGCTTGGCGTAAAGCAAAAACTTTATCTACATCATGTTGATGACAAGTATTTCTTTTACTTTATTAGCCAAGAAAACTTTTTATCATCTGATTACTTAAAAATACGGTGTACCCTCGAAATTTTCGAACATCTATCTATTTTATTGAATTCGTCATCAACCGACAACCCAAGTGTTTTCTTACAAGTGTTCATGTACTATAATTATTTAAAATAAAATGGGCTTTAACTAAAATTAGTTGTTATCCAAAGACCTTTTCAGTCTTTTTAAGTCGGAAGACCTTTACAGCTTGTCAGACAGCTATAATTACATATTAGGCCATTGCCCGTTTCACATGACGCCCTTGTCTTAAATATTCGGAGCCAATATTTATAATAGCTTTAGTACAAACAAATAGATGTTTCCCCTAATACGTTGGCTGATGGTTTGAAACTCTACACCGGGTGCCTTATAAATGATGCCTTTCATCCCGCCGGGCTTATTACGTTTATATTATGAGTATAAAAAAAACATGTATCCAAAAGCGGATGTATGGCGATTTAGGGACATTAATAAGCTGAAGTAATTTGATCTTTCACTTTAATGTTCGATGGGATTTCAAATCAAAACACCCGCGTGATAAGTGAAGGCATTGTTGAATGACGGCTGTTGGTGTATAGTCAGAGATAAATGAAAATTTATCTATGAAATGCCTGTATTGTAATAAGATACTTTTGGTTGCACTAAGGTGTCAGATTGTTTTTCTAAACACCGGTGTGGTCTACTTCTAATAATAATGTACATATATTTTTTGCATGGTAATGCAGCGGATGTAACCCCAGTTGATAAAGACATGAATGTTGACGTGTTGTGTGGGGCCAACGAGTAGATAGGGTACTTAGAGTATTCCTTATTGGTTGGTAGAATTTTGACATTAAATAAGTGTACAAAATGGTCTCAGCTGTCTTGGTAATCCTACATATATATGTAAGTAATAAATTAATATATAAACTTTACTAACAATATTCACATGTACGTAAGGCGGTCTTATTGCTAAATAGAGATTTTTTCCAGGCAACCTTTGGGTTTACACACCCACCCCACACCCACAGACACACAAGCAAACCCACATCTACACACCTACATCTACAAACCGACACTCACACCCACATCCAAACTCACACCCACATCCATACCCACAACCAAAACCACACCCACACCCATACTCACACGCACACTCACACTCACACACACACAATCAGACAAATAGATTCATTTTTTCTTGATTTTCCTCATTTATTTACTGCATCATCAGTGACCAATGTATCTTATTGGAATCGTTATATTAAGAAATATTGAAAAAAAAAGTAAATAAGTAGCAGCCCATTAACGTCCCACTGCTGGGCACAGGCCTCCTCACTCCGAGGAGCGAGGGTTTTTAGAGCATAGACCCACCACGCTGCTCCACTGCGGATTGGCAGGCATAGTACACAAGTGCACTCTCTATTCCTTCACTCTCATAGTCCGATGTGACGGGAATCCGACACGACCAGAGAGAGATCAGGTGCAGGACCGACGGCTTAACGTGCTCTTCGAGGCACGGGGGTGGATCACACCGCCAACTTCAGGCAAATTTTGAGAAAATCTTAATAGAAAACTCAATATTGGCCCGACCCGGGACTCGAACCCAGGACCTCATGTCTGTAGTCGAACAAGCTAACCACTAGACCAATGAGACAGAAATATTGTATTGATCCATTAATGTTTCATATAAAGGATGTTAACCAATGGCATATACATACTCGTACATAGAACTATTTACATACTTATATTTTTTGTTAAATATAACAAAAAATAAGAGTACATTGAAATCGTAAAAAGATTAACGTGGTAACTAGCTATAGCTAAAACCTCCTACCAGTCCAGAAGAATCAGAATTTTGATATGTCGATAATCAAACCGAAGACTTCTGCTAGCAAATCCAAGTACATAATATTTAAGAGATGTCAGTAGGTACTAATTCAACGCAGACAACACTGTAAGTACACTTCAGTTAGTAAGTAAAATGTAAACAGATATAAATAATTCGGATAACAGAACCATTGACGGTACTACAAAAACATCAAGATCCAAAAAATGAAGCGCCCAAGATGCCTATCAATGTAAAGTAAAGCGTATCAGATCAGCGGTCACGACAATCCAACACAAAGAACCGAAAAAAAATTTACTTTATTCAAAGCACGTACACTGTTTACATTTAATACCGTGACCCTATCATTATTATTTAAATCAATTACATAAAGTACATTTTCGGAACACGCCTATAGGTGTATTTATATATAATTAATGGCTTCGTAAGTAAAACACTTTAGATAAAAAGCCGCATATCTATGGTTACTATTTTTATGAAAGCGTTCGTCAATCAAAGTCTGGTTGGAAAGGTTTCATATTCACCCACGTAAATTTATTTTGAAAAGGGCTTTTTGGATTGCTTTAAGCTGTCAGTGCAGCCTACATTAACAGCTCATTTACCAGCGGGATACATTTATTTGATGTGGGAAATGATTGACGTTATAACGTCTTCCGAGATTTTAAAAAGGTTTCAACTTACGTTTCGGCGCAAGAATTAAAGCTTCCTATATATACCATAGTAAAAGTTAATTCTATGCTCCAGCATTTCGTTATCCTCCAGAAAAATGTTTTACATTTTAGTGTGTGTAAAGGGTTAGTATTTTAGATTTTTATTGCGCATTAGTGCGTTATCGTATATAATATGCGTTTTTTTATATTTACGTCACATTATATTTGACCAGTTTTGGACAATTTTTGCTTTATAAGCTAAGGTAAGTAGCAGCCCATTAACGTCCCACTGTTGGGCACAGGCCTCCTCACTCATATGAGGGAGGGTTTTTAGAGCATAGACCCACCACGCTGCTCCACTGCACTTTCTATTGCTTCACTTTCATAGTCCGATGTGACGGCAATCTGACACGACCGGAGAGAGATCAGGCGCAGGACCGATGGCTTAACGTGCTCTCCGAGGCACGGGGGTGAATCACACCGCCAACTTCCCAACTTCGGGCAAATATTGAGAAAATCTTAATAGAAAACTCAATATCGACTTCGAACTGGCCCGACCCGGGACTCGAACCCAGGACCTCATGTCTGTAGTCGAACATGCTAACCAGTAGACCATGAGGCAATTTGCTCTATAACACTCAGTTAAAAGAATCATATTGAATTCTAAGTTTCATATTAACACTATCACTCCAATTTTCCATTAAAATCATTAGCAAAGCTTTTGTAATATTTATTTTCAATGTGTAAGAAATTGTATTTATTTTTCATTAATATTTAAAAAAAAAAATCATTTAAAATACGTAACTAGTCAACCACATAGGGTTAACATTGAGAGTTCTTCAATGGTTTTATAACTTATCAATCGGGAACCCGGGACTTCTGCTAATGATGTCGGTACTTCGATCATCGATCTTACGTCCGTGTAAACAGGTTTAAAGAAAAATAAAGACTAGTTCTACATATAGCCCAGTAACACAATTTGCTTATAAGGTTGAACTGTTTAGAAGATGCTAAACAATTGTACCGATTAGTTACGTATCGTGAGTAAGAAATACATTAATTAGAACGGTTATCACAGCATTTGTTTCACAACCCTGAATCAATATAACAAGAATAAAAACTTAGTAGATATTTCAAACTGTAGTGTATGGATTTGTGAAGGTATTTATTTTTATTGCGAATAAATTAAGCACCTAATTCGTTTGATTGCCTGTGTCAATTACCGGTTGACATGACCGGCTGGAAGTATATTGTCCGTGTCACCTACTGGTTGACATGGATTTCTTGCAGTTGATACGATACCATAGTGCTGTCTCAACTCGTGCAATCGTTAATATACGTAATATGCGCAGAGATAAGACCGGACAATAGAATTCAATATATTGAAAGATTTTTTGAATCGGCCCAATAATTACGTACATACAAAAATACAAATCGTTCCTCTTTATGATATTAGTTTAAATTGGTTTGTTTAGAATAGACGTCATTTTCTTTAAAAAAATTAGATAAGTCAACACACTTTACTTTTACACATTCTTTTTTCCACAGGATATGCGTAGGAGCATGCCACATGCTGTTTAACATTGTTCAAAAGCATTAAACCATATTAGAATTAAGAGTCCCATATGTTATACTACGTAATGAAAGAATTGTTTATGGGACCACATAAATGAATACTTTTATTTGAAAACGATTTAAACTTACGGTCGACATTTATATATAACTAGCAATGCCCCGCGGTTTAACCCGCGTAGATACCGATCTCGTGGCAGTGGAAAGTCTACGTTTTTATTTTTATTTGTTATTAGTGTACAACGCAGAATGAAGGTCTTTTTCTTTCTTTATTACCAAGTCGGACTATAGAAATATTATTGTTATCATAAAAGTTTTATTTCACTTACTTTTTAATTATATCCTTTCAGATTATTAGATACACACTTACATTCATGATGTGATCAATATACAGATTTTGTTTTACGTTGAATATATTAAAACATTTGGATACATTATTTTCTTTAGATGGACATTTTAAAATTCGTTATAACTTTTGAATGAAATGTCCAATTTTAACAGTTTAAAAAGTATTATACATATTTAATACATCATTTAATGGGATAAGGATTAATACAGAGGTATGATAGTTACGTTTTGACGGCCTCGATGGCGCAGTGGTGCGAGTACTCGCCTTGCTGGTAAAGGTCTCGAGTTGGATCCCCGGTAGGATGAATTTAGGAAATTGTATTTTCTAATTTGTCTGAGTCTGGACTGGTGGGAGGCTTTAGGCCGTGTCTAGTTACCACTCTACCAGCAAAAGACGTCATAGTTAAAAGTAAAAAGTTATAGTGGCATAACCACGGTAGTTACATACGTTAACATGATATTAATACGTTATATAATACTGTAGAACATTTTTATGTTCTATCATCAATAGTTTTCACAGCGCACGTGATAACTGATTTTTTTGTGACAATTTCTTTCACATTTTAGGTTACATTAATGAGTTTTTATTACGGATTTCTATTTTTTTTAAAGAAATCCTATAATATAACGCTCCGTAAAAATGCAGCTTTCTAATGGCGAAAGAAATTTTAAAATAATACATACTATAACACAAATGTATCCTCTTTTTAATATTTACATATAATAGCAAGATACCACTTACGGACAAAATCTATTCATTCCACTAACTTGAATTTCGTCAGAATTACTTATAACTTCCAGCTGGAATCCGTTACTCATAATATAATTTCAAAAGTCATTAAATATTTTCTCTTAAAGAAGGCGGTAGCGAAGTGAAGGCGACTGAGTCTGGTATTTAAATGTAAATATTGACTTAATGTTCATGAAGCTCGCCTTGCAAGTATGTTTATGTCATTAAGAATTAGCGAGTAATGCCGACACTTGTGTGAGAAAGGGCTCGTTTGCATCCTGTTATTTGTTAGGACTTTGTGGAAACTTATACCCGTTTAGTGTCCATAACTGGTTTTAAAAGTTTTCATATAATATCATAATGATAACTATATTTGACTTGCTGTTTCTCGCGATATCACCCGCCTATCCCCGCCTTTCTCAACATTTGCCCGAAGCGAATATTGGAAAGCTGGCGGTGTTCTTCACCCCCGTGCCTCGGAAGGCACGTTAAGCTGTCGGTCCTGCGCCTGACCTCTCTCTGGTCGTGTCAGATTACCGTCACATCGGACTTCTCATAGTGAAGGAATAGAAAGTGCACTCTATTAACTACGCTCTAAAAACCCTGTCTCACATGTGTGAGGAGGCCTATGCCCAGCAGTAGGCCCTTAATGGACTGCTATTTATTTACTACTATACCGTACTTAGTGAATTTTGCAAAAGAATGGTGATGATCACCTCGTGATGAGTGAGAGAGTTTAGTAGTCTGGACTATCTTCGCATTATTGCCTTACAATTGAAACTTATTGGGGTACATCAGTTGATTAGATTTATTATAAGTTTAAATTTCATGGCAGTTGAGAGGTTACTGTAAATTAAAGACAACTGTGAGGAAATTCTTTTTATAAACACTAGCTGAACCCACGACTTCGTCTGCGTAGTATGTTTTTTTGGGAAGCATTTTCATTAATTTAAGAAAATTTTTTTCCAAATAAGAAATATACGTATAAAACAACCGTAATTCCACCAGCAACCCCCTTTGCGGGTGGAATTTCTTACTTCACACCATATCTTAAATCAAAATATGTCATTACACTATAATGGAAGTGAATATGAATCCTCCATAGATATAAGTAAGCTAAATATATAGCAGCGATTGACTGTGACGTTGTGGTATAAAAGAAGGTGTAGTGACTAAAATTGAGAAAGGTATGCTTAGATGGTTTGGGCATGTAGAGAGAATGAATGGAAGGAGACTGACAAAAAGGATTTATGAGCCAAGAGTGAATGCGAAAGTTGGAAGGGGAAGACCAAGGCGAACGTTCCTGGACCAAATCCAGGACATTTTAAATAACGGCCAGATCAAGAGTACTCTAAACCGACGAACTTGTATGAAAGGTTTAATGAGAATGAAAGAAGCGAAGGAGATATGCAAGGATCGTGGCAAGTGGAAGGATGTTGTCTCTGCCTACCCCTATGGGAATGAGACGTGATGTTATGTATGTATGTATGTATGTTGACTGTGATCGCACCGAATGGTATGTGATGATACAATGTAAGATAAAAGCGCGCTAATCTGGTAAGAGTCAATTTACCTCTTCCATCTTTAAGTCTAACTTTAAAAAATTAACCACTGCAATGGTAGCATGTTTCCTTGCATAGTTTTTTATTTTCTTCAATTTAAAAACACTGTCGTTTAAAAAAGGTAAATTCTGAAGCATATAGCAGACGCTTGAAACACCGTGTGCACTATGTAAATATTTTGCTAGACAAAATGCTTTTGATGAGATTTAATTTGGTTTACGCCCATTCCACGTAGTCCAATAGTATCCTAGGAAAACGTAAATAAAGTCCTGCGATTGCGTTAATGTGTATAAAATTACCTTGGACCTATAACATGGTAAAGGTTTTTATCTTCTCCAAATAAAACATCGTTATTAAAAGGTTAAGGGCTGCTACCTTAGTACCTGATGGTTTACGTCTCGCATGAAACATTTAAGTGGTAAGATCAAATAATTCAAATAAAATAGATAAATCTATTTAAGGTGTTACAGTAATCTCAAGTGGTTACTTTGGAGTGTGCCTGCTCTACAAAACCGCTAAACAACACTCGAGGGCTTCCGTTCACGATGAAAAACGAGTCGTTTTAAGATAATGTACTCTATTTATGTAGTAGATTATATATTTTTTAGATAAAACCTGTTTAGTGTGACTTCTTTTCCTACGGGTGTTCTGTTTGTTTATATTTAAGGATACTTCTTGTTTTATTTTACTATGGTTAAATAATAATAAAGGTTTCCAAGTCTCTGTATGTTTTTAAAGTGTTATCTTAAAAATTGATCTATATGTAACTTTTTTAATTATTGTGTAGAAATGAATGATATTTTTATTGTCAATATATAATTTACTTGCTATAAAAAGTCTAAAAGGTTTACCACGTTTCACGGGAGTTGAAATAGAAGTCAATGGTTTTATTTATGAATTAAAAAATATGACGATGTTTATGACATATGGCGTTGTAAAAGTAAATGAATTGAATGACGCAATTGACTGAAATCCAACCGATGCCCCCTAAACTGGTTTCTACAAAAAAAAAATGGGAAAAGTGGATTAGATTACTAAACTCAAATACCACGAAATCTTCAAATCTATTTGCAATTGAAGTTAGCAAATAGCCCGCCCCTTTTCAACTGTTTCAAAAAATACTAAGACAGTAAGGCAATCTTTTCAATACCTTTTTTTTTTTCGCTGGGACCCCTGCCACGAGGCAGCGAGTGTGGGACTCGCCGGCGAAGCCAGAATACCCTCTAAAACCCAGCGACCCCTTCCTCACCCTGAATTGGGAGTGTCAGAGGCTCCCTTGTGCATTCACCCTGACACTCCCGGATGAAACCGACTGAGGATGTTCAATGAAAAGACAAGAAGCGCTAGTAAAGACGCCTCCTCTTTCCTGCCGCCTAGCCGCCTCCTCCTCCAAAGGGGAGCAGCATCTACTGCAGCTTACTCGCTCCATTGCCTCCTTCAAAGAAATGACAGCTTCGCAGAGGCAACTGCATTCCATCCTATCTCATGCATGGCGTCATGGCATGGCGTCCACTGTACTTGGCAGTGAGAGATCCGCTCCGATGAAGGATACCAGAGGATGTCGCTGTGGTCCCCAAGCCGGAAATTCTGCCACAGGGTGAGTGATTTAGATTGTAACACATTGTATTATTGTCTGTCTGTTTGTGATACACTCAAAAACTATCGAACAGATATGTACAATTTCACTAATAGATAGAGGGATTTATGTGGAATGAGTGGATTGAAACTGAGTGACAAAGTAAGAAATAGTGTGATAAGAGAACGTTGTGGTATAAAGGAAGATGTAGTGTCTAAAATTGAGAAAGGTATGCTTAGATGGTTTGGGCACGTAGAAAGAATGAATAAAAGCGAACGCTCCTAGACCATATCCAGGACATTTTAAATAAAGGCCAGGTCAAGAGTACTCTAAAGAAGAAAAGAAGCGAAGGAGATGTAGGGATCGTGGCTGGGAAAAACTGATCTCTGCCTACCACTATGGGAATGAGGCATTGCCGCCGTATCTACAGGCGCAATACACTGATGGCATAGTTCTTTTCCATACCTATTACTAGTTCAAAAAGTTTCATTCATTAGTAAAATATTTTCTTATCCCATGGAAGTTAAAATCATAATTTTAAACTTATAAATGAATGACTCTTTAAGTTAATATAGTTTTTTCATATATTAATTAAATATTTATCTATTGAAAGCTCATGTAAAAGGTTTAAATGTTTCTTTATATGTAATGAGTTTAAGTTGTTCGGGTAAGTTGGCATAGGAAATTACTTTATTTTATATTACATGATAAATATGTAATGGATTAGTATGATCCATAAAATAGATAATGTTTCCGACCACCCACTTCGGTATCAGGGTACAGTTTCCACGTACAATTGGTGAAATAAACAAATCCATTGTTTGCTGTTGAGATTAAGCCCGTATGTCTGCCGGTCGCTCATATCCGTTGCTTCATTCGTTTTGCTTTGAAATTCAATTGACTTATTAGTCTGAAATCACTGCTTATATCCTGAGTGAAAATTGTAATTATCACTGTACTTTTTTTAGTGCTTTCAATATATTTATTTGTTTGTGAAATGAGTGAACAGCTGTATAGATCGCTCAACACCTAAACAATTTCTAATAGCTTTATAAGACAATGTCCCCATTTAGAATAAGATTAGGACTGTTAAAGTGTAATCTTTTTAACATATTTGGTACACAGTTTCTAGCATTATAATAAAATTTAATTTTTATCTATGTAAATATCTGACGTATATATTGCCTTCTTATCTAAATATGTATTCCATCTGGCTGGACCGATTCTTTCGATTATTATTTCAAATTGAAACATAAGAACTGTTCACAAAATACAAAAAAAATATATAAAACTGCAATAAAATTTGACCTACACATTACTGTCGTTGCATCTTCAAAGCTGCCGTACATATAAAGTATGCATCTGCCTTACAGATGTAAATCGCGGCCCTTCTCTTTTATGAGCACATCAAGTCAACCGACATCGGCTTTGTTTTGATATGACATAAATAGCTCATATTAACTAGCCGTTGCCCCAATTTTTTCTAACTGTAAAATATGTCGGTTCCGCATATACAAAATTATGTACGATTCTGTTTCAAGACGTTCCCATTTCCTGTAACGCATGCAGACGGTGTAATTGGAACCTTAATATAGAATTTTATGTCATAAGTAAATCACCAACGAAGCAAGTATATACCTCAATTTGCGAGAAATTATTTCTTTAATAAATAAAGTAAATTCCTTAGGCATTTAGCAAGGACTTCTTGAACTCAATTTTATAGAAAGAAACTTTTAAACTTTTAAAAGATGGTGATGACCAATTTTTTAGATCTGTAAAAGGGGAATATCCTAAGATTCATTGTTTTGTTGTATCTCCAAGGGACAAGACGGCATTTTAGATGAAAGCTTCCAGGAGGCTTGATTATTTTCAAGAATTATATTTAAATTTCCAGCAATTCTATCTGTAAAAACCATTTCTTGAAAGCTACATAGAAGACTTATATTTTATGTACTATTATTATGCATTTTATATTTAATTATCTATTAATATCTTCTTTTAATATTTATTATACTATCATTATGTTGTGTATGCCTTTTAAGTACTCGTGTGTAATTATTCATATGTTAGTTTATCGCCTACTCTCAATTAATAAATAATATTTCCTTTTTTAATCAACGATTGCCTGAAAGAAATCGCTACCCTAGCGAATACGCCGCCGTTTATGCAATTTATATATAGAACGTAGATTAAGTTTTTGTATTTTCTGTATGTATAATATAAATCTGTATGAAAAAGTGTAAAATAAATAAATAAATTCATTCAGTGCTCCGTCAACTTATATATCTACAAAATTTTTCCTCGTGAATACATAGATAACATCATGCCTCATTCCCATAGGGATAGGCAGAGATCAGTCTTTCCACTTGCCACGATCCCTACATCTCCTTCGCTTCTTTTCTTCTTTGTTTAGAGTACTCTTGACCTGGCCCTTATTTAAAATTTCCTGGATATGGTCCAGGAGCGTTCGCTTTCATTTATTCTTTCTACGTGCCCAAACCATCTAAGCATACCTTTTTCAATTTTTGACACTACATCTTCTTTTATACCACAACGTTCTCTTATCACACTTTTTCTTACTTTGACACTCAGTTTCAATCCTTCCTCATGTCCTCTATCTATTAGTGAAATAATACAAATCTGTTCGATAGTTTTTGAGTTTATCACAAACAGACAGACAATAATACAATGTGTTACAATCTAAATCACCAACAAAACCAGTAATTTGTTCAATTTGAAATCATTTCGATTAACACAAATAAAAGTGAGTATAAATAAACCAAAGTGCCGCTTGTTTCGTCAATAATGAATCACTATGTGAGAAAAGGGGCAATTACTCTCATTATAACCCTACTCATGAGTCAGAGGAGGAAGTGGTATGTCGTGCAGGGTAGCATATGCGTGATACATTCCTGTTTGATATTCTCAAGAAGTCTCGTGACGTAAGCGCCAATGATAGAACAAATACGAGGCCTCGTCTTACTCAGCCATTCACTATTACAACAAAATATGCAAATATAGGTTTTTGGTTATAGTAAAGATGCAAATGACTTCGCTGAATAATCAAAAAATGCAAAATTTTAGTTAGGAACCCAGCAAAATCCCGAATGATATATATTTTCTAGTGTCAAAAACAAAATCTGCAAAATAGAAATTGATATGCTATAAAATAATTCATAAAGTTATACAAACTTTCGCTTGAATTTCAAATGGCACAAATTTGCATTATTGAATTATGTCACTGGTATTTCATGTAATCGGCAAAAATGTTTACAGGCACGTTTTTACCGATTTCAATACTAGTTTAAATTAAGTAATCGGGTCATAATGTCATTTCAGTTATAGGCTGATTCAAATATTTTTGTTTCATTTTCTAAGGGCTCTCCTGTAAATTGGGCTTTTTGGGTGTTGACACTATCTCTGCAAATGAGTGATAAGTAATCGATTTTAAAACTTCGTTACATATCATTTTCAAGCTTTAGCTTGATTACTTTAAGCACTATTGCTACAAATACTACAATGCATATCCATTTCTAAAGTCTTAAAAGTTATACTATCCGATATTACTAATTCGAATTTTTTAAGTACACTATGGATATTCCTTATAAAATTAACTGCCAAATATTTAGACATTATCTGGCTCAAACTGACTAACAATAAACTTTAAAAAATTGGTCTTCTGGAACAAATAACACATCAAATATAAACGTATTTTGATTTTAAAGACAATCAATTAACTTTTACTTATATGGATTGTATTTCGTAATAATTATTTGTAGGTTTAAAATTACAGTTTAGAGTTAAACAATTGGTTTAAATACTTAATATATATTTTATTATTTCTACTATTAGTTATCTCTTTATTTATATAAGAGATATCCAGGTATCTATTGACTCATCACGATACCTCTGGAACCATAAGGCCTAGAGACTTCCAATTTGGTGAGAATATTTCTTTTGTCGAGTAGAGGTCAGCTAAGAACGGATTTACGAAATTCTATCCGCAAGGGGGGTTGCGGGAGTGTTAACTATTGACTCATCACGATATTCTGGAACCATAAGGCATAGAGACTTAAAATTTGATAGGAAAATTCCTTTTGCCGAGTAGAGGTTAGCTAAGAACAGATAAATTAATAAAAATGCCACCCAATAAACATTCCACGCAATCGAAGTCGCAGGTTCAGCTAGTATACATATATATCGCGTTCAAATTGACATTCGTTATTAAAATGTATGTAAATTGATGCTATTGATGGTTTTAAGTAGAAATAAATACCGCGAAGGAACCATTTGTAAAGGCTTTGTACCTAAATGTTAACAGTTTCATTGCTGGCGCCAAGTCCAAAAAGTTTAATAGCTCGTAACGCTCGTAGCCTTAAGGTTACAATGCACTTTATAAGGGAACGAGTGACGTCATCGTGATTTATGTTTCCAATAACACTACACCAAATTTCATACATACACGGCGTTGTGATTGTATGCAAATCCGTGATGATCTTGCGATATTTTTATAGCCATTGTAATGTCTATTTAAATAATACTATGGTGCGAATAATGAATAAATTGCCCATGAATGGGAGTCATTTTTGAATAAGACGTCGTGTAATGCATTGTAAATCAATAATAGCAGTTTCTAATATTTTGGCTGGTCTAAATTGAGCTCTAATGATGCTTAAGTAGGCTATAATATTATAAAGTTTATACTCTGACGGTGTTTATCTTTGTATTATAGTTAATATTTGGCTTTAAGGCGCCGTTAGGACTTGCATCCTCATATGATTGATGGATATCATACATGAAGATTATACAAGTTCATCTTCCGTGATAAACTTTGAAATACTTCTTGTTATCGAGTCTATAGAAAGAATATATTAAAATAAGGATGAATTGAAGATATGTGTGTATATATAGCCTTATTTTTATTAGGCATACATGTAATACTAGCTGAATCCGCGACTTTGTCTGCGTGGAATGTTTTTGTGTAGCAATTTCATTAATTCAAGGAAATTGTTTTAAAAATAAGAAACAGGACCTCTACTCGACAAAAGGAATATTCCTACCAAATTTTAAGTCTCTACGCCTTATGGTTCAAGAGATATCGTGAAGAGTCAACAGATACCTGGATATCACTTATATATATAAACATAGATATCAATCAAATATGTATGTCTATTGATATGGAATTTCGCAAAACGATAACAATTTGTTGTTGTGAAATTTATTATTTTCTTAATTGTTCTTAGTTTATCCTGCGAATAATAATTCATATAAGCAAATACGCTTTATTTGCGAGCCGTTTTATACTGATTTTTAAGAGCTAATATCCAAAGGAAGGATAGAAAGAGGAGAAATAAGTAGATTTGTATACAATGAAAAGAGAGGCCTATACTAATAATTTACATACAGCAAAAGTTCTGAATAGCCTTGTCTGTTTCCTTAACACTCAATAAAGATTGCAATCTACCCAACTTTGTGTCAATAGGTAAACTTTTGTGCCTCAAAGAATAACAAGTTATTACTTATCAAACATCAAACACAATGCAAACTTTTTACAGTCGAAATTGTGTCAGAACCCCTCAAGTAGCTTGTTTAATTTCGAAACGTGTTCGCCCACAGCCGAACTTTAAATCGACTTCGCTATCGAAAAATAGAAAGTATCGTATTGAAGGGCCCGCTTTCCTGCTATTTATCTAGGTTAACGTAATCCACCGATTACACTTTCCCGTTTGTTTATGAGGTTAGAGGGATCATCACTCCCTACTTCTGTTCCAATTTATATGTTATCCGTTGCAAGTTGTTTACCGACGGTATCAATCGATTCGTAACTATGTTATATTTTTTCTTTGATTACGTCTTACATTAGTTTTCAGCGATGAATCCTTTTACAACACATGGTTTCTATATAATCTCACCATAAAGATTTCTTCATGAAGTTTATTGATGCTTAATCATTCATAATTTTAGTGAATTAACTTTTCGCAAGAGAGTTCTTATAACATTTGATCAGAAAAAAAAGTTAAACTGGTGTGCGTACAAAGTACACATGTGTGAAGTGAAACTTCTTTGGCAAACTAATTTTTAAGTCCTGCTTATATTTATACAAATCTAAAACTTTGGATTTCCGAGAGTTAGATGGAGGGAAAATGGAATATATTTTAGAAATGTTAAAAGTGTCGAAAATTAATACAAATAATTAACTGAAATTTCAAATGACGAATTGTAAATGGAAATGCCACGTTTTTTATTGTCAATATTAGAAATGAACATAAGTTGAAATATTTTTTTTTATATTTTATTAAAAATAGTATATTAAACGAGTGGCAAATTAAAATGGCACATGTTATTTGTAAATATTAAAACTATCTAACCTTTAAACGAATTAGCATAAAAAAATCGTGTCGCTAATAACGCGTTTCATCCGCAAATTTTACTCAAGCGCCTAAAGAAGTTTCACTTCAAAAATTGATGCATTAGTACCGAATTAAAAATTTTATTCATATTAAATATACGAATAGCATCAAAAGGAAATAGTAATGTATGACAGCACGTTTATTTGAATAATTAATTCGTATTTATCATAGTTTTCTTACTGAATATGAGTAAATATTATGTACGTTTTCATTTTGAACTTTAGGAATGTTTTAAAATTACTTCTACCGATATAATTCAAAAATTCTGAATTCTAGGCTCAAATGTTTGTAACGACTATGAAATATAGGTTGTACGATAATTATTAAGTTTTATTTTGTGGAAGTCTACTATATTTCATTTACTAGTAAAAATTATAAATAAGTTCTATTTTAATTTATATTATTACCCGCTACATTTATAACATTTTAATTGTAATTATCAAAATTTGATAGTGGATGTATTATAGTATAACTAGAATAAATAATTTAATGAAAGAAATTCATTACTAGACGAATATTTACCACTGGTCTTGCACAATCCAATCGTCCTTTATTTATAAAGTCAAGCGTTAATGCAGTAACAAATTATTGTTGAAAATTTACCAGTTTTGTTAAAAGCTCATATTCGGTGTTTTTTTCCATATGATAAAAGTATGTAAGTGCGTGTTTATGTACGCAGTTGTGTGTTTGCGCGTAAACAAAACTAATGAGAGGCGTGGGCTAGGTGAAAATGTGTTTGATGTATGATGTAACAGCTGTTGTGTAAATGATTTGACGGTTTATGGAAACCGACGCCTGTGACACTTTCGTAATGGGAAGTTATGTATATTGTAAGAACTATAAGGAATGCACTTCATTTATATTTATTATTGACTTATTCCTACTATTATATATTATTTTGACAGCCTCGTTGGCGCAGTGGTGCGAGTACTAACTTTGCTAACAAAGTAAAAAAATATATTAGGTATTTAATGAATTTAACTGTCATTAAAATATTAAAAGTATCGAAAATTAATACAAATAATTCATTGAAATCTCAAATGAATTGTAACTAAAATGCATTGTGCAATATTATTATTTTATATATATTATAATATTTTATTGTGAAAAATAGTATATTAAAAATTTTAAATGACGTGTGACAATTTAAATACCGTAATATTTACAAATATGTAAATATTAAAACTACCTAACCTTCAAACGTATTAGAATAAAAAACGCTGCACATCTTCGTGATGCTAATTACGCGTTTCATCCGTAAAAATTTTACCCTCATGCGTCTAAAAAAGTTTCACTTCAATAATTTGTTGTAGGAACAGTCTTAAATTTTTTTTCACATTAAATATATAATTTGTATAATTTGTATGTTTGATTTATATATGAGTAGGTAAAGAATTACCAGTCTTTAGTGCATACAGTGATCTCAGTTTTTTTGTTTATAGATACGTTCAGAAACATTTGTGTTAACCCTACTCATAAGAAGTCACAGACTGTAACTAGCAAGCTATATATCGTTATGAGTTTTGGCTAGAATATTATATGTATATAAGTGTTCCAAGATATTTACAATTTAATAAATAAGATAAGATAATGTTAAAATGTCGTGTTGTAACAACCAGTTACAGAAAACCGTTTAAGAATTCTGGTGCTGCGTCTATTTGCAATTTCATGACGATAATAATCATTTAGTGGAGATTATAAACAATGGATAACGGTACCATACAATAAATTCTACCCAATTAGCGAGTGACAGCGGCTGCTGCGTAGAGGGGAGGTAAACCCCGTTAACATAAATTAGCTACCTTACATGATCGTATCTACTACGATAAAGAGAATTTGCTGCTTTATTTATAAAAAGCTAGTGACCCGCCGCGACTTCGCACGAGTATATAATACGATGGTTTGTCTGTCGTAGGACTGCAAGAGCTGGATCATTGAATTTGTGAAAAAAAAGTAAAAGTAGCAGCCTATTAACGTCCCATTGCTGGGCACAGGCCTCCTTACTCATATGAGAGAGGGTTTTTAGAGCATAGACCTACCACGCTGCTCCACTGCGGATTGGCAGGCATAGTACACAAGTGCACTCTCTATTTCTTCACTCTGATGGCCCGATGTGACGGGAATCCGACACGATCAGAGAGAGATAAGGCGCAGGACCGACGTTTTAACGTGCTCTCCGAGGCACGGGGGTGGATCACACCATCAACTTCCCAACTTCGGGCAAGTACTGAGAAAATGAAATTTATCACAATTAAATTGAAATGCAATACAACATCTATAGTGGAAATATAAATGTGGGTGATACAATCATCATGATTAAAGAAACTTCATGCTGTCTGAAATGGACTGAAGTTAAATGTAATACAACATCTATAGTGCAAATTTAAATGAGGTTGATACAGTCATCATGATTAAAAGAACGTCATGCTGTCTGAAATGGACTGAATTTAAATGTGGGTGATACAATCATCACAATGAAAGAAACGCCAAGATATCTCAAATGGACTAAATTTAAATGTAATACAACATCTATAGTACAAATTTAAATGAGGGTGATACAATCATCATAATTATAGAAAAGTTATGAAGTCTAAAATGCAAGTTGAATGTTTATACGTAATGGTCATCGATATGTAGTGTTATAGTTATAATTTAAAATATAAAGCCTTTTGTAGATTGCATATGAACATCACCTGAACCATGTTCTTCTTTATCGTAGAATATATTTGGGCGAAATTAAAATTTTATTACCCAAATGACAATAGCAGTAAGCCGCGGGATGGCATTTACGTTTATGAACTCTACCTCAACAAAGGTTAAACAATGGGGAACACGATATTCGACCCATCTATTTAATTTCGAGTAGACACCTTTGTTATGTGTTTTTGTTAGCGGTCATTTCCATAAATTATAGTGGATGCCGTTGGTTGTCTGTGTCTTGTACAAATTGTACCTGCTATTGTTATCGAAAGTAGGGGACGTGACGAACTCGTCTCGCAAGGGATTTGGTGACTGAGAGTGCCTCTTTTAAAGTCGTGAGGATTATTGAATACCTTCTAATGGCAATGGGGTATAAATCCACCTGTATTTAGGGTTCCACATTGCGTAGTTGTTAAAAAATTACCATTATTTCATAGCTAATATATGTCTGTATGATTAAAATTTTTAAAATTAGAAATATCTTTGTTCATGTAAGTAATATAGGTTTGTCCACACATTCATTTATTCATTATAACGTTACGAAAGCTCCTTCACACCCGGTCCTAAAAAGATTTTACAACAACACTGGGGTATGAATTTTTTATAACATAATATCCATTTTTTTTGTAGGTTAGAGCAATTCATCCACGCCCAAACTTATTATCCTCTAAGGGATTTGTCCTAGAGTGTAGTTTCTTGATTAGGTATCCGCCCTTTCTTTTGACGACACTGCGTCGTTGTTTCTATCCTTTTCCCCTGGTTTCCCGACATTCTTTTCAGAAAAGGATATATCTTAGTACTCTTAAGGCATCCTTGCTCATGACTACGTCTAGCCCTAGGGCTCTTCTTTCGATGTCTTCGTCAAAATAACATAACCTATCACATTGTATAGTCTTGTTGAAAAATATATTTCTAAGATAACAACAATGTGATGTAGTATTTAATATTGCGCTGCAATACCTTTGTTCATACAAGGTAGGAGGCATGTTATTCCACCATCTGATCTGATTATACGTACGAAAGTAAGTATGATGTTTATATTTTTTGTCTATATTAAGTCTAATTGCAACATGAGAGAAAACAAAATTATGTCCGCCAGCCTAAATAATGATAAATAAAATAATTTTTGTGCCTACATTTATACGACAAAGATGAGTTATTTAGTATGTGTTCAATTTCCTTATTTATATACAAATAACTGATATTTACCACCTTCACAAGTGTCTTTACTTACTTTAATAACAAAGTAAATAAAAAAGTTTTTAAGAAATAGTAATAATTATTACTATTACAATTATTTTAGTTGCGTTTATGCAAACATTACTTTGAACGACAATTGGGCGATACTGATTTTATAATAAAATGAAATATGTACTACAATTCGTTTATTGATTGATAAAAATTTCGATCTCAACATTAAGGGTACATAAATGCTCAACCAGTCAATTTGGTATAAAATAAAATTACGTATTTTGATGTTATCTATTGTAGACTGTAAGAAATGGAATACTATTAAAAAAGACGTGCAAAATGAAGCTTTAATTACTTATGCAGTAGCTTGGAGCTAATATTAGAACAGATAGATAAAGGGTAAGATAAGAATTAGATAAGCATTAAGTCGCCAGACCAAATGTAGCTAACGTAGGTTTATACTAAGATCATATCGTTTTGCCGACTATACCCAAGTTAGGTCCCAATTAGTGGCCAACAGTGCCTTAAAGCTAATTTCGTTCAATTTCCTGACATCCCATTGTTTTCAAGTGCCTTTAAACTCAAATAAAAAGCTACTTAAAAGGCTAATACGGTATTGTAAAGATAAAACGACTATATACATCGTGTTTACTCTAATTGACGTAAATACGATTTAAATGGTATTTTTATTTAATTATGTTTTAGTTTAGTATTACAACAGTCCCTTTAAATACAGTTTCGTTTTTTGTTACATACAACTAGTAGTATTTTCTACAAGTAGTAGTCAAATTATTTTATTCGTTACATTAACAGCGATAGACCTCAGCTATAGTCATTCACTGATTATGACACTACTGGAGAAGTACAATGACCAGAGTAAAATGGTAATATTAGATAGGTTGAACGACCACACAATACATAACTTTCAAAATTGTATTTTAGGACACAGGAGAATCCAGAATAGTCCATATATTTTGGCTCATAAGCTCATACAAGTCTCCAAAAATGACTCTATAGTGCTATAATACATAATTATGACCTTGTTTGTTTTAAATAGTTACCATGCTATATAAAAAACATTGTTTATGGTACTAAAAACTATACGCAACATCAATCTTCTATAATTTGTAAATATAAAAATAAGATAGTATGATAAAATTAATGTTTGTTATATCATATTAATCTCGCTGAAGCTGTTAACTTGATGTAGTAACACATTGGTTTATATCTAATAAAAAATCCATATTTATATCCTATATGGTACAATAAAGAGTATTCTATCTATTCATCTAAAATGTGCGGAAAATGAAATTGATTATTATAGGTCTTGCATTTTTGAGATCATCAATATAAAAGTAAGATCGTATCTTAAAATCAATGTTGATTTTATCACATCATCTCGCTAAGGTCGTTGACTTGATCTAGTAACACAATTCACACGTGATCTCTAGGCCATTGAACGGTCCACTATCGTACGCCGACTCATTCGCTCAATTGATCCTTCCTGTTCGCGACACTGCTGGTACCTCAAGGTCGTTACTTTTTACCATTTCAAAGTAACAAATCTATTGACTATCGCCACGATGATCGACTTATAACAGTCTCGTTGCCGCAATGGTACTCGCAGTAGCAGAGGCACTGGATTCGATTGCCAGCAGGGTAAAGTTAGGAGATTAATTCATCTAAGAATTTCTCTGAATCTGGTCTAGTGGGAGACTCTTATCAGATTAACGCGTTTCTATGATAGATTCACTTACCATAAGGTGGAAATTACAGTCAAGAGCCAGCCTTTCAGCATTAAAAAATCTCTCTCAATGTTTAGGATAGGAGATAGGTTAATTTGGGAAAGAAATCTAGTTGTTTGTTTAAACAGAAGTTTCCGGATTACCGGAAGTGGAGCAGCGTCGTGAGTCTAAGCTCTAAAAACTCTGTCACCTATGAGTAAGGGGACCTGCCCCAAGCAGTGGAAGTTTAAAGTGCAATGTACAATGTAAAGAAGCACTGTAATCCTCCATATTATTTTTTTATAAACACTAGTAGCACCTCTGCTGGTATAAAAACAAAGGATGGCTGCATACGATCAAAGAAATATCAGTTTTGAATATCAGAAAATAGATATGATTGGATTTGCCCAGATATTTCCGGATCGTAATATATATAGATACACAGTGTAAAATTGTGTTTAACAAAGAAAACAAGCATTATAATAGTCCATATTTGTATCTGCTTCCTAACAATGTTAGCTCATTCTTGTTGTTGTACGTATTTTGATCAATGATAGTAATATATTACTGCCATTCACAACCGATAAAAGCGCCAACTTTAATTTGACCTGGATTGCGTTTCCTCAAGACTGCAGCTCTATATATAAACCTGACGCACAAAGATGACGCTACGAGGTATTGCACTATTTGCGTTACAAATCTGATGTACTAACAGTTGATTACGTATTTGTGTGAACTTTACGCGTAGTAAGTGATGCCATAAACTTCAAGTATCAAAAGTTTACAAAAAATACTATTTTATCTAAAAAAATCCTTTTCTGATGTATACGCTCGCGTGCCTAAAAAGTATTCCCATGTTAAAAACTAAACGATATAACAACATACGCTTATTGTGCTTAAGTGCAGGTATGAATCATCTGCTGTGCCTCCCAATTGGGGGAGGGGGAGGGGATTCCCTCCTAGTGATTATGCCCACTAAAACCTCTCGGTGGTCCTCTTCTGTAACTATGTTTACACAAGTATTACATTGGACTATATTAAACAAATAGGCGTTTCCTTATAGCTTAAAATGTAGATTATCGATCAATTTTAAAAACATTTAAATGATAAATAAAAATGAAAATGATATGGAAGTACGTAGGTCATACAGTGACAAACAGAAATGCAAATCTTTGACATTAATATTCAACATTTCTACCTCATTTCTCGCAATGTATTATCGTGTTGCTTCCTCAAGTATAGAGTTGCATAGTAGTACAAATGTTACACAGAAAAAAATTAGTAGATAATCGAGTGAAACGTCCACGCAGTCTATTGGACATCAAATACTTTAAAATAACTGTTTTCTACGTTCAAAAGCATCATTAGCCTCGCTCATTGCATTCCAAACAATTGTTAGAGCGCTTGTGTTGCAACATATGCCCTTCAACTTAAAAGGCCACTAACTATCTTTTACTGTACTAGAAGATGTTAGAATAACTTACTTGCCACTTTAATTTCATGTAAAGGTATCATATTATTGCAGCTTGCTGACACAATTAGTCCCTTACTTTATTAAAACGGTCATATTTGGTACATTTTTACAAGTCTGTGAGAGTAATAAAGGAATTGACATTTGTATATATGAAGCTTAACATATGGTTGCCAAACATGGCCATTAAGGAAAGACGACGAAGATAGGAAGGAAGGCCTTTCAAACGGTGGAGAGACATTTTTCACCAAAAAAGTGGCACGAACTGGATGCAAAGGGCTAGACAAAGAGAATAGTTTAAGGAAGGCCTACGTCGCAGAGGCGACTATTACCCGAAGCTAGAACTAAGAAATAATCAACGTATAATAACTGTAAAAATTGTAAGTTAAAAAAAAACATAGTACTAATCGAAAAAAGATTACTGACAAATCACGAGATCTCAAAATTTTCCAGTGACTCACGATGTCGATGATCACTACAGTTTGTTCGCGGTAAGAAGAATTTAAGGGGCGGAGCAAGGCGAGCCAACTATGATAATTCACTGCATTCTTACCGCGAACATCCTATAAGGAGCGGATTTCCCTTTATTCCCATGTGATCGGAAACTACGTGGATAACAGCTAACTATATATACATTCTATATTTGGAATCCCTCTCCTTTTGTGTGACAGAAAAAGCCTACGTAACCTATAACCTCTATAAAATAGAAGGCGATAACCCAATAAGATCACGGGTTTTATGGCAATAATAAATTTGCATTAGGCTATAATAAGTACGACTGTAAATCAGTGAACGCAGTTGCTATGCAGATTATCGCGAACCGGTTCTTAGAGCGAGTAAATAATGGTTATACTTCGAGCAGATATCGAGCTTGTGTGGGCAGTCGGGTTTGAAGAGCTCGTCGAAGGTCTAGTGGGGTAGATGGCAGGATTAGCATGACCTGTACCTTAGGGTTGTCTAAAATATTCCATTTATACCCACTTTAAATACCTTCACCGATATGAATGTAACATAAACTGTAAACTTGATTTTTGAGCACTTCAAAACGTAGGATCACTTTAAAATTTTGCACACACCTTAATGACCGGTGACGATAATATTATTATTTCTTTTGGCAATGAACTCAAAGCTACTTAAAGGATTTGTATGTTGCATGCATGAATTGATAGAGCGGCTCATGAGGATGATTTAGATATATAATGTGTATAGGTTTTGTGTAAATTGCTTGAAATATTGTTGGAAGTGTAGAAAAACAAAAATTCGCCTGTGAGCTGCGTTTTTCTAAGCTCGAAAAAGCTGTCTCATCATGAGGCAGATAATCTTGCATATCTACAAATATTTTAGTGTTTTTTTTACGTATATTAAAATAAATTATATTTTATTGCAATCTAAGTATTCAACTGACTAAGCAGTTACATTTCTACAGGGTAAAAAATAAATAGGCTTTATTAAATACAAAAAAAAAATCAGTTTCATACATACACTTAACCAAGAGCTTCTGTATGCTCATAATCGCAATGAAACTTGTACTGGTTATGGAAGTACCATTTACATACTAACATCTAAGTGTATGGCAAATTCTAGAATACATTGACTTACAATAAACTGGACACTAAATCAAAGAAAGCTTTAATGCAACTTGCAGATTATCAGAGACCGGTTGTAAGAGCTATCGTAGAGAAATGTCTACATTTCAGAAAAAGATATTGAACCGATATGGGTAATATACTTGAAGAAAATGTAGACAATATTTATTGTTTTTGGATACATATATTACTTTAATGTATTGACAGTAACTGTTATCTAATTGTTTCTGTTCTTTTATTGTAAAGCGAATGTCCATTTAAGGTTTACGTTTTTGCATTGTAGGAGCAATAATATCTATACTAATATAAGAAATTTTAATAATAGAATGAAGATAAATGGAATCTTTGGCGCTTGAACTACTTGTTGTGGAAAAATTTGGCCTTAAATGGAGTAAAATAGGGGAATAAAATTATGTATGCGTAACTGTTGCTAATAAACAAAATTAAATTACGTATTTGAGGAAAATAACTATTTTTTATCGCTTAGACACGTTTATGCTTAACAAAGCGAGAGGAGACACTTTGCCTTATTTTAAGTAAAATAACATTTTAAAGATTTCGTGATGAATGAGTGAGTTTAGCGGTCTAAAACGTTGTATGCATTTTAAATGTCATGTGTGATTGAACTTGTATTAAATGTGGGATAATAATAAAATGAAGTGAATATTACTATTATAAGTGTGCTTCATTTAAAACTACTAATTACGTAACGCAAAGTCATCGTTTAGGCTACGGGTATCAATTAGGTTTAATTAAGTTAATGGGCGATTCAAGAGTGAAGACGAAGGAAATGATATTGAAAGTTTATGGAATAAATTTAAAGATGGAGTGGTTGGTGCTGCTATTGATGTATGTGGCGTGTCTAAAAGGAGGAAAGGTAAGAAAGAGAAGAATTTGTGGATGGACAAAAATGTTCAAGCAGCTGTGTGTGAAAAGAAGAAAGCTTGGTCCGATTGGTTGGCTACAAAAGCGAACCAACGAATGCAAAAGGCAACGAATGATGACGTAAAAAAGGCAAGAATGGAATACAAAAGGGTGAAAGTAATCGTGAAAGAAGCTGTAAGAAAGAAAAAAGAAGAATACAGTGATATGTATGATAGGAGACTTTCTGATGATTTTCAGTCAAACAAAAAGTTTTTCTGGAAATCAATACAATTTGCCCGAGGGAGATCTACTTCCTCGGAGCTTTGTAAAATCAGAAGTTTAGATGGAAGTTTAATAAAAGGAGAAGAATGGATATTGAAGAGATGGAAGGATCATTTTGAAAGTTTGTTTGAAAGAAATGAAGCAGAGGTAAATATGGCCTCTGCGGATAGCAATGAATGTAAGACAAGTGATAGCGAGATTAGTATGGATGACATCATGAAAGCGATAAAAGGTATGAAATCAGGTAAGGCTGCTGGGTATGACAGAGTGTCAGTCGAGATGCTGAAGGCTGGCCGCGGGATTGTGGTAGCTCAGCTGTACTGCCTTTTCAATATATGCTGGGAGAAAGGTCAAGTCCCAAGAGATTGGAGCAAGGCCGTAATTGTCCCTCTATATAAAGGAAAAGGGTCACAGCAGGAGTGCAAAAATTACCGCGGTATCAGCCTTCTTAGTGTCGTCGGCAAATTGTATGCAAAGATATTAATTGAAAGGGTGATTAATGAAACTGATGGGAAAATATGGGACGTGCAAGCGGGATTTAGAAGAGGAATGGGATGTACGGATCAGGTCTTTTCTTTACGGTGCATAACTGAAAAATGTTTGGCTAAACACCAAAAAGTTTATTGCGCGTTCGTAGATTTAGAAAAGGCCTATGATCGAGTGGTGAGGAATGAGCTGTGGTCAACGTTATCTACGTATGGGGTGAGCGGTTGTCTGATCCAAGCATTGAAGTCTCTCTATGAGGGTTCTAGTGCCTGTGTCAGAATAAACGGAGCGTACACGGAGTGGTTTCCTGTCGAAAGAGGTGTTCGACAGGGATGTGTTGCGTCACCATGGCTGTTCAACCTTTTCATGGATAAATGTTTGACAGATTTAAAAGAAAGTATGTATGGGTTAAGAATGAATGAATTACTCATCAAATGTTTACTCTACGCTGATGATCAAGTAATACTTGCGTCATCCGCTAACGAGCTACAGGAGATGCTAAATATTATGAATGAAGCTTTGAAAGGGAAAGGAATGAAAGTGAATGTAAACAAAACGAAAGTTATGCTTTTTGAACGAGATGAATCTATGATGAATGGCAATATTTTGATAGATGGGGAACAAGTGGAAGAGGTGAAAGAATTTGTATACTTGGGATCTAAATTTACAAAAGATGGAACATGTGAAAGTGATATCGAAAGGAGAGTGAATGCAGGGAATATGGTAAATGGTGCTCTGCATGCTTTTATGAATAGCCAGATGGTGTCTCAAAGGGCTAGACTGGCAGTGCATGCTGGAGTGTTGGTGCCAACACTTATGTATGGTAGTGAAAGTTGGGTATGGCAGAAGAATCACAAAAGTAAAATAAATGCGGTAGAGATGAGAGCGTTGAGAAGCATGAGTGGATTAAAACTGAGTGACAGAGTAAGAAATAGTGTGATAAGAGAACGTTGTGGTATAAAAGAAGACGTAGTGACTAAAATTGAGAAAGGTATGCTTAGATGGTTTGGGCATGTAGAGAGAATGAATGAAAGGAGACTGACAAAAAGGATTTATGAGTCAAGAGTGAATGCGAAAGTTGGAAGGGGAAGACCGAGGCGAACGTTCCTGGACCAAATCCAGGACATTTTAAATAACGGCCAGGTCAAGAGTACTCTAAACCGACGAACTTGTATGAAAGATTTAATGAGATTGAAAGAAGCGAAGGAGATATGCAAGGATCGTGGCAAGTGGAAGGATGTTGTCTCTGCCTACCCCTATGGGAATAAGGCGTGATGCTATGTATGTATGTATGTAATATAGTTGTACGAAGAGAAATTCAGTGTGTGCGGTTTCCTCAACGAAATCCAAACAATGTTAACGAGATAAAATCACCAATATGGGTATAATTAAGGAACAGTAGCTTGTCGCAGTGCGCCATGGACAGTATAGGATGTTTCGTTTTTAATGTTATCCTAATCATTTGAGTGAGTAAGTTTAATAGTCTAAAACAATCTTCATTATTGGCTTATTGTATAAAATAACTGTACAACTGCCTCATTAGTCTAGTAGTGAGCATGTTCGACTACAGACATGAGGTCCTGAGTTCGAGTCCCGGGTCGGGCCACTTCAAAAATCAATATTAAGGTTTTTATTCAGATTTTCTCAATATTTGCCCGATGTTGACAAGTGATCCACTCCCGTGCCTCGGAGAGCACGTTAAGCCGTCGGTCCTGCGCCTGATCTCTCTCCGGTCGTGTCGGATTCCCGTCATATCGAACTATGAGAGTGAAGAAATAGAGAGTGCAATTGTGTAATATGCCTGCCAATCCGCAGTGGAGCAGCGTGATGGGTCTATGCTCTAAAAACCCTCGCTCCTCGGAGTGCAGTGGCCTGTGCCCAGCAGAGGGACGTTAATGTTCCGCTACTTACTTACTAACTTTTACAGATTAACATCTACGTTAGTCAAATACTGGTAAAGTGACCTAATAGTTAAACTTTAACGGAAATTTTAAAAATATTTATATGTATTAGGTCTTAAAACGTCTAGGAGCTTTTATTGGCCGCTATTTAACTTATGCATCCTTTACAATTATAGTGATTACTATAGACTTTTATGAACAGTGATTTATTACATTTCTCTCAGTTTTAAAGTATTCATTCCAAGAATAATTTCGATTGCTAGAGGTATTCCTCCACATTTCTCACGGCAACGGACAACTGACCTATCAGTAAGTGTCAATATCACTCAGCTATGTTTACTTTAAAAATTTGATGTAAGTGCTCGATGACCGATATGTTGATGTTTCTTTTCTCACGAGCCATTCTTATTAACAGTTTTAAATGTATCTACAAAATAGCAGGAAAGTTAAAGTATTTAGCAGAAAAAGACAAACACTTTTGTAATTAATGATCAATGGAAGTTAAAACAAGTACTAGAAAAATAAACATAACTCAACGAACCTTTCAAACTCTTTACATTGAATAAAAAAACATTTTATGTGACCTTTCATCAGACTACGTTGTACATTTTTTCACAAATAGGGTTATTAATCTACATTAATATTATAAGGAGGAAAGATTAGTATTATTGTATGTAATGAATAAACTCAAAAAGTACTGGACCGATTTTAATAATTGTTTTTTCATTAGAAAGCTACATTATCACTTAGTAAGATAGGCTATATTTAGTACTACATTACTATAGAAATCTTTAGAAATTTCTATTAAAACCAACCGAAGCTGTAAAAAAATTTGCCATAAAATGTCTTTCATCGCATACGCTGTGAAGAGTATTAATGATAGGACAAAAAAATTTTCGACAATATTATAGAATATGATACGCTTAAAAAGTTCTTTTCGGACCTTAGTTTTAGTATTAGGAATCACACTTTTTCATAATATTTGTCAAAGTTCTTTTCAGATCTCTTTGAACTTGAATAATTTCTTTTTTATTATTATTATTAGATTATTCCTAATTTCTCTGATTTAAAATAAATATCCTTCATAGCAATATGCCTAGAAAAAGAAGGTCGCAGCTATCTAAGAGTTGTTCCCAAGCGACATTAGCAAAAGTTCGTCGTATTGGAGAGTCGTCTTGTAGTCGTCGTCGTAGTGTACAGGGAGGCTTTAAAATAAGCATACATTTTTTTCTAATTTAGTGATTCATGGTCATTTTAATTATCATGCTTATAACTTAAATATCTGTACCTATTTATTTCTACCCGTGCGAAGGCGGGACGGGCCGCTAGTGAATTATATATTTGAAACGATTGTAACTGATGTTAAATCAACTGTCACGAAGACGTATTTGAATTTGAGTGAAAGCATAAAAAAATAAGAAGAGTGTGAAATAGTAGTAGAAATTGAATGATTTACATTTAGAAAAATTATGAACGGCGGTCACAATGATGTATTAAGGACTTAAGATTTCAGTTTCAGAATATCTCTTACAGCAAAAATATTGGTGTATAAAACAATCAATTATAAAGAAATAAATAAATAACTATAATGACAATACAATAAATTAGAAAAATATATTGAACGTCTTCTGTTTCTTGGTCCAAAAATCAAATAAAATCAAACCAAAAAGAAAGCCTAAATCAAAAGTAATTATCAAGACTTAAAATGAAGGAAACTTTCGAGCAAATTGCCGATATTATTTAAGTTGAATGAAGACACGAAGACGTATAAGTTAAAACAAGTTGCCAGTAGAAATTTATGCATGTAAGTGAAAGTATTGATTATTCAATTGAGATGGACACGACGACCGTGCAAATGTAGAAAGAGGCGCAAACAGACGTATGACCATCGTCAAAGGAGCTGATGTATTACTTTAATGCCTCGAAATGCAGAAATATGCGTATATTTCAATGTTTTAAAGCGTAGAAAATAAAAGTAAAGTGAAATTTTTTTGGGTGTTATGTGATTTATTTCTATAGATATTAAATGAGAGTGAACCGTTACGCTCGTCAATGTAACTCATGATCGACTAAAAGCGAAGCGAAAGAGGAATTGTCAACGGGTCAGTGTTATATTTTAATTTATTATTCAAAATCCAGGAAATTTTAAATAAGGGCCAGGCCAAGAGTACTCCTGACTGACGAACTTGTATGAAAGGTTTAATGAGAATGAAAGAAGCAAAGAAGATGTGCAAAGATCGTGGCAAGTGGAAGGACATTGTCTTTGCCTATCACTAAGAAATGAGGTGTGATGCTATATGTGTATGTATGGATGTATGTATGCATGTATATATGCATGTATAATTTCTACACAATTGTAATTATATTTGTTTACTTTGAATGTTATTCAAAAAATGTTTTGTTTCTTAATCTATTAAACAGTTATAAAGCTTCACAATATATTAACATACACTATTTTAAAAAATGTATGAGAGATTTTACAAAAATATACATAGGCTAATAGGAAGAACATTTGTCCAAAATAAAAATAGGCTTAGCAATTTTACAAATTATATTAATTAATATCCGCCAAGATAAAGATTATGTAGAAATATTTCTTGCTATTTTTAAATAAATTACCAAGTTTACAGCACGTTATAAATTTATATAGGTAAAATTTATTTTTCAAACGTTTCTGATTTTTACACGAAAATGAGTAACAAAGTTGAATAGTTTTATTCAGCATTGCTGTAAATATATTGCAATTGAAGACATATTTATGGTATTGCTTCGCGATTTGTGTTGACGCATCATTCTTTCTTTATATTTAAAACCTTAGATCAGTAGATAGAAGTGCTAGTACATCTACATGACTCTAATATCACCTGATGATAAGCGATATACAGTCTAAGATAGTGACGCGGTATCGTAGCTCTTAGATATATTAGAAGTTTATTGAATTTAATTGTCATTAAAATATGAAAATTATCGACAATTAACACAAATAATTTATTAAAATCTCAAATTGTAAATGAAAATGCCACGTGTTTTTTGTCGATTACAAGTTATTAATTAAATTTTGTTTTTGAATTTAAAATTTAGAAAAGAGAATTTATGAAATAATTTTATAATTTGTTTTGTGAAATATAATATATTAAATTATTAAATGGCGAGTGGCAAATTGAAATGCCACATGTTATTTGTAGATAATAAATATACCTAACCTTCAAACAATTTTGCATGAAAAATGCTGGACATTTTGACGCTAATCACGCGTTTCATCCGTAAAAAATTTACGAAATTTTTTATTTTAAGAAGTTCCACTAAAAAAATTCAAAATACCCGACTGAGTTTGTTGTGGGCTTGTATTTTAATACCATTATCAATCGTACATTGAAATTAGTGTGTGGAAAAAGTAACTATACATAATAATATTGTCTGGAAGAGATTACTTGTAGCAATAAGACCGCCTTTGCACGCTATGATTATAGTAACAAGTAACTAGTAAGTACTAGTAAGTACTAAGTGTGTAATAAAGTGTTTTCTCTCTATATATATCATACTATTGATTGACTCTATATTGAAATTGAATTTGAATACGTGCAATATTCATTTCGTTTTTAAGTTCTGGTTCTGTATAAGATCATAAACTTGTTAAAAGAAATACATTTATTTAAAATAGGTTTTACGCGAACTCCCGCTTTCATTATATTAAAAATTAAACAAGTTAGTTCAATATGTAAACCTTTTAATTTTTTTGTTTTAGAAATAACGTTCTACTCAAACATTACATTCATTATACTTTTATTTATGCTCGTCTGAAGTTTTTATACGTAAATCCAAGACGTTGAACGTGACGTTTTTTATTAAGCTCAACATGATAACGGTGAGTAATTTATCAAAATAGAAAAGTAAGTGTTTTTATATACAGATTGACTGTTAGAAAGTCTCACCAACTTTTTCTGTTTTTTTTTTTAACGATAGGTTCGATGTGATGCAGATTTCAAGTAATGGATCAAGTATTAACTAAGGCATTGGATTTTACTTCAATTTTACTATTTTTGAAGTAAAACGCGTTTTTAGCGTCACGAAGATGTGCAGCGTTTTCTATACAAATTCGTTTGAAGGTTAGGTAATTTTAATATTCACAAATAACATGTGGCATTTTAATTTGCCACTCGTCATTTAATAATTTAATATTCTATTTTTCATAAAATACAAAATAAAAATATATCGTAAATTCTCTTTTCTAAATTTTAAATTCAAAATCAAAATTTCGTCGATTCGAATTAATTTTTGACACTTTTAATATCAGTATATCATCCTTTTCCCCTCCCTCTAAATCTCGGAAATCTAAAGATTTAGATTTGTATAAATGTAAACAAGATTTAAAAATTAGTTTGCCAAAGAAGTTTCACTTCTGACATGTGTACTTTGTACGGACGCACTTTAAATTACTTTTCTCGAGAGTATAATTTTGTTTCGATTGGAAAAAAGATATCATTACTTAATTTTATATTATTTTCACCAAATACTTGTGTTTTGTATATGTAAAAGCCTTTAGCGTGTAACAGTAAAGTGCGAGTGTATTATCCGTTGCAGAGATCTCTCATTAGCGGTGTTTGAAGATAGGGACGCTCGTGACTCGCTTATTCCTCAGTGGTTACCCACTAAGATGGAGGCAAATAACCTCTTGTTTAGACTATCCAATCTCTAAATATCAAATTAACTCGCCGACATAGGGAAATTAGGCAACAGAAGAGTAAAAGATCGATGGATATACATACTCTTTACAAGTGACATTAAGCACGATGTTTTCAAGAGCGATGTACAGAAAAGCGAACTTTTCGCTAACAAACGATATCTACCAAATATCATTGAGAAAAATGAAGCGTGGTTTGCTGTACATATATATATAAAAGATTACATTGTAATTAAAATGTATATTTGATCCAATATTTCTACCTACAACGCTCGCTGTTATGAATTTATATACTTCTTTCTTTGCTCGTTAATGTATTACAGGTATACTCACAATAATTAAAAAGAGTAAAATCCTCATGTATACCCAGAGCATCACGGGGGTATATTCGTGGTTATGCCGAACTTTTACTCTGCGCCTGCAAATGGCGGCTACGTCCTGCTCCCTCAGCCGCTCTGCTATCTCCTTCTGCGCCATCACCTCCACGCAGAAGGACAAAACCGCTCTCCAGCAATCCTTACTACCCACCGTAATTTTAACTACGACAGGCAACGTGAAGTCAACACATTCAATAAAAGCCTCGGCTCTCTTTTCCAGCCAACGTGGGCAAGAAACCAATATGTGTTCTGCCGTGTCAACGTCGAAACCATACTCCTGACGCTCTTCAGTCGGCTTGACTCCATACAGGTACTTGCCGAAACAGCCATGTCTTGACAAGACCTGAGTGAGGTGGAAAGTCGTCATGCGATATGTCCGGCCCACCCATTTTCCATCTTCGACCGTATTAACTCGTACCATCAGGTGTGATCACAATAGAATGCCATAATGCCAGCAATAAAACGAAGTTTTATACATTTATTTTACACTTTTTTACATATTTATATTGTACATATAGAAAATACAAAAACTTAAACTAGAAGACTATAGATATTCGCATAAACGGCAGCCTTATCGCTAGGTAGCGATTTCTTCCAGGTAACCGTTGATGAAAAAGGAAATATTATCTATTATTTAAAGGTAGGTGATGAACTTATATAAACTTACATATGAACAATTAAACTTTAGTACCTTTAGTAATTAAACTTTTTAAAAAATATACAAATAACAATAGTAGTGTGATAAATTTTAAAAGAATATACTAAGAACTAATTAAATATAAAATGCACAAAAATTATACATGATATATAAGTCGTCTATGTAGTTCTCAAGTAATGGTTTTCTATTGAATTCTTAAAGATGTTTAATGATTTCAATGATTAGAAAATTGTCTGAATTATGAATGTTTTTTTTTTAAATTAAAGTATTACCTATATATATATTCTACAAAATTCGGGTTACTTTAAACGTAACGGCTTACGTAACAAACAATTTATAAAAATGTCTACAAAGTTTGTCTACGTTTAGATTACTACAAAATATAACTTACACTAAAAGAACACGTAGAGTAAGCTGTATAGCTTGAAAAATACACGAAAAGTAATATAAAAAATTCAAAGTAAATACCTTTAGCATCAAACACGATGTTCTTGAACTCATTAGAAAAATGAAACTACTAAGCCTTTTATGTGAGCTTTCAATGGCGTGGTAAAATTTTTCGCATTGGATTATTAATTAGTTACATTTAATAACTTTGTTATTTTTAATAACTGTTATATCAACTGTCATTCAATAGAACCGTAAAAAATAGATAAGTTTAATATTGAAAATGGAAAATTTGAATAAGATAGATAAGAAGGTGCACTAATTTTTAAAATCATTTAGAACCCTAGTCACATTTAGTCACATGTAAATTGTTTTACTATCTTCTGTTAATTCAAACTCTCTTTTTGGTTTTATTTTTCTTAATATTTGACTGCCTAAATTATTTCTCACAGTTTACATAAATCATTTTATGTGTGTGGTGTGGTGGTTACTTTTAAATAGCTTCCCATTTTAACTAACTGTAATCTTCTATGTTGCCAAAAATGAAAAAAAGCTTATCCTCAACCGGAGTCTTACTGGGAAATTTAAAATGAATTCGTTCATATGACATTACATAGATAGAACTCGTTACTATTTATTTTTCAACCGTGTCGTATTGAAACGTCGCATCAAATGTAGTTGAAATTTAGGGCCATTCATCAATATTTGAAAAGACAAGGTTCTGGTGTAAACGGTGAAAGATTACCCGTCAGTCACGATGTGACTCGTGTGGCTGTAATTATGGACACGCTTAATTGAGATGTTTCATGGTCGAAGGGTCGTCGAAGTGGGGAAAGCGATGCTTTATGATTAGAAAGGCTTTGAGCGCGACACCAGTGACAACCTACTTTGTATACGCCGGACTATAGTTTCTATTCATAATGTGTGGTCAAGCGTCATAAAATCAAGATATAAAATAAAAATTTCTACATCTTATACATACAAAAATAATATCCAACCTTTACATTTATATTAAACCGCTGGCTTACTCTACAAATCCGTAATATATCCATTTTAACTCGTACTCTTAAAAACAAAATCAGCGTCAAATTGGTTTGATAGAAATTCTTCATTATATAAAATATATATTTTTGTTGTGTGCGTGGAATGTAATTCAAGAGGCCTGCTTTAGATACATTCAAAACAGAAATCGTTTAGAAAATACTTTATTAAATAATTAAATCTATATAAAAGTTGTCGAAATTGTTTTAATATTTGAACTGTTTGTGGAATCTATTTCACATCAAATTCACGAGGAAATGGCAAGGACTCCTGAGGTTATATTTAAAGATTAATCTTTAATAAAAGTAATATAGAAAGAGTTACTTAAAACTGTAAAAGATAACATAAGTAGCAGCCCATCCGGGCAAAGTTCTCCTCACTCATATGAGAGAGACATCAAAATCAAAATCAAATCAAAAATATCTTTATTCAAGAAGGCATATTACAGCACTTATAATCGTCAAATTATTTTTTTTTTCCACACTCTGATTCTAATATACTCGTACGTCTGATGATGGTACTCAAGAACGGCTTAAAATCTAAAGTTACGAGGGTTCCTTTGCGCCCTGATCCGAGAAAAACCCACAACAAACTCAATCGGGTATTTTTTTTGTTACCATCATCATTACAATATCATAATAGTTTACTATATTTTAATTAAAATTAGAGCAATTCGTTCACTCCCAGGCGTTTCCATCGTCTAAGTAATCTTGCAACTTATAATACGATTTTTCTATCAACTTTCATTTAACAAAGACTTTGAATTTATTAATTGACATCTCTAAAACGTCTTGTGGGAGTTTATTATAGAAACGTATACAGTTACCCTTAAATGAGTTGTTAATCTTATCCAGCCTACTAGAATTTATAACAAGTTTGTTTTGGTTTCGTAAGTTATATGATGTACATTCACTCTTTTTATTAAGAGTCAATGTTTTTATGTACATAAAACAAGTTTTCTAATATATATACGCAGTGAACTGTCATTATGTTACCTGCACTAGTACTATCTTAGAACATAGAACCACTATGCTGCTCCACTGCGGATTGGCAGGCATAGTACACAATTGTACTCTCTATCTCTTCACTCTCATAGTCTGACGTGACAGCGATCTGACACGACCAGAGAGATTAGCCGCAGGACCGACGGCTTAATCACACCGCCAAATTTTTCCCAACTTCGGGTAAATATTGAGAAAATTTTAATAGAAAACTCAATATCGTTTTCGAATTGGCCCGACCCGGGACTCGAACCCAGGACCTCATGTCTGTAATCCAAAATGCTAACCATTAGACCAATGAGGCAGTTTTAAAACTGTAATAACATAAATAAAAAGTTTTGAATGAATAATTAGATCAAAATATAAATACATAGTGTAAATAGATAGTGTGAATATGAGGTAATGGTAGAAATTGAAAAAGTCATATTACTTTAAATTCGTATAGGAATTTATTTTTTTCACACTTACACCGACCAGATCCTCTTAGCAACATAACAAACTATATCGACAATGTTTATGGCATAAATTAATTTGCATACGCGTATATTTCCATAACATTTGCACCACACCCGGCGCGTGCCTTTCCGGTAGCCACATTGTATAAATTGAGATTCCTTTCAAGTAAAGTGGAACGTTTTCATTCTTTTCTCATTTCGTTAATGCCCTGTGATCATAATAAAATGCTATAAATGGTTATTCGCCAGTTAAAATGATTTAAGGAACATTGCATAAATTTTTTTGTACAGAAGACTTTGATGTCTTGGAAAAGAAACGGGTAAAATGATTTCTCACTAAATTTTATAGTGTTAAACTAGTACCATTACGCATATTTATACCAGATTATACATCTTATTTACTCTTACGATAGGTTTTTTTTGTCGCTGGGACATGCATTTATGCACCCCGCCTGGGAGACAGACGGCAGTATGGGACCCGAGGTGTGGGCTGGGTTTTAGAACACTCACTAAAACCCAGCGTAGCCCCCGTCATTTGGGAATGGAAGGACCAGAGGTTCGTTGTGGCATTCCACTCTGGCCCCTCCGAATGAAACCGGCTCAAAAGTGCAGTACAGGGGGAGGGGTTGGATAAACCTCCGTCTCCTGTTTCCTATTCCCCTCCGTCCGGGGTACTGTTCTTCAGCTGCATTCGCCCTCTCTCTTTGCCAGGCCTCCTTTACCGAAATGATAGTTTCGCAGAAGGTGACAACAGCATTCCAGGTCCGCTCGTTGACAAGCACTCCACCTATAATACTTGCCAGCGGGACGTCTGCACCGATCTGCGACGTCAGAAGATGACGCTGAGGTCCGCAAGCAGGATATTCAGCCATCGTGTGGCGCGCTGTATCCACCGACTCACTACACTCGTGGCAGGTTTCCAATGCAGCCGTGACCGGTTAGCACCTGCACCAAACGGTAGAAAAGCACTTCTTGTCGTCTACCCAGCCATTGCTCCAAGTGAGGGCAGCCTGCCACTATTATAGCCCCACCGGCTGCTGGGGACCCGAGGTCCTCTTTCCATGCCTGGACCAAGGCTCTGTCAACAATGACCCTCATGACCTCGTCGGCATTAGGTGTTTCACTTCTGGCCCTCGCAGATACTCTGCACTGGTAAGAAGCTGCGATAACTTCCGCCTTCAACTCCCAAGGGGGATCGCCCGCCAACTCTTACGAGGTAAGAATGGACAAAAATTGCAATTATCATGCTTATGTATTTTTTGAGAAGGTTATTAAAAACAGTAAAGCATATACTACACGTAATAATGCTATGGTATAAGCGTAGCATCTACTCTTATACTATTATGAAATACAAATAATATGAAATAAGCAATATATCAGTGGAACAAAAATGCGAGTAGCACTTCATTAAAATGAAAGTGATACATTTCTTTACAAAGCTATTAATAATGTAATCGGATTTCTGAATTTAAATTCGCTGGAAGCTACATGTTGAGATATACATTAGGGCTTTCCATAAGTGGAGACAGGGTAATAAAATTTCGAGAATAATTTCAAAAATGCTTACCGCGGTCCGCAAATGGACCTCCGGAGTTGTATTGTCACTTGAAATAATATTTACACACAGACACTGCAGGTAAAGATCTTTTAATATACCTCCTCGCACTTCTCGATACGACCTATACTATTGTAGATGTAATAATTATAAACAAACATTTATACAAATACCCTTTTACAGATGTGAGATATTACAAATATCTAAAAAAAAATATTCTAAAAAATTCTATACAAACATAATGTTTGGGTGTTCATTTGGCTGATCGCTTAAATTAAAATACCTTTATTCGTCGTCCTACCTTATGAATATACCTATACCTTTATGAATCGTCGAATTTTTTTTTCCACACTAATTCTGTACATTTGATTATGGTATTAAAGAACGACTTAAAATCTAAAGTTACAAGGGTTTCTTCGTGACCTGATCTGAGAAGAGCCCACAACAAACTCATTCGGGTATATTGTATTTTTTTTTTGTTACCACCATTACAATATTATATTAGTTTAATATATTTCAATTCAAATTAGAGTAATTCGTTCACTCCCACGCGTTTCTATCGTCTAAGTAATCATGTAACTTATAATATGATTTTTCTTTCAACTTTCTTTTAACTTTATATGAACAACTGGTTTCAGCTGAAAAAAATATTTGATGTTAGATTATTTATCGACGCTAGTAGGAGCGAAGAATCAATGAAAAATGTTGCAAAAATGGTCAAAATATGTACATTTTCAGCGAGTCAGAGCGTGCCCTGGATACAATTACAATTAGGAAACAATCCTGTATGTATGTACGAATATTAATTTTATAAAAAAATTCTAAAAATCCGTGATAATACATATATTTTTCACGTTACATTTGCTCACTATAAATTTTTTCTTTTCAACGATCACCTTAATGATATCTATGCAATGTTAATAATATTTTTTTTAATTTTTTGTGACTATTATGATAAATTTCAATAAAAACAAATTAAAATATATAATATCTATTTAATATATTTACAAGAGTTAGACCAATAAGAACGATGCAAAGACTAAATAATGATGTTATAGTTGCACTAAACTATTTGGTATAAAGAATAAACTGAAATTGGAATAGCAACGTTACTTAATTGTAATAGAATTTCTGGACTGGAGTTTGCTCGAGGCATACTGAAAGAATCATTGAGCCCTTCCAAATGTGGGCGTAAGGTAATAAAATTTGGTTAATGAACTAAGTGTTTGCGGTCGACCACCGGCAACGGTCCTACCACTGAACTAACAGAATATTTATATACCTTTATGTAAATATTGTACACTTTGAAGGCAGAACATCACAGAAGACCGCAACTATGTCTTTGACAACCTTTTCTTTAAATCTTATTTTAAAGAGCTTAATCGCTTGCGATCATGTCGCTCTGTTAAGCTCTCACAATTTCACAATGATTATGTTGCTCTTAGACGTACTCCATACACAAAAAAGGGTATCAATTTTCTGAATTTCCCTGACAATAGATCCTGTAGCAGTATATTAAGTCCACCAACCCATTGAATCTCGCTGTATTCGCTGACGAAGGCATGTCGCCCCGGCCCACTCCGGGCACATTCCATTAGAATATGGTACAAATCCTCCACAACGCCACATATTGCGCAGTTGGGAGGAGATGTTTTGCCCATTAGGAAGGCAAACTTATTCAATGGAACATGTTCAGAACGAAGACGTAAGGCTGTAACGGACAAGCTTATTGGTAAAAAGTCTTAAACTTGACTTTTGGCATTCTATCGACTACTTCAAGATACAAAATATTTATATCATAAAATCCACACTCCACACTGAGATTCTTAATTATGTATCAAATAAGACTGACAATAATACTTTGAGCAAAAATTTTTATCGCTTTTTGCAACAATTTGCATCCTACAAAAAGTAGAAATATATTGTTTTTTTATAATCCTATACAAAAAATGATTTAGATGATCCTTTATATTTAAATTACGTTTTATTTTCATGATATAAAATGTCTTTCTCGAAGATCTCCTTTTACAAAGATTTACCACAATTGCCCCGATGATTTAAGCTTGGAGGTGTCTGATACGATTTACCTATCTATTTCTATACAATGCTAATTATAAGATCTGCTAAGATCCACTCACCTTCGCTGGAACCAAAAGTTTTGATATAAAAAACGTTTAATATAAATTTCCACTAAAGTACATCAGAACGGATATATATTTCAAATTATACTCATATGAATAACAAAATATTACAAAGATTTTATATAGAAGTGGCAGAGTTCAGAGATCCTGATCTCAAGCCAAATATATTATAGTGTTTTGAATATTTATGTCACTGTATCGTAAAATTTCCGAGTGTAAGTAAAAGTAATTTATGTTTTCTAATATCTGTTTTGTTTCCCAAAAAAAGTCTGATTTCTATACTACTAATCAAAGTGAGCTTGACGGCACAACGACACACAAAAATCTGCGATCGCGGAGCATATCTTGCAGCAGGAAACTCAACATTGGATAGAACTTCATAGCCCAAAAGTTCCTTTCACGGACCGCCACTATATGCCGAGATTAGTTCGCGAGGCCATTGAAATTAATAAGTATCCTAACTTCAATCGCGAAGATGGTTTGAAGCTGGCGGTTACGTGAATTCCAGTGGTGAAGTTATGCCAAATAAACAAACGACGCAATTTTTCAAAATTAATACGTGACGTTGTGGATGTGGTTCCGGTGAAAAATAAAAGAATTATACTTAGGGTAGACGGATTCTGCACCTGACAGCTTGACACAACCGCTTACAGCAGTTACGTCGTGACCACGATCCATGCAACTGGATCGAAATATCGACAAAATTCAATAACGCCATCGTGGTTAAAATAGCCAAAAAACCAAAGTTTTCACACATTCTCCACATCGTCTATAGGTCCAAGTTCTCCAAACCCTGATGTTTTGTTATTTCCAAATTACTATATAAGCTTAAGAAGATTTAATTCCGAAGTGACGGATAACAGTTTTTCATAGAAATTAAAGATATTTACCTCTTAAATAGTGTGCGTACTCAATTTTGATATGTAACAGCTTCAGAATGAACACGCAACAATGTTGATTATGTCCAGTAACGATTTGAGTTAATTACACTGGCATTTTCGAACCGAAATTTGCTCGGGAATCGCTTTCCAAATGTGGGCGTACTTTACCTAATACAGTTTGGTTTAAGTACGAACTGTGTACTGGACCACCGACGACGATTAGCGTATGGGTAACAATTTTTTTTCTTTAAATAAGCATCGTTCTCATATTGTTAAAGGTATAGGAGTTCGAGGAGTAGTTTTCTTTTTTTAAAATGATTGGTTTAATGGTACTTATTTTACCTTCTAAGTACTTTTAAAAACAGGTCTTCAATTGGATTTTCAATTTGCCTAGGTCTAATTGTAAGAGGTTTCGGTCGTGATGTTGACTCTGCAGTATGATGCTGGTGTCCATACCACGAAATGAGATATTAGCGCCTTTTAAATTATAATCAAGCACCAATCTATCTATAAAACAAAAAAAAATCTAACTATGCCCCTTTTAGATTTTAAAACCTAAAACCATCCAATTGAGCAAATTGACTCCTATCGCAGTGAAATAACAATAAAAAACTCACAAGATATGAGCAGATATATAGTCCTGTTGATTTCATAATGAAGTTATTAATATATGAGGACAATACATTAAGTTATTTAATATATTTGTAATATCATAATACTAATTGCTCCATGCCATTGCAATTGTGGTATATGAGTCATGTAATTTTAATATAAGAGCTATAAAATATCTGTAATACTTGATTTGAAGTTATATATGACAGAATAAGGATGTAAACATTACGACTACATTCGCAGAGTTTTGAGTCGGGATATTTTTTCTACTTATAGTCTTTATATTCAATATTTCATTTAACGTTACAAAAATACTTTATCGTGAATTCGCTTGATAGCACTTCTTTACACAAATTAGAATTTCATTTTCTATATGTACTGATTAATAGTATACCAATATCAAAACAGTTCTATATTATAAAAACCTAACTAGCACGTCAAGAACATGTAAAAAATAAGGATAAATAAAAAAAAACCGGTGTGTTATAAACCACGCGAATGAAGTAAAATGCCGTCCATTTGCCTGGCTCAATCACACTTTTCGTAATGCTTTCGTTACGTATTCACCAGCCTACTCTCCAGGTCAAGTGTATAAAGATGTTTTATTTCATTTTATTACGTTATTATTTCATTCTATATCGTTGCCTCCGGATTTACTTCGAGTTAAACATAAAAACAACTTATTGAAATGTTTAAAGCTAAATAACACAACGATTTGTACGAAATCTATGTCAAGAAAGTTAGTTTGTCTGACCTTTTGAAAAAGAGCTAAAAAGAAAAACAATTTATACTAAATTTATGTACACAAAGTCAGCTTTCGGCACGTAGAAAGATTGTACGCACGTATTAAGGCGATTGTGCGTGCAGGCATCCTCGCAATCATATCGGACCGCCATGAACGCTTTGATCTTCAATTGCCTTAATCTAACAGTCTTTCAAATAGATTACACTTTTATTGGCTACCATTTCAACTTTATGAAGTCGTCGTGAAGCGTTGATTTAGATAACTAAAGGCAGTTAAATTGAAAGAATCAATTACAACTTTATTCTACACGTTAATACTTTTTATTCCCATGGATATTTGAATTAGGTTTACCCATAACTTAAGATTTAAATGATTTCATATTATAAAAGGAATTAGTTTAAATGTTTCAAATGTCAACACTTTAATTCAAATTATTTTGTAAAATGTGTTACAATGTCTATTGAAAGTTTACGTCAAAGGTTTATTTTTTAATATATCACTTGCTTTTTGGAGTTAAAGAAGAGAAATCATCTAACGGATGAGGTCTTAATATAGTAATCTTTTATATAGATAGAAATGAACACGAAGCGAGTATTTCTATGTCCCAATATATCACCACCCACGGAATGCATTTTTATTGTAAACTTATCTAAACGGCAGTGCAATATGGCATTGCTATCAACCATTGTCAAAGATTGATGGCGAAGTGATGGGAATTTATCGCTTTTGTAGGGCGAGGCTCTTTCAAGGATAACAGTAGAATAGGAGCGGCCGTTAGATGTTTGCTTCATTTGACTCCTTAATGGAACGATTGAGTTTCCTTCGTCTGTATAAACAGTAACAATAAAAGTTACTTTTTCCTTACTTACAACAAAATTCACTTAATTTACTCGTCGACTTCTTCGCCAAACTTAGGACATAGACAGAGATTCCCAAACAATGAATTTAAGGGATTTTTATTTTGATGTTTACTTTTAAAACAATTTTCAAGCTATATATTTATGTATTCTTTTTAAATTATAATCTGATGCTTCGTACATTTCACTAGTTATCACGGGTAAACTGATATACTCGTATAATATAAGTGCTAAATCCGTAAAAATCGTTATTTTACTATTAATGAAAATCATAAAAACTAAGTTGTTATAAAAACCAAGTAATTAGCATCACGTTACCGTTATCATACGGTATTAATCTTGGAATGTAGATATATATAATTTATTGCATAGAGATTTTAAAAATACAATAGCTTGTATCAAAAGTTATTTAACGGAAAAATTAACTTATGTGCCTTAAGCGCGGACTTTTTGCTTCAAGCAATCTTTACCAGGCAACTCTTGTAAATGAATAAATATAAATGAGTTTATATTGTTTTTCACAACAACAGCCATATGCCAGTAAAATTTCATTTTAAATAACAAGACAAAGATGTAGGATTCCTAAAATATACATATATATAATTTAAATTCAGTGCGGAAATTCTGTTTATCAAAGATTACATTTGAACATAATATTAAAAGAAAATTAAATAAAAACTTAAATATCCTTTATATTGCACTTGATATATAAATATTTTAGTTTAATGAATTCAATGAGTTTGGTGTGCCATTAAATGTTTGAGCGTAGGCGCATTTCGTGAACCCCAATGAGGGCAAGATCGATTCTCATCATGTGGGCGCTATATATCTCCATAACAAACCCTTTGTAAAGTAAATTAGTTTTGAAAGGATGACCGATTGCCTTTTACATTTGTATACAATAAAAGATCATTCCTTCAATATAACTTATATGTTAGTAGTGATTATTCAATTGAAGATATCTCTGTCCTCAACTCTTCCTTTGTATATATATTATGAAATTCTCAGACCTTGATAAAATACTTCTAATGGAGGACACTTGGTCATCTATTCAAAGCTCACGTAAAAGTTTAATGAGTTCTTTCTATGCAATGAGTTTAAGAAGTTCGTATTAGATGATGTAGGAATTGCCTTTCATTTTTTTATATTAATTGTTTTTCTTATCAGTATACTTTTAAAGATCACCAATAACTCTGTTAGATTCGATTTTCCTTTTACATATTCTCGGTTAATTCTGTTCTAGTTTTGCTGATTTTATAATTTTGCTTTTATCGTTATTGTGTCTATTAGGACATGCATGATTAAATACAGTTTAAGATTGAAACGCAATGAGATTCTAGGAAAAACAATTGTTTTAGAACGAATTTTATAAAAATATAACTTTAAATATCATAACACCAATATGAAATTAAACAATGAAATAGGTAATAATTTTGGACCATTTTTAAACAATAGCAAGAGTAAGTGTAAGCCTTTCAGGTTCTAAATACTTCAAAAGCTACATATACGTCAAATATATGAGAGCTTTAATGAGACAATTTGTTTGTCACCTTAATACACACAAATTTCTCAAAGTTTAACAAAAGATGTTTAGATAAGACAATGTCGCAACTAAGCAAAACAATGAGGACTTAATTGTATCTCCGAGCTTTCTGTTTCCCTTCCACAAAAGTTCATTGACTTTCACATGTGGGTGTCTAACAAAGTACTGAATCGTACAGAATTCAGAGATCACAAACAATGGCTGCATGATAATGATAAACCACAAATACATAATAAAATTTAATGTGTATCCTCTGGAATTGGAGCACAATCATGTCTCGGATATAAAATGAGGAGTTTATATCTATTAGTATTGAATTTCTTTTTGATCAAATTAAGTGTTGAGTTCTGTATAGATTAAAAGGTTATTTATACTCAACGATTTCCTTGGCACGAAACGATATTATTGATGATAATGATTGCAATATGAATGCAGCTTAAAAATAAGAGCATACGAATAATGAAATTTATATTTTTACTTTCAGTAATTTGTATCAGCGTTATAGTGATTTGCTAAGGCATTTTTTTTGCAAAATAGAAGCAAATTACAGGGTATGACAATTAAGTAATGAGACTGATTCCATAAAAACCGTATATTTGAAAATTATTCTACAACTCTGCCATCCCCTTCAAAGTAATCCCCTTGGGCAGCTATACAGCGATTCAAGCGCGTTTTCCATGCTTGGTAACATTTCTGGAACGCTTTGACTGGGATGTCCGCAAGTATCCTCGTCACGGCCACCTGGATGTCCGTAATTGACTCAATTTTTAGGCCGATTTTTTTTAGGGAACAGAAAAAAGTCACAGGGTGACATGTCGGGTGAATAAGGTGGCTATTGCAACACGGCGATCCCTTTAGAGGCCAAATACTGGGACACGCTGTGGGCGGTGTGGCACGGCGTTTTATCGTGATGAAGGATCCAGTTACGAGCGATGTCTGAGCGCACCCTGTTGACTCGTTTTCGCAATCTTTCGAATACTTGGCAATAGTAGACTTGATTCACAGTTTTTCCCGGTGGAACGAATTGTTTGTGGACGATTCCACGGCTATTCGACTGGTCTCCCACTCCGCGCCACGTCTTTTACGCTTTTCTCGCCCCTCCTTAAACTTTGTGTGCCATCGAAACACCTGGGCATGACTAAGAGCACTATTACCATACACTTTTACAATTTTAGCGTACGTTTCCGAAGTTGTTTCGCCCAATCAGGCGCAAAATTTTATCGCGACGCGTCGCTCTTGATTTCGTTTTTCCATTTTCATGACGAGCACTACAAACACACGTCTACTCAACTTGACGCAGCAGGCGAACTAAACAAGCTAGAGCGATGGTACACATAACAATGGAGAGGGGAGGGATGCCGGAAAAAGAAAAAGGAAATTTCAAAGTCACAGGCTTACCACAAGCGCGGCAATAAAATCAGTCTAATTACTTAATTGTCATACCTCGTAAGACCTACATCCAAACTTACCATAAAATTATGTGCTTCATTAGTTGGAATGAATTTGATTTAAGAATTTGTATGTACAATATCTCATTATTGTTTTTAATGTCATTCTAATCTTTTTTGCTTTTTAGTCGCTGTTAAACAATGCTGTAAATATACGAAAGACGGCTTACAAATTAACAGAAGTTTCTACTACTTCTTGAATTTTTGATGCAATTCTAAAGTATGAGAATAACATATAACAAAACAAAGTATTGATACAAACATAAAAATCATAAATGTTTTTCCCGTATCGTTACTTTTAAAGTGAAACAATGTCGTATTAAGTGATTTATGTTAATTTAAATGCATAGAGTATACGGTGAAGTCATAGGGCTCGCTCTCCGTAACCAATCTTAAATTGAATACGGGATGGGATATTTGATATCTAATAATCGAACGCGTGCCACATAATCGATTTGCTATATTATGATCGATTGTAATTGGGAGCACAAAATAAAATATATATTACGTTAAGAAACACTCTATCATTGCCTTCCTTAGGCCAAGATTACTTGAAAGAGATCACTAGTAAGCATGAAAGCAGGTTGGTTCTTCTACTGTATTTTACTGGCATGTGGTGTATCAATAAATTGTATAACTGTCTATTTACATATTTGCTACATATTTCGTAAATCAAAACTTTTGAAGAAAGACTAAAAAACTAGAGGAAATGTGGCAAGGAGAACCACAATCTGATAACAACAAATATAATGCGAAGGGAACAAATACTCGTATAAATTATATGGGCACCAGTACTCACTGGTTTATTGAAAACAGGATTTCTTGATTTATTTAACTCACTATGTCTAGTTTTTACCCCACCGTAAAATACGTTGCGTTCACTATTAATTAACAATGTTTGTGGGTTAACTTTCTGTCTACGAGTATTAATGGAATCGTAATGAACTATATTGATTTTGGTTTCCTTCCAAAGGCTATCCTTTTTTATATTGTGGTTAGTAGAATTTACTATATTATGATTTTGACCATCGCAATCGTTAGTTACTATTGAACTTCCGTTTATGCAAATTTTATCGTCTTTCTATATAAACACGTTCTACGATTTCATAATAAAAAAATATGTACTCGTATTAGCTATCGCATCTAAACTATTTATCTGAATATTATGTATCATTGTGTTGTGTGGTTGTACGCTACAAATTTGTATAAATTAATTGCTGGCTACACAAAACATTACTGTAATTAGGTAAAAAAATCTTTCTTACTGTTAAGACTATCTAAATTGACGCCTTATCTACACTCAATGCACAAATAATAATTAAGGTATACACCATAATTTCCCTTCTACTACGGGTTTCGGTCCCGGCATTATAACCACAGTAATCACATAATGATGCCCCCGTGAGCGTAACGAAATTATAATCCTCATTAGATTTTATATTCAATTACATTGTTTGCATTTTGCGTATAGAGATTTTATGTACATTACTTTAGTGCTGGTAGGTAATGAGTGATAATCTTGGAGCCCCAGTAGCGGCCATGGCCACCGTGGCGGCGATTCGTCCTCTGCTGGGACAATGGCTTACCAGGGAGCATAGAACTCTTTCCTACAGATTGGTGCAGGTTCTGATCGGACATGGGTGCTTCGGAAAGTTCCTGCACCAAATTGGCCGGAAGGAGTTACCCGCTTGTCATCAGTATGGCGCAGCTATCGATTCAGCGTATCACACTGGGGTAAATTGTGCGGCCTGGGGACCTCAGCGTTACCTCTTGGTGGCGTTGATCGGCGGCGACCTATCGTTGGGGAGCATTGTAGGTGTGATGCTCTCCAGTGAGGGATGGTGGGCGGAAGTGGCCTCCTTTTGCGAGGTAATCTCGCTGAAGGAAGCCGACGAGAGAGAGAGGGAGAATGCAGTGGATGCTCCTCCTCATTGCCGAAGGAGGCGGAATACAAGGCCGCGCATTTTTGCGCATCCCCTCCCGCTTCCATGAATCCTCCTTCGGACTCATCCGGGACACCAGGGCAGAATGCGAAAGCTGAACATCTGGTGCCTCACTAATGGATGAAGTGGGTTCCGCTGGGTTTTGTGGGTATTGCGAGACCTTCCATTGCCGAGTCCCACACTCCTGACTGGTCATCGGTCAGGGTTAGTGTGTAAATTGCGTTTCCCAGCGACAAAAAAGTCTTTTCTGACAGTATAACATCTGAGAGTAAATGATAATACAGTTAAGGATGGTAGCAAACAAACCTGGCATGCCCTAACTGAAGGTTCGAAACTTCGAGACTTTGACAAATTAGACCTGTTGGGAATTGAATCTACCAAAACGAGTACCTGCAACTTTATGCCCGTGATGTTATCTCTGTATGAATTAAAGAGGTTACTAAAAGTGCTAAGCTATCTTCTTCTTCTTCCTTCCTTTATTTAATGATTTTCAGTAGTGCCCATTTCTCATTCTTTGTACGTCACATCGATTCTTGAATGCCTTAATAGCATCTATATTGCAAACTATTTTAGTTTATCATTGCTAACCAAAATATTTGTTTATTTACAGGCTACTTGTAGGCGCACCTCTCGGTCAAAATTTGCAGCCGAATACCACTAAGTCCGGAGCGCTGTGGAAATGCCGAGTCAGCTCGTCTCCAGAAGACTGCGAGCAAATCGTCACAGATGGAAAAAGAAGTAAGGAAAATATCACAAATGATGATTATTTAAAGAGAGCTGGTTGGTACTTATATGTAGATAAATTGTTTACTGCACACAGAAAAAGAACTTTAATTACAAAACATTAAATAAGAACTAAGAAACATCTACATGCAAAGGCAATAGCGTAGATTTGGATTATTAAAGTATAGCAAGTTTCTGATTAGGATCTCTATGTAAAGATCACAGAGTCCAATGCATGCAATAGTTCCTTTTATACTATGGTTGGGCATTGAGAAAGTACTTTAAAAAAGTGAACCCGTCAAACTTAGTATTTAGGAAATAATTTAAACAGAAAAAGTGTTTTCTATTAAAAATGGAACGACAATTTATATTATAAATCGAAATCTATTACTTAAAAAGAGTACGATTATTGGCAAATAGATGATGCTATAAAGAATAATAATATGAATTCTTTTGTTTGTCTACATTTGTAGGTACATAATTCCAGGGTGTAAGTAATACCACATTGAGCCACAGCTTGGGTTTACTGATTAATTATTAAATGACAACAAATTATTAAAAACATTAAAATGTTGAAAATCTTTCTAACTTATAATTACGTAATTTAAATAAATCGTGACAATCTTATTAAATATTGTAATTACTTAAAAAGTAGTATTATCTTTTGGTACTAAACATTTGAATTTTATTGCCACCTGAACATAAGTTGAATGTGTTAAGTGTTCTTTCTATTATAATTTTCCCAATTTACGATGCATTTCACTTCTGGATGCATAAAGATAAAACAAATCGAGCTGTGCTGTATATATTAAACATTTAATTCACACGTAGGTGTAAATTTCTATTATCTCTTGACGTTAGTTAAAGTAGTTTAAGAGTCACAAAATTTAGAGTAATTAATACACTGTTAGAGCTTAACATATTAGTTACACAATATGTATTTTTGTAGTTATAGAACACAAAACAGTAGTTGGAATATAAGTGTTGCAAGAAAACTCTGGAACATTTTGATTTTTATAATAAGTTTTAATTGTATATTGTCTTTTGTCGGTGGTGCCTCAAACAGCGATGTACGGCAAGATAAACACGAGTAAGTGAGCTGTGGTCTCAAAATTCTTTTACATTTAATCATATGCTCCTTGACTAATATTCACTAATCGCTGTTATTTTATTGGATACTAATTGTCATCTTTACTAAGTTCCAGCTATGCCCTGAGGAAAATTATGAAGCATGATATAACTGAATGATTCAAACATTATTTCTATGTATAATAATTTATGACTTGGAATTTATTTCATAGAACACAGTGCATAAGGAGACTGGAAATTATATTATGTACATAAATGAAAATAAATTCCAAATCTAATTACATGAGTCAGCACTAACTGCTTCCACAAGCACCCACTCACAGCTTGCCAGCACTTTATACACTAGAACCTAATAATTCTTGTATTTATTGTTGACGAAACAACGAAAATTGTCTGTTAACCATAAATTTGGTTTATGAGCAGTGATTACGTTATTTCCTTAGCGAGCCTAAAATTTAGTTAAATTATCGGTACGGGTAGTATTATTTTCAGTATTTGCAATTAGAAGAGCTTTGTTCATAGCAAGTATAACATTTGCTCTACACAATGAAAATCTGTCTCAATATTATTGTTATTTAACTGTCAAGATACAGTTAATTAATTAACCCGCAACTAAAATTAAGGTGACTGGTTAAAACGATTAATCACTTAACAGTAACATTAGAAAATTAGACAAATAAAAATGCGAAAACCACTTTATGGTTGGTTCTTCGTAAATAAAATATCTAACAATAGTATAATGCTGGGTCGAATAACATGATATTAGCATAACAGTTAGTCACATCTGTTGATTTAAACATAATTGGTATCTTCTGGTGAATTAACGGTTCGGCCATTGATTAATTATCAGTTCAAAATTAACAAAGTAGTATTTCATAACATTCAATAACCTGAGACCACACAAGCAAATGACTATGTTACACGCCGTACTTTTCACATAAATTCATTACAGGTCCCAGAAGAAGGCCGACACATTGTATCTTAAGCTATAGGTATATTAATATATCGTCAGTTTTTACGTAAGCAAAGCAAATAAAGAACCATCTGAATATTACTTTTCCAATTTTAGATTCTCCTGTGACGGTCGCAAAAGTCTTTATGAGGAATATAATTTCTCATGTGTTTAGTATATGTTAGATTAATAAATAAAACGTTTACATTCGATATAGAATTAATAACTTTGATAACAGAATGCAAAGCTTTCAAAAGTATTTGCTCTCTCTACTAAACACTGACGATATGCATGTTTTGTTTTGAACGAGGATGAGAACTAGTTTACGACTTTCACATGATGTATATGACTTGAAACACGATTTCTGTTTTATTTATTGCAAGGTTTTCTGTAATTTGCCTCACGGTAATGTGATATTCTTATCTTGCATTATACACGCCTTGTTGCAGTGCTTTGCATTAGCCAACGATCCACAACTTGGTTTGATCTTGGGTTTCTTATAAATCTTAAAGCGAAAGCAACAACCTTTATCTATTACTGAAATACTTGTTGCTTTTGTTTTTAATTATTTTAAGTTAAGTTTTAATTAAATAAATTTTAATGATTCATTAAATGGTATATCAATGTTTTGGGTATATATTATATTTAACTTGATAACTTAATATTGTATTGAATTGTGTCTAATTTATATTATTTATTGAATTGTTGCTTATAAAAATTGTTTGCGATTTTAATTATTAGAAAATTGATTTAGCTGAAAATACTAATATAAAAAGATTATTTTGTTGAATGACTTGGCCTCCAGCCGATTTCGCTGACATATGTTTTGCAGCTTGTTAATTTGCGTAGTTAAAGTTACTTATAAACGTAATGAAGAGAGTCGATTGTATTCAGGTCTTGATTCTTCCCATCTGACTGGGCCTCATTCCGACGAGATCAAGGACGGCCAGTGGCTAGGAGTCTCTGTACGAAGCCAGGGTGCTGGAAAAAAGGCTGTTGTTTGTGCTCACAGGTAATTTATTTTGTCCAAAACAAAAAAACACGAGAAAAGGTGAAGCCCTGTTACCAATTATTACACGTTTAAGCAACAACAACCTTCTTTGTGTTTGGCTGCTACTACAATCCATATTTGTAGATTACATATACCGCGAAAATGCCGAATAAGCTGGTCCCTTCACGTTGTTTTCTGTAATTATGCAAATTAAAAATAACTAAGTGAATAAGTTTTCCAATAAACTCTTTCTATGTAGTTTCAATGAATAATCTGTTTTAGTTATTGAAACCGGAACAGGGACAGCTCCACAAGATTGCGACGAGATGAAATAACTGGTTTCTTAATGTTTTCTTCACAGATATATACGAAAATCAGGAGAATCACAATTTGGTCAAGGGCTTTGCTACACTCTAAGTAATGACCTTCAGTTGATCGACATGTGGGAGCCATGCCGAGGTCGGTCGGTGCAAAGGTATTATTAACGTCCATTTAGTCTTGCTGATTTTATATTATTAAATTGAGCAACTACCTTACTAACTTTATTAGACAAAAATACTCGCTGTGATAACGTAAAGATTGTTTCTACTTTCAATATAAATTCAGAATATTCTCTTGTAGTTTTATGGTTCAGAGTTATATGTCCAGCTACTTTCTAGAAATATGGTGCAACACATACAATTAACATGTATCCAAATAAACACCAAAAGGCTTGTTAATTATAAATATATTTTGTACAACAATAAAATTTCACTATTTCGTACTATATAATCTCAATAAACCATTTCGTATAAACCCTAATAATTAAGGATATTTTCCTGTATAACGATAATAATTTCTTGAAATCAATGTTACTTCAGGGAACACGAAGAATTTGGTTTTTGTCAAGTGGGTACAAGCAGTTCATTACTAGAAGACGATACGTTAGTTCTTGGGAGTCCTGGTCCGTATACATGGCGAGGGACAATATTTACACAAGACGCAAGAGACGAACTCCTAGAGCGTGATCATACAACGTATATGGCACCGGTTGAGGATGGCGCTAGTCCAGTTGAAAAGTATAGTTACCTAGGTAATGATGATTTTGAATTTAAAATTTAATTCAATAAAAAGAAATCTATAGCTATAATAGTGTTATTATTGATTAATTCTACAGTAGTGCTCAGATTTTCTGCCTCCCTAGTCAAGATGGCATTCTATGTAGGATAACGCTACGTCGAAAGACAAGAACACTACGATGTATTCATGTGATCACGTGATATGTAATACATCTCTTAAGCGTTCTACTGGCTTACTGAAAATGTCATCTTGTCTATAGGGTACCGTTTTTTTTCTGGGAAGTGCTTTTACGTACATGCCACGACCCTGGGTCAAGAGTGTGGGATTTGGCGAGCAAAAAAGCCTCGCAATACCCACTAAAAACCCACCGCAACCTTATGAGGTACCAGAGGTTCAAATTTCGCAGTCATCCCAGGTGTAAAATGCGAAACGCATTTTTTAAACTTTTCTTACATTACGTTAGATCTGTTTCGTATATTTTGTAACTCCTGTATGTATTCGTGATAATCCTGCTAAGTTCATATCGCGTCAAGGACACATTTTTATTACTTAGCTTTTAAGCTTCGATACTTGTGAGGTACACACCATTAATTTTAAATATTATGTTTTCAGGTATGTCAATATCAGGAGCTACTTTCTTTGGGTCTGAACCTTCTTATGCAGCAGGAGCACCACGAGCTCATGGTACAGGCCAAGTGGTGCTATTTAGTAAACGAGTTGTACATGATTGGTCTCAAATTAATGTTGACCTTCTTAACTTTACGCTTATTCTCAGCGGGGAACAATTTGGATCTAGTTACGGATACGAAGTAGCTGCTGCTGATGTAAACGGTGACGGGTGCGTGTTGAGTGCGTGTACTATTACTTCATTTCAATAGCTTTAGACAATGTTCATAAATGCACTTTCAAAATAAATCTATTTGGATGTACCTTCTAAATAGATTTGCAATATAGTAAAACTTATCAAATTAAGTTTACCTATCTTTACGGTTTCTTTCAATGTATGTTTCCGGGAAAGGGGCTAATAATTTTAAATACTGGTTAACCTTAATTCAAGCTTCAGTATAGTTTGTTAAACCTTTGTTTTTTACATTCTCCTTTAAAAGAATTTTAATAAGGAAAACATCATTAACTAATTAATTTCCTACCGAGCATAAGCTTGTTGTAATTTAGTGTATTTGTAAGCTTTTAATTTATCAAACTCGTTTGTGAACTTTATCAAAAGCTAAATGAACCAAGTGTTTGCGGTGAAATGAATAATATATAAGTACTTTTACATTTACATACCACGTATTAATTTACTACATTATAAAATCAATTTGCATTCCTATAATGTTACTTAAGGTTACTTATTTTGTTTTTTCTAGGTTACCTGATCTTTTAGTTGGTGCGCCTTTTTATTTCTCAAGAGACATTGGCGGTGCTGTTTATTTGTATCTGAACGAAAAATATAACTTACCTCAAGATTACACATTGAGATTGACTGGGAAGCCCGAATCACAATTTGGTATCGCGATAGCAAACACAGGCGACTTAAACAAAGACGGCTGTGAGGATGTTGCAATTGGAAGTCCTTACGAAGACAATGGTGTAGTATACATTCATATGGGCGACCGAAAAAATGGTCTTAAAACAAAGCCTGATCAAATTATAAAGGCGGAATCTTTGCCGAGATTACTCACAACATTTGGCTATTCTCTTTCGGGTGGAATGGATCTTGATGCAAATGGATATCCAGATCTACTAGTGGGCGCTTATGAAAACGTAAGTTTTGCGTAAAGTATTAATAAAGTGTATTTTCTGTCTGTATTAGTATTATAAAAAAAATTGTTTCAAAAAATGTAGCTCAACTCTCATTGACATTCTCATCGGTTTAATACCAGTAAGAGACTAGCTGCATTCAATTTATATGTTAACTGCAATTAATTCTATTTATTATGTCATCCCTACCAGCGTATATCTAACGAAAAGTATATATCACTTGTTTTCTAATAATGTTAATAAATATGCCAGAGTTAATTACGTTCGGGGGCAGCTAGGGGGTGCAAACAACTACAAACTGTTGCTTAAAAAAAGATTTATTAATTAAAAAAAAAAAAAA